>JZKD02S1751533.1:64925-171617 GCA_000966675.3 Picea glauca
TGGACCAAAATGTACTAAGGAACCTTTTGTCCCAATCTGAGATGATTGATTGTGGGATCCCAAAGTGTACCCACACTTTCTAAAAGAAGAGTTTAGCAGTGTCTTCTGTTGTGATATTCTTATTCCAGGCCATCACAATGGACATCTTCGAGAATCTGTCGACGACCACAAAAACACAGTCATTTCCATGCTTAGTAGAAGGAAGGTCCAACATGTAATCCATGGATATGGATTCCCAAGGTCGACTAGGGGTGGGCAACGGAGTATAGAGGCCTTGCTTCTTGATGGTCAGTTTGGCAATGGTGCAAGCAGTGCAGGACCTGATGTACTTCCCGACATCATGTCGAAGGTTCGGCCAATAGAAATAATTTTGTAGTACTGCCACGGTTTTCTCGACCCTAAAATGCCCAGCGACCCGAATGTAGTGCGCCTCCCAAATCATCTTGGCACGCTCGCTTGAAGGAACACAAAGATGTCCCAGGTGACATAGTAGTTCATCCTGGAGGTGAAAATTAGGAACTTGCTTACCCTCCACGAGCGTATTGTATGTGTGGCCGAATTATGGATCACTTTTGTAGAGAAAAGGCCAATCAGAAGTCTCGTGCCGACAAGAGTTAAGCACCATGCTTAGCGCCATGATAGGGGGTCGGCTGAGGCAATTTGCAACATTATTGGTGTTTCCTTTCTTGTACTTAATGCTCAAATGAAACTGTTGCAGGGATGTCGACCACTTCTGATGGCGATCATTTTGCAACTTCCATTGTGTTTGTATGAACTGCAAGGGTCAGTGGTCTGTGTGGATGACCGTTTCCTTTCCCAAAATGTAATGCTTCCATTGTCGGCAAGCCTGCACAATGGAATACATCTCTTTTTCATAAGTGGGATACTTTCGGACTGTATTGGAAAGTGTCTCACTGTGATATGCCACTGGATGACCATGTTGATTAAGGACTACCCCAATAGCGTAGTCAGAGGCATCTGTCTGGATCTCAAAGGGCTATTGCAAGTCAGGTAATGTGAGCATTGGTGCAGAGCAGAGACAATTCTTCAAATCGTCGAACGCCTTCTGTTGAGATTCAGACCAAAAGAATTTTTCTTTCACTTCTCTCTTGGTGACTTGACTCAAGGGCCAAGTGATATGAGAGAATCCCAACACAAATCTGCGGTAGAAATTGGCAAGACCCAAAAAGTTGCGGAGATCTATAAGGGTGGTTGGGGCTGGCCAATCCCGAATGACTTGGATCTTGGCTGGATCCACATGCACCCCCTGCTCATCAATAATGTATCCCAGATACTAAACCTGGGTCATGCCAAAACTGCACTTCTCCAAATTGGCACACAACTTGTGTTGTCGCAGTGTTTGGAGGACTTGTCGAATGTGGTAGAGGTGCTCTTCCCAAGTCTGGTTGAAGATCAGAATGTCATCCAAGTACACCACTACAAATGAGTTGGTGAATGGTCACAATATGTCGTCCATTAGTCTCATGAAGGTTGTAGGGGCATTCGTCAACCCGAAAGGCATGACCAGCCATTCGAAAAGGCCCTCCTTGGATTTGAAGGTAGTCTTCCACACATCAGAGGGTTCGATTGGTACCTGGTGATACCCATACTTCAAGTCGATCTTGTTGAAATATTTCACCCTCTTGAATTGTTCCAGAAGGTCATCAATCCATGGGATCGGGTACCTATTCCAGACAGTGATCTTGTTCAGTGCCCGATAATCAATGCAAAGTCTCCAAGTCCCATCCTTCTTTTGTACCAGCATGATCGGGCTCCCACAAGGCAATGAACTCAGTTGGATGTGACCTTTCTGCAATAGCTCCCGAATCTACCTCTTGATTTTTTTATTCTCCATAACAGAGCATCGATAGATTGGTCCATTGGGCAGCAGTGCACTTGGGGTCAGATCGATGGGGTGCTTGACCTGAAAATGTAGAGGCACCCCAGCGGGGGAGGTGAATATGTCCTCGTACTCATCCACGACCTTATGCATCTATTTTTGTCATGCAGAGGGGTCCTGTCTGGAGGTCGTGGTTGCAGTATTATTCTTTCCTTAAGGGTAGATCATTAGGAAAACAAATTTCCTGGTTTTGGCAATGAGCTTACTCCATTGTTTTGCAGTAACCAAATAGATGGTTGTAGGCAGTCCTATTTCCAGTATCCTGTACAACTTATTGCCCAAAGTAATAATAACAGCACAAGGCCTGGACTCATACATAGCATGTCGCTTCCACAAGTATGGTTGGCCTAATAATACATCAGAAGTATCCATAAAGGGCTTGATGTTGTAGGGAAGGCGACATTTCTGGCTTATGCAAAGGTCACGTCTTTGGTGCAGCCACCTGATGGTGTATGGTTGTGGTTGTGTTGTGGTCGGCAAGCCCAGTAGTTTCACGACCTCTACTGAGATGAGCTTCTTTTGGCTCCCGCTGTCGACAATGAACTGCAACGAGGAACCCTTTACCCACATCTCGGAATGGAAAAGGCACTCCGCCTCCTCTGGATCTTCTGGTTCCTTCTTCTAGATATTTGTGGTCACAACGGTAGCGTTGGGATCCGCATCAATAATCTGCTTCCCCCTGTCATTCCCCTTGTCGAGTTCTGATTCAGAGTCGGAGCCTGCATCTGATTCAGAAGCCTTCAACTCAGCGACCAGTGACTGCTTGGCCCAACACTCACTTGTATTTTGAGTGGAGCTCTTATGGAACTCACACCACTTCCCCATGTCCTTTTTTTGCTTCGTGGTGTTGTTCTTTGCTTGCGTCTTTGGTGGGTTTTCCTCGGCCACCCAGCCTTGGCTTGGTCCTTTGTTCGGTGGTTTGGGGGTACCTTTCCCTTGCCTCTGATTCACAAACCCAAAGTCTCGCTTCTTCTGTTTGAACTTATGCTCAATCTTGGCAGCATACCGGTATGTCGCACCAAGCGAGGAGATGTTGAGGAACTCCATTTCCTCTCGAATGTATCTATGAAGACAATTGTGGTACTTTAACACCAAATGTTTCTCTAAATCTTTGATACCCAACTTTGTGCATAGGGTATGGAACAGATTCGTCAGCTCATGCACATCTTGGTCCCTTTGTTGCCGCAGCATAGTCCANAGTCTTCCACACATCAGAGGGTTCGATTGGTACCTGGTGATACCCATACTTCAAGTCGATCTTGTTGAAATATTTCACCCTCTTGAATTGTTCCAGAAGGTCATCAATCCATGGGATCGGGTACCTATTCCAGACAGTGATCTTGTTCAGTGCCCGATAATCAATGCAAAGTCTCCAAGTCCCATCCTTCTTTTGTACCAGCATGATCGGGCTCCCACAAGGCAATGAACTCAGTTGGATGTGACCTTTCTGCAATAGCTCCCGAATCTACCTCTTGATTTTTTTATTCTCCATAACAGAGCATCGATAGATTGGTCCATTGGGCAGCAGTGCACTTGGGGTCAGATCGATGGGGTGCTTGACCTGAAAATGTAGAGGCACCCCAGCGGGGGAGGTGAATATGTCCTCGTACTCATCCACGACCTTATGCATCTATTTTTGTCATGCAGAGGGGTCCTGTCTGGAGGTCGTGGTTGCAGTATTATTCTTTCCTTAAGGGTAGATCATTAGGAAAACAAATTTCCTGGTTTTGGCAATGAGCTTACTCCATTGTTTTGCAGTAACCAAATAGATGGTTGTAGGCAGTCCTATTTCCAGTATCCTGTACAACTTATTGCCCAAAGTAATAATAACAGCACAAGGCCTGGACTCATACATAGCATGTCGCTTCCACAAGTATGGTTGGCCTAATAATACATCAGAAGTATCCATAAAGGGCTTGATGTTGTAGGGAAGGCGACATTTCTGGCTTATGCAAAGGTCACGTCTTTGGTGCAGCCACCTGATGGTGTATGGTTGTGGTTGTGTTGTGGTCGGCAAGCCCAGTCGTTTCACGACCTCTACTGAGATGAGCTTCTTTTGGCTCCCGCTGTCGACAATGAACTGCAACGAGGAACCCTTTACCCACATCTGGGAATGGAAAAGGCACTCCGCCTCCTCTGGATCTTCTGGTTCCTTCTTCTAGATATTTGTGGTCACAACGGTAGCGTTGGGATCCGCATCAATAATCTACTTCCCCCTGTCATTCCCCTTGTCGAGTTCTGATTCAGAGTCGGAGCCTGCATCTGATTCAGAAGCCTTCAACTCAGCGACCAGTGACTGCTTGGCCCGACACTCACTTGTATTTTGAGTGGAGCTCTTATGGAACTCACACCACTTCCCCATGTCCTTTTTTTGCTTCGTGGTGTTGTTCTTTGCTTGCGTCTTTGGTGGGTTTTCCTCGGCCACCCAGCCTTGGCTTGGTCCTTTGTTCGGTGGTTTGGGGGTACCTTTCCCTTGCCTCTGATTCACAAACCCAAAGTCTCGCTTCTTCTGTTTGAACTTATGCTCAATCTTGGCAGCATACCGGTATGTCGCACCAAGCGAGGAGATGTTGAGGAACTCCATTTCCTCTCGAATGTATCTATGAAGACAATTGTGGTACTTTAACACCAAATGTTTCTCTAAATCTTTGATACCCAACTTTGTGCATAGGGTATGGAACAGATTCGTCAGCTCATGCACATCTTGGTCCCTTTGTTGCCGCAGCATAGTCCACTGTATGTATTTGTCCTCATAGCTCCCCACGGGATAATATTGTTCCTTGATGGCGTCTCGGAAAGAATTCCAAGTGGGTGTGACCAAGAACAGAGAGGTTTCCCCCTCACTCTGTTGATCCCAGTAGGTTTCCCACCAGTCCTTGACATGGGGGGCGGATTTAAGGAGTGAAAAAATGATCCTTTCTCAGTCGGAAAAGTCATGAATCGAGAAATATCCTTCTAGCAGATTCAACCATCTATCAATGCCATCTGCATATATTTGTCCCTCAAATATGGGAATGTCAAAGTTTACTTGTACCTTAAAAGGAGTGGTGCCTCCAGAGTGGCTGTTGGATGTAGATGCGTTGTCAGTGGACAGTCGTTGAAGGATCTGGGCAAAGTTGTCCATCATCGTATTCCTTTGTTTCTCAAGGGCCTCCTCGAGAAAAAATTTGATAGGATCTCTTGCTCCCTCATATTTCTTTTCTTCCCCCATGGGCGGTCGTCGGGTTTTGTGAGGCTAATCTTGCAATGGTTCAACCAGATTGAGCCCTAACTCCTTATACCCCAATCTCGTTGGGGACATGCAAAGAAGGATCGAGAAAGAGCAGACTTCTCTAATACCACTGATCTGAATTTATGCAGGAACACAATGAAATACAGAAATACACATAAACGCAGAGATGCAGCAGAAGTAAAACTTCATTTCATTAACAACAAATGACTGAAATATTCTTACAGACATAATGGAAATAAAATAGCTCAAGCGTTGGTAGCTTATCTCTGAGAAGAGATGTGGCAGCTACTGGCATATGAACTCTGTGTTACAATGAGTCTCAAAGGCCTATATAATACTGAGAAACAATGAAAAACCATAAACATCCAAAAACCTAACCCCAGGAAATGAAACGCCAAAATATGGGCCCCGATGTTGGGGTAAATTGGTACATCAATTTCCCAGGGTCGTAACTTTGGCATACTATCTCTGTTTGACGCACACGATACATCGTTAGAAATATCTATCTGATGACTACACTGCTGACTACTAATATTGAGTCTGAAACAGACTCATATTTGCTGGAGAATTCATGCCCAAAAAACGTCGTTTAGGGCCTTAAAACGACTCTGGAAGTTTAGGATCCGAAAAACTGCTAAAAATAGTAAATTGTGCTACAATTAAGGAAACCGAAAAATTGAAAGAAACAATGGTGTAGGTCCAAGTGGAATAGGTGGGTGGTCACCAATATCCACTTGGATCACAATGGATCTACATCTCAAAATCAAATATATACAAGTAGAGTATCCATTTTCAAGAAGCCAATAATGCCTAATGGCTAGAGATGAGGTCTTCATAGCTCGAGCAACAACTTCAAGATCTTCAAAACTCGGGTAGGAGTACAATGTGAGTGCATGACATTGACATAATTTCACGATGCAAGAGGCAACGCAAACTCTCCATGTGTTTGGAAGAGTAACCAAATGGAGGAGGACACAACTCTATGTAGCGAGAACAACTTCCTAAGGTCATACTAGATCCCAATGCTTGACGAACAAACAAAAGGATGTGATTTTTCCAAGGGTGACTCATTGTGCTACCAAAAAAGAATATATATTTCCCGTCCCCTCTTTTTGGGTATTTTGATTTTGATTTTGATTTTTGTCTTTTTCAATTTTTTTAAAGAGCTTTGAAAAAGAATAAAAGAATGTTACATTACAAAGGAGGAACGAGTGTCGCAAGAAAGCATACTAGTTTCAGGCGCAAGGAACACACTAATGCTCAGATAAAGAAGACATGTGCAAGAAAAGGACACTCGGGGAAAATTCCTCCATGGGTCAAGGTGTCAGGTCACAGAGGCAAAGTGCTACAAGGCTTACGTATAAGGCATGGTTCAAAGGTTCAATTGAGAGCAACATGGAGACGACATTAGGCCAAATATGCAAAGATGAAAATGTGATTAGCAAGACACAATGAAACCCCCTTCAATTTGTTTTCAACGATCCCAGAGAAGGTAAGATCGGTAGTCTTTTAACGTTTAGAGAGTCTGAAAAAACGTAAAAGAAGACTCCAAGGAGTACCTTTTTCGGAAATATTCTAGTCAGTTCAAAAAAGGGGTAAACTGGCACCGAAAAGATGTCTATTCAAAACGATTTTAATGAGTGTGACAAAGAAAAGATCACTCCGCAATCTTTTCAATTTTTAGGAGTTTGAAAAGAGCTTAACTATGGAATCACAACCTTTTTTTGAATTTAGTCCCCTTAGCTTGAAAAAGTATAAAAGTTACTGAGGAGAACTCTCCCAGTGAGATGAATCTCCCGAGGCGTGCATTTTTCCTCCATAATCCACAGGCCGGAAAAAGGGGTAAATTCATGCTAGTAGATGTTCTTCTGTACCAATTTAACGAGTGTGAAGGAACAAGGTCACTCAGCGATCTTTTCAATTTTAGGGAGCCTGAAAAGAGCTTAACTATGGACTCTATGGGGGTTTCTTTTTCGTAAGTAATCTCCAAGGCCTAAAAAAGGTGATAAACCAAAACCAAGGAGAATGTTCATTTTCCATAAATTTAGTCCCTCGGGCCCGAAAAAGGGTTAAAATTATACCTGAGAATACTCTTCTAGCGAACCAAAGTTCCTAGATTATACCTTTGTTCATACAATTGACCATTCGGACCGAAAAAGGGGTAAACTACTGTCAAACAGATGTGCCTTCAAGTTTGAGTTTGGTGAGCATGAAGGGAAACAAGATCGCTCGGCAATATTTTCATGTTTAGAGAGTCTGAAAAAGGGATTAAAGAAGACTCTAGAAGGTTACTTTTCTCAGTTAATCCAGACAATATTGAAAAGCATAAATGTAGTCTCATCGGATGTTGATTTCGTATTTCAAAGCGAGCTTGAAAGACAACAAAGTATGCTCATTTTGGGAGTCTCGACGGTGAGGCCAAAAGTGATGGTGCATCAAACGAATGAGGCTCAATCTTGTAATCATGACAGGGCTAACAAGAACTCCCGAGCCTAAACTCATTATAGATAGCATAGACGCCAAAATGCACAAGGATCTATCTAGGGCATCCATGTAAAGGTAGGCTCTACCACCTAATCATGACACTTCTAAAGAAACAATGATGGTTCTTTGTCGCACTTCGGTGGGATCGATCCTATGGCAACGCGGAAAAGACAACAAGATGCAGAAAGTGGAGGTGAAATCCTAACTTATATGCAAAAAGTTGGAAAAAATAACTTTTACCGAAGGATTTTTTAAAGTGACCCACCTCCCCAAAAGTTACCTAACCAAAAGGCAAAGTGTATCATAACATCCAAAAAGAAACACAAGAACAAAAATAAATGATTTCCAAGCCAGAAAAAATGACAAAGGAGGTCAAAAAAGTGGCAAAAAGGGCCCAAAAAGTCTATAAATAGAAGCTGACAACTCATTTTCACCATTGCAATTTGAAAATTAACCAAAAGGTAAAAAATACCCCTTTGCTAAAGAAGTTGATTTCGGGAGCTTCAGAGGATGAAATGAACTTCCACTTGGACCAAGTAAGTACAAACTCATCCCTCCTGCATTTCCATTCTTCCTTTATGCATTAATTTTTGTTTTGGGGGAGGTGCGCTCCCCTAAAAAGGAGTGGCCATACATGTACGCGGGTTGTCCAAGGAAAGCTCATGTATGTACTCCAAAAGAAAACAGTATGTACGCGTACATACATGACTATGACCAAAACAACCCACGTGTGTACTCCAGAAGAAAATAGTATGTCCACGTACATACGCGACTTTGACCAAAACAACCCCCGTACACCCTCAAAAGCATGGAAAAATTAAGAATGCAAGAGCTAACTCCCCTTTGAACTGTAATGCAACAGGATGTATGTCCACTGGAGGGAGAGGGAACACAAGGATATTGATATAATGGTCGATGAGGACCTTGCTTCCATTGCCACACTGAAAGAATCTGGGTTGTGGAAGTTCTTCCAGTGTCCATTTATGAGGGCACAACCCAGGTTACTGAACACCCTAGTTGATTAGTGGAATCCAGAGGATTTTATGATAAAGGGACAATTGTTGACTCCAATGACTGAGGATATATACTTCTTGACTGGCCTCTCAAGGAGAGGGGAACCAATCAATCTGTGAACTTTTTCCCTTGGATCTTTCAACATTGAAGACTACATCAGGATGTATTGTGAGGTCGGCACTAAGAAGGTAAGTTCTCAAGTTCCCATTAACAATATTACCAGTTTGTCACTAAAGGTGATCCTATTACTTATTGGGTGGATTACTGGATCTGCGACCCTTCACCAGGCTTCCCGAGTGCACATGCATTGTGAAATTCAGTTCCAGCAAGCACATATCTATGACTGGAGTACGACCATGCTCACATGCATGAAGATGCAGTTGACAGAGTGTCGAGAGTGTAGCAACAAGAACTTTGGGTTTGGCACCATCCTTTGCTCGTTCTTCTTCAAGAGAGTTCCCAGTCTGTGTCCCAGAGAGACTGTATGGGGGCACGTGGCCTCCTTCCCAACGGTATCTAGATGGGAAACATTGCTTCCACGACAAGGGGGGGGAGGACCATAGAGGACTTCGATGACAACTTCGTTGACTGGTGGGCATGACAGATTCCAGTGATAGAGGACTACCCCTATGTTGGAATCAACTTCTCGAGAGATCTGGACAAACTCGTACCTCCCGAAAAGGAGCAAGGAGAGATAGGTACATGTTTTAAAAGGTATTTCATTTTTAATTTCTTTTATATATATTATATTTATATGCATCAGAGTATTGAAAACTATGTATTTTTTATGTATAGATGTGGGACCAATGCGCCTGGTGGACTTCATGAGGAATCGACAACCTCCTCAACCAGAGGAGGGACGAACAACAGTCGGTGGACCAGCTGCCGCAGGGGACCTCCAGCCAAACAGGCTGAGAGAGTTTTGAGGTGGGTGGAGCGCAACCTCACCGTTCTCACTCGTACAGTACCTATGGCCGAGATCGAGGATCTCTCGTCATCCATGCAACCTCATGTAGTGGGGGTGCCATGGACTTGGATCCAACATTTTTGGTGTTTTTCCAACGTCGTCGTTCACTAAGGCAGGGCCAATAGGCCTATAGATTATATAGGCTAGACTACTATGTGTTGAGAGCACCTTTTGTATATTTATGAGGGCATAAGCCCTATGATGTATACCAGACCTTATTTTTTGAGGCATTTGCACCCACCTATGTAATCTGACATTTTTGACATATATATGCGTGTGTGTTTACATAGTTATCATCTTATGGATCACATTTTTTACAAATGTATGTACATGTGTATGTGTGTGCAATATGATAATCTAATACTTGATTAGCTAGAGTATATGTCATTTAATTTAATCTCCTAGGAACATGGATATACATTATGTATTCAAATTAACATTCTAAGAGACATACCCTAAGGAAACGTTGGTGTAAAGTAGGATCATAAACGCGGTAAACTCCATTTAACTGGGACACAACCAGCTGAGCATCTAAGTAGACTCGGAGGTGAGATATGCCATGAGACAAAGCGTCACGAAACAACTCTATCATTGCGTTGTACTCGGCGACATTGTTTGTGGCATCACCTAGATAGATGCCTCTAGAAGATAGCAATTGGCCTTCAGGTGTGAAAATCACCCAAGCTGCGAAAGGAAGCCTCCAAGTGTGTTGGCTAGCACCATCCATGAACTCAAAGAACAACTTTGATTCACTTGACATCTGCCACAATGAAAAAGATGACATAAATAACGACAGGTCCATAAAAAAAAGACAAAAAATTGTATAAGAAATATACATATGTACAAGAAGTCACCCATGTGACCAACCTAAGAGTAATACTTCTTGAGGTAGAGCCCATTTCTAGGATTCACCAAGGAATTTCCCTCAAATTCAACCAGATGGTAAGCACCCTTCTTCAAGACCTATTTCACGATGAAAGGTCTGAACCACATGGGTTTAAACTTGCCTGCCCCCAGGGAATCCTTATCTTTATCATAGACCAAGACAAGATCGCCTTCGGAGAAAATACGAGGACGAACAAACTGATCATATTGACACTTGACTTGTTTCTTATGAGCCTCATTGGTCAAGGCCGCATCACAATGTTTATCATCGAGTTGTTCAAGATACAATAGGCATTCCTCAACCGGTGAAGTGTTTGGCAATAACTCCACTGCCAACTTTAAAGACGGGATATGGCACTCAATAGGCAAGCCTGCCTCCAACCCATATACGATTTGAAAAGGTGAGAATCTGATGGTAGTCTTTACATACGTGGTACGCCCATAATGTTGAATACAACATCAAATTCCAATTTGACTTGGCAGAATTGATCGTCCACTGAAGAATAGTCTTGAGCGACTTATTCACAACTTCCACCTGACCATTCACTTGTGGGTAGTAGGGTGATGAATGTTCTTGCCTCAACCCAAGATTTGATATTAACTCAGACATCATTTTGTTTTGGAAGTGACTGCCATGGTCAGTGACAATATCCTTTGGGATGTCGAACCTTGCTACTATCTAGTTAAAAATGAAGAGAGTTGTTGTTTCTCCATCATTGTGAAACATTGACATAGCCTCGACCCACTTTGTGAAGTAGTCTACTGCTACAATGATATAACGATGCCCCCTGGATGAAGCTAGGTGTCATGTAGTAAAATCAATCCTCCACTTAGTGAAGAGACCAACCGCAATGATGAGAAACATGGGAGTAGGACGTGCCTGCATCTTCCAATATAAGATCTGACACGGGTGACACTTATTGACCGACTCAACACAATCTTTGATTAACGTAGGCCAAAATTAATCGACACATAGAATATTTTGGGTTGTTTCCAACCCAGAAAAATGACCACCACGTGATCCAGTGTGGTAGTCATTAAGAACAAGTTTTGCTTCCTCGTGTATAAGGCACCGACAAAGAATGCAATCTATGCCTCGAAGATACAAAGTGTCATCAAGTATGAGATAGTTTTGTGCTTGATGGTGAATTTGTCAACACTCGTCGCGGGAAGCAGAAGCAAGGCACTTCAAATTCTGGATATAGACTAGTATATCTCCACACCAGGGTTCTGAATATGCGATCAGAAAAAGACCTCCTTTGATAGGCGATTCTTCGGGCATAACATCACTAGATTCGACCGGAAGTTCCAAAATAAGTTTTGCAAAGGCCAGTAACTTTTTGGATTTCGCAGAAACAAAATCCAAGTCAAATTCCTGGAGGATTACAATCCGTCTACTGATATTTCCGCCAATGACCCGTCATTTCAACACATATTGAAATGCATTCACAACGACAATGACGGTGGTCTTGTGAAGCAAAATGTAATGACAGAACCACTGGACAACATGCATTGTTTCCAACGCAAGTTTCTCAACATGGGAATAGTTGAGTTCCAACCCAACTAGGCCTCGGCTCAGGTAATAAATAACATTCTCCTCAAGCAGATCGTCCTCTTGAACCAATACTATGCCTATGGTCGACTCTGCAGCAGCCAAGTACAACAAGAAATATTTGTTATAATCGGGAGGTCGGAGTAGAGGGGCAGACGTAAGGGAGTGTTTCAACGCTTCAAAAGAGCGTTGGGAGGCTTTGTCCCAACATAAAGGGACTCCCTTTTTCAATAAACACATGAACCCTTTAGTGGTCTCGGTGTAGTTCACGACAAAACACCGAAGAAAGTTTTCTTTCCTCTGTAAGCTCTGAATCTGGGAGTATTGTGCACGGGGGAGGAAACTGAACTATCACCTCCACCTTAAGAGGATCGACCATGATATTTGTTGTCAAAACAATGAAACCAAAGAGACAACCTGATGTCACACAGAAACTGCATTTGTTAGGATTCAAGCAAATCTGATAATAGCAACATCGTTCAAAGATTAGTCGGAGGTGTGTGGGATGATCAGATCTCTTGCGAGAGCGTGATGCGAGATCGTCAAGATAAGACTCGACTATATTTATAAGGTCATGGAAAGAAAAAGACGTGGCCCGTTGAAAAGTGGCTCCAACATTCTTCAAGCCAAAAGACATCTTACGATAATCAAATGTGCCCCAAGGACAAATAAAAGTTGTTTTATGCTAGTCTTCGGGTTTGATCTGAATCTGGTTATATCCCGAAAAACCATCCATGAATGAAAATACCTCACAGCTTGTGCATTGATCGACAATCTGATCGATGAATGGGGTGGGAAAAATATCTTTCTAACATGCCTTGTTCAAGTCATGGAAGTCCATGCACACGCGAATCATACAATATTTTTTTTTAACCTGAACGGGATTTGACACACATTATGTCAACTGTATGGGGTAGATAAAACCGGCTTTAAGCAATTTCTCTACCTCAGCCTTAATTGTTGCCGCTTTCTAAGGATTTACTGGATAAATCTTCTGTCGGACCATCTTGGCGTCAGGGTAAGTCATTATCTCATGTTCAACAATTATTGGTTCTATTTCTAGCATTTCCTCGTAAGACCTGGAAAAAACGTTGTGGAATTCCTTAAATAACTCCGTCTAAATTTGAATCTCTTTGAGGGAGCAGTCTGCTCCGACAAAAAAATTCTCCATGATGCTAGGGGTTTTGGATATATCTATAGGGATCATTTCAGAGATACTCTCCATATTACCCTCGGCGTAAACTGCATGTGTAGCCAAAGGATTAATAGGACAAGACCTATCTCCAGTCATAGTCAACACAAATTCACCTACCTCTATTCTTCTTAACTATGGGAGGAAATAAGATCTGTGATGGAGATCATCCAAGGGTATGTCTGGACCAGTCAATGCCTCAAGAATCGCCTCATATGAGGGTTAGACCAGGTCTAAAGAATCTGTAGTGGCAAGGGAACCTTGAGCCCAAATAGGCTCAAGAAGTGGATCTAACTCCTGTGCGGGAGTCAAATCGAGGATGGACGAAGCTTGTTGGACAATGTTGTACGCAACTTCTATCGCGGACAAGGGAATGGCCATGCCATAATTCCCCGTCCCTTCCATTGAGGTCAATGGGGAAGGAAGAGTCCACGGATCATGAAAGTAAGTCGTTTGGAACGACGACATTTGAAAATTTTCAGCCCTAGGCTAGTCGGGGGAAGTCGATGTAAGCTTGACATCACCAGAAGGAGGCGGGTAATTGAAAGTACCCATCAATGATGGACACAAACCAACTCCTGCGTTGATGGTGTCGGGCTAAGGATTATCAATCATTGGGACCGTGGATGCCCCCGATGAAGGGTCAAGACGGGAGAAGAACAATTGGTCAATGGTCATTATTCGGCCCTTGTGTGGAAACAACAAGACCCAGAAATCGGTGGCAACCACTGCATGCATTTCATAGGTCCAACTCCTTCCTAACAAAATGTTGTAGTCGAGAGGTGCATCAACCACTTCAACTTCAACGCACACGATATTCCCTCCTAACTGCACGGGGAAAGAAAGAATGATTCCATGTGGTCTGAACAAACGATCGTTGAAAGCAGTAAGAAATGTAGGTGATGGAGACAAAACAGGTTGGCCAATGGCCTTCCAACATGCCAAAGACATCACGTAATTTGAGGCACCCTTGTCAACCACCGTACGGAAGATATTCTGAGTAAAATATTTCATGGTATAAGCCACTACTATCTGAAATGTAACGTGGTAAGGAAGATGAGGATTCAAGTCGATTGGATCAAGAACGATCACTCTCGGGTTGAAAGTCTCTGCAGATCCTAGGGTGGATAACAGGGCCTTTCTCTGCTAAATGAAGCTCTGGAGGACTCCAAAGCGGACATTGTGCAAGGGGTTTGTGCCAAATCTTCCACAACAGAGTAGTTATGGGCATCCATCGCATTCGGATTAAGAGAAGCTTTCTTGAACACACCTTTGGGGATGTGTGTCATTGTTTCTACCATTGTCTTCTCAATCTGGAGAGGAACTGGTAGGTTTGTGGCTTCTTTACCCTTTTCAACAGATTTTGGCATTCTGTAATCTCAGGTCTTGGTCGATATATGAGCGTCACCTTTCAACATGTAAACATTTGCGGTCGAGGTATTACCAATAGACACGAGGGCGTCCCTGACTACCCCCTTCCACGCTTGAATATGTTGAGGCTTGAGCCGTGTTTTTCCCATGTGGAAATAGGTTCATCAACACAACAGGTTTTTGTTGCGCCAATAGCTTTTGGGCCTCCATAAGTCGAGGGAATAGGTGAGTCGGGTGGTCCTTTGTGCAAAGGTTACATGGATACTTCGAATTTCTCTTCTTTGTGTTTCCCCCGCCAGCATTGTTATTAACTTTTTTTTCTCCTTTACCCTTCTTGTTCTGTTGTTTTTTCTTTCCTTCAGGCTGTTGGTTAGCCTTCGGGTTCGTCGAATGCACATTGTTTACGTCCGACGTTTGGGTAGGGGAAACAATCGAACTGGAGGTCTGGATGGTTGTTGTTTGTTGTATCAACAATTGCTACAATTGATTTGACAACAGATCAATGGAATTTTCTTGTTCTGAACCAACTATACCATCGGCATGTGGTCCATACTTTTGTCTAGCCTTGTCGAGGATGGACCGTGGTGCATCTAGAAAGATCTAGTAGAGTAATCCAGATTGAGAGTAAATCAGTTTGAGCTGTTGCACTCTTATTATCGCCTCCTCCTCTGAAAACACTCTCGAAGTTGCAACATCCTTGGATAAAACCGGTACCAAAGACTTCAGGAACCACTCCAGCAAAACATCTGGTGGGACCTGTACCTTAATCCAGCGCTTCCAACNTACGACCATGCTCACATGCATGAAGATGCAGTTGACAGAGTGTCGAGAGTGTAGCAACAAGAACTTTGGGTTTGGCACCATCCTTTGCTCGTTCTTCTTCAAGAGAGTTCCCAGTCTGTGTCCCAGAGAGACTGTATGGGGGCACGTGGCCTCCTTCCCAACGGTATCTAGATGGGAAACATTGCTTCCACGACAAGGGGGGGGAGGACCATAGAGGACTTCGATGACAACTTCGTTGACTGGTGGGCATGACAGATTCCAGTGATAGAGGACTACCCCTATGTTGGAATCAACTTCTCGAGAGATCTGGACAAACTCGTACCTCCCGAAAAGGAGCAAGGAGAGATAGGTACATGTTTTAAAAGGTATTTCATTTTTAATTTCTTTTATATATATTATATTTATATGCATCAGAGTATTGAAAACTATGTATTTTTTATGTATAGATGTGGGACCAATGCGCCTGGTGGACTTCATGAGGAATCGACAACCTCCTCAACCAGAGGAGGGACGAACAACAGTCGGTGGACCAGCTGCCGCAGGGGACCTCCAGCCAAACAGGCTGAGAGAGTTTTGAGGTGGGTGGAGCGCAACCTCACCGTTCTCACTCGTACAGTACCTATGGCCGAGATCGAGGATCTCTCGTCATCCATGCAACCTCATGTAGTGGGGGTGCCATGGACTTGGATCCAACATTTTTGGTGTTTTTCCAACGTCGTCGTTCACTAAGGCAGGGCCAATAGGCCTATAGATTATATAGGCTAGACTACTATGTGTTGAGAGCACCTTTTGTATATTTATGAGGGCATAAGCCCTATGATGTATACCAGACCTTATTTTTTGAGGCATTTGCACCCACCTATGTAATCTGACATTTTTGACATATATATGCGTGTGTGTTTACATAGTTATCATCTTATGGATCACATTTTTTACAAATGTATGTACATGTGTATGTGTGTGCAATATGATAATCTAATACTTGATTAGCTAGAGTATATGTCATTTAATTTAATCTCCTAGGAACATGGATATACATTATGTATTCAAATTAACATTCTAAGAGACATACCCTAAGGAAACGTTGGTGTAAAGTAGGATCATAAACGCGGTAAACTCCATTTAACTGGGACACAACCAGCTGAGCATCTAAGTAGACTCGGAGGTGAGATATGCCATGAGACAAAGCGTCACGAAACAACTCTATCATTGCGTTGTACTCGGCGACATTGTTTGTGGCATCACCTAGATAGATGCCTCTAGAAGATAGCAATTGGCCTTCAGGTGTGAAAATCACCCAAGCTGCGAAAGGAAGCCTCCAAGTGTGTTGGCTAGCACCATCCATGAACTCAAAGAACAACTTTGATTCACTTGACATCTGCCACAATGAAAAAGATGACATAAATAACGACAGGTCCATAAAAAAAAGACAAAAAATTGTATAAGAAATATACATATGTACAAGAAGTCACCCATGTGACCAACCTAAGAGTAATACTTCTTGAGGTAGAGCCCATTTCTAGGATTCACCAAGGAATTTCCCTCAAATTCAACCAGACGGTAAGCACCCTTCTTCAAGACCTATTTCACGATGAAAGGTCTGAACCACATGGGTTTAAAATTGCCTGCCCCCAGGGAATCTTTATCTTTATCATAGACCAAGACAAGATCGCCTTCGGAGAAAATACGAGGATGAACAAACTGATCATATTGACACTTGACTTGTTTCTTATGAGCCTCATTGGTCAAGGCCGCATCACAATGTTTCTCATCGAGTTGTTCAAGATACAATAGGCATTCCTCAACCGGTGAAGTGTTTGGAAATAACTCCACTGCCAACTTTAAAGACGGGATATGGCACTCAATAGGCAAGCCTGCCTCCAACCCATATACAAGTTGAAAAGGTGAGAATCTGATGGTAGTCTTTACATACGTGGTACGCCCATAATGTTGAATACAACATCAAATTCCAATTTGACTTGGCAGAATTGATCATCCACTGAAGAATAGTCTTGAGCGACTTATTCACAACTTCCACCTGACCATTCACTTGTGGGTAGTAGGGTGATGAATGTTCTTGCCTCAACCCAAGATTTGATATTAACTCGGACATCATTTTGTTTTGGAAGTGACTGCCATGGTCAGTGACAATATCCTTCGGGATGTCGAACCTTTCTACTATCTAGTTAAAAATGAAGAGAGTTGTTGTTTCTCCATCATTGTGAAACATTGACATAGCCTCGACCCACTTTGTGAAGTAGTCTACTGCTACAATGATATAACGATGCCCCCTGGATGAAGCTAGGTGTCATGTAGTAAAATCAATCCTCCACTTAGTGAAGAGACCAACCGCAATGATGAGAAACATGGGAGTAGGACGTGCCTGCATCTTCCAATATAAGATCTGACACGGGTGACACTTATTGACCGACTCAACACAATCTTTGATTAACGTAGGCCAAAATTAATCGACACATAGAATATTTTGGGTTGTTTCCAACCCAGAAAAATGACCACCACGTGATCCAGTGTGGTAGTCATTAAGAACAAGTTTTGCTTCCTCGTGTATAAGGCACCGACAAAGAATGCAATCTATGCCTCGAAGATACAAAGTGTCATCAAGTATGAGATAGTTTTGTGCTTGATGGTGAATTTGTCAACACTCGTCGCGGGAAGCAGAAGCAAGGCACTTCAAATTCTGGATATAGACTAGTATATCTCCACACCAGGGTTCTGAATATGCGATCAGAAAAAGACCTCCTTTGATAGGCGATTCTTCGGGCATAACATCACTAGATTCGACCGGAAGTTCCAAAATAAGTTTTGCAAAGGCCAGTAACTTTTTGGATTTCGCAGAAACAAAATCCAAGTCAAATTCCTGGAGGATTACAATCCGTCTACTGATATTTCCGCCAATGACCCGTCATTTCAACACATATTGAAATGCATTCACAACGACAATGACGGTGGTCTTGTGAAGCAAAATGTAATGACAGAACCACTGGACAACATGCATTGTTTCCAACGCAAGTTTCTCAACATGGGAATAGTTGAGTTCCAACCCAACTAGGCCTCGGCTCAGGTAATAAATAACATTCTCCTCAAGCAGATCGTCCTCTTGAACCAATACTATGCCTATGGTCGACTCTGCAGCAGCCAAGTACAACAAGAAATATTTGTTATAATCGGGAGGTCGGAGTAGAGGGGCAGACGTAAGGGAGTGTTTCAACGCTTCAAAAGAGCGTTGGGAGGCTTTGTCCCAACATAAAGGGACTCCCTTTTTCAATAAACACATGAACCCTTTAGTGGTCTCGGTGTAGTTCACGACAAAACACCGAAGAAAGTTTTCTTTCCTCTGTAAGCTCTGAATCTGGGAGTATTGTGCACGGGGGAGGAAACTGAACTATCACCTCCACCTTAAGAGGATCGACCATGATATTTGTTGTCAAAACAATGAAACCAAAGAGACAACCTGATGTCACACAGAAACTGCATTTGTTAGGATTCAAGCAAATCTGATAATAGCAACATCGTTCAAAGATTAGTCGGAGGTGTGTGGGATGATCAGATCTCTTGCGAGAGCGTGATGCGAGATCGTCAAGATAAGACTCGACTATATTTATAAGGTCATGGAAAGAAAAAGACGTGGCCCGTTGAAAAGTGGCTCCAACATTCTTCAAGCCAAAAGACATCTTACGATAATCAAATGTGCCCCAAGGACAAATAAAAGTTGTTTTATGCTAGTCTTCGGGTTTGATCTGAATCTGGTTATATCCCGAAAAACCATCCATGAATGAAAATACCTCACAGCTTGTGCATTGATCGACAATCTGATCGATGAATGGGGTGGGAAAAATATCTTTCTAACATGCCTTGTTCAAGTCATGGAAGTCCATGCACACGCGAATCATACAATATTTTTTTTTAACCTGAACGGGATTTGACACACATTATGTCAACTGTATGGGGTAGATAAAACCGGCTTTAAGCAATTTCTCTACCTCAGCCTTAATTGTTGCCGCTTTCTAAGGATTTACTGGATAAATCTTCTGTCGGACCATCTTGGCGTCAGGGTAAGTCATTATCTCATGTTCAACAATTATTGGTTCTATTTCTAGCATTTCCTCGTAAGACCTGGAAAAAACGTTGTGGAATTCCTTAAATAACTCCGTCTAAATTTGAATCTCTTTGAGGGAGCAGTCTGCTCCGACAAAAAAATTCTCCATGATGCTAGGGGTTTTGGATATATCTATAGGGATCATTTCAGAGATACTCTCCATATTACCCTCGGCGTAAACTGCATGTGTAGCCAAAGGATTAATAGGACAAGACCTATCTCCAGTCATAGTCAACACAAATTCACCTACCTCTATTCTTCTTAACTATGGGAGGAAATAAGATCTGTGATGGAGATCATCCAAGGGTATGTCTGGACCAGTCAATGCCTCAAGAATCGCCTCATATGAGGGTTAGACCAGGTCTAAAGAATCTGTAGTGGCAAGGGAACCTTGAGCCCAAATAGGCTCAAGAAGTGGATCTAACTCCTGTGCGGGAGTCAAATCGAGGATGGACGAAGCTTGTTGGACAATGTTGTACGCAACTTCTATCGCGGACAAGGGAATGGCCATGCCATAATTCCCCGTCCCTTCCATTGAGGTCAATGGGGAAGGAAGAGTCCACGGATCATGAAAGTAAGTCGTTTGGAACGACGACATTTGAAAATTTTCAGCCCTAGGCTAGTCGGGGGAAGTCGATGTAAGCTTGACATCACCAGAAGGAGGCGGGTAATTGAAAGTACCCATCAATGATGGACACAAACCAACTCCTGCGTTGATGGTGTCGGGCTAAGGATTATCAATCATTGGGACCGTGGATGCCCCCGATGAAGGGTCAAGACGGGAGAAGAACAATTGGTCAATGGTCATTATTCGGCCCTTGTGTGGAAACAACAAGACCCAGAAATCGGTGGCAACCACTGCATGCATTTCATAGGTCCAACTCCTTCCTAACAAAATGTTGTAGTCGAGAGGTGCATCAACCACTTCAACTTCAACGCACACGATATTCCCTCCTAACTGCACGGGGAAAGAAAGAATGATTCCATGTGGTCTGAACAAACGATCGTTGAAAGCAGTAAGAAATGTAGGTGATGGAGACAAAACAGGTTGGCCAATGGCCTTCCAACATGCCAAAGACATCACGTAATTTGAGGCACCCTTGTCAACCACCGTACGGAAGATATTCTGAGTAAAATATTTCATGGTATAAGCCACTACTATCTGAAATGTAACGTGGTAAGGAAGATGAGGATTCAAGTCGATTGGATCAAGAACGATCACTCTCGGGTTGAAAGTCTCTGCAGATCCTAGGGTGGATAACAGGGCCTTTCTCTGCTAAATGAAGCTCTGGAGGACTCCAAAGCGGACATTGTGCAAGGGGTTTGTGCCAAATCTTCCACAACAGAGTAGTTATGGGCATCCATCGCATTCGGATTAAGAGAAGCTTTCTTGAACACACCTTTGGGGATGTGTGTCATTGTTTCTACCATTGTCTTCTCAATCTGGAGAGGAACTGGTAGGTTTGTGGCTTCTTTACCCTTTTCAACAGATTTTGGCATTCTGTAATCTCAGGTCTTGGTCGATATATGAGCGTCACCTTTCAACATGTAAACATTTGCGGTCGAGGTATTACCAATAGACACGAGGGCGTCCCTGACTACCCCCTTCCACGCTTGAATATGTTGAGGCTTGAGCCGTGTTTTTCCCATGTGGAAATAGGTTCATCAACACAACAGGTTTTTGTTGCGCCAATAGCTTTTGGGCCTCCATAAGTCGAGGGAATAGGTGAGTCGGGTGGTCCTTTGTGCAAAGGTTACATGGATACTTCGAATTTCTCTTCTTTGTGTTTCCCCCGCCAGCATTGTTATTAACTTTTTTTTCTCCTTTACCCTTCTTGTTCTGTTGTTTTTTCTTTCCTTCAGGCTGTTGGTTAGCCTTCGGGTTCGTCGAATGCACATTGTTTACGTCCGACGTTTGGGTAGGGGAAACAATCGAACTGGAGGTCTGGATGGTTGTTGTTTGTTGTATCAACAATTGCTACAATTGATTTGACAACAGATCAATGGAATTTTCTTGTTCTGAACCAACTATACCATCGGCATGTGGTCCATACTTTTGTCTAGCCTTGTCGAGGATGGACCGTGGTGCATCTAGAAAGATCTAGTAGAGTAATCCAGATTGAGAGTAAATCAGTTTGAGCTGTTGCACTCTTATTATCGCCTCCTCCTCTGAAAACACTCTCGAAGTTGCAACATCCTTGGATAAAACCGGTACCAAAGACTTCAGGAACCACTCCAGCAAAACATCTGGTGGGACCTGTACCTTAATCCAGCGCTTCCAACNAACTATACCATCGGCATGTGGTCCATACTTTTGTCTAGCCTTGTCGAGGATGGACCGTGGTGCATCTAGAAATATCTAGTAGAGTAATCCAGATTG
The DNA here is from genome assembly GCA_000966675.3 of Picea glauca. Lineage (NCBI taxonomy): Eukaryota > Viridiplantae > Streptophyta > Pinopsida > Pinales > Pinaceae > Picea > Picea glauca. The sequence continues at coordinate 86,803 of JZKD02S1751533.1, forward strand.
AGAGTAAATCAGTTTGAGCTGTTGCACTCTTATTATCGCCTCCTCCTCTGAAAACACTCTCGAAGTTGCAACATCCTTGGATAAAACTGGTACCAAAGACTTCAGGAACCACTCCAGCAAAACATCTAGTGGGACCTGTACCTTAATCCAGCGCTTCCAACGCCGCCATTCTCGGATGTGATCTGAGATATGATCGACCTTAGTCTGCTCAAAGTTGGCCAGCAACTCGGTGTCGACATCATATCTCACGGGTAGTTGGAATGGTTTAGGAAGACCATCACCAAGTCACTAAAGTAAGAACACCTTGAGCAGTCAGGCTCAATATACCATTTTGTGGCACCCCCGATAAGAGTGCATTGAAAAAGGTGCAATTGTATGGATTTGTCTCGTAGCAAGTTTGACAAGCACCACAAGTGGAAAGTTGGCACGTGATCACCCAGGTCTTCGCCAGGCTTGCCTTCAAATTTTTGAATATCCGAGGGAAACTTAGTCGGCATGGGGGGCCAATGCGGATCATGACAAATCGGGTCGTTAAGAAACCTTGACAAGTATGGCATATGTAGCGTTGCCAAAAACGATAGTTTGGGTTGAGTACTATGTACAAGAAAAAGGGGGCCTGGAGTTTGACTGGCACCAGGTTGTCAAGAAAAGTTGGGTTGTTGTTCAAGGTTCTGGTAGAAACTGTGGCCTTGACCAGCGAACGGAGACTGCTTTTGTTGGGATATCATTGGTTGATTCTCGTAATTGGTCGACGTGGGTTGGGAGGGGATTTCTTCCTACGTTGTGTTCCAAATATTTTGGAAGGGGATGCCCCCAATCGATCCAACGGGCATAGGTACTAAGCCTTGTCTGGGTTTCCATTGTCCATGGAAAGGGTTTCCCCCGACCGACATCCCTTACGAGGGAACTAATCCCTTCCAAGGATTCCAAAGTCCTTGTGAGGAGAAAAATATTGTTCTTTCCCCCTTGCATAGGAATAATACCCTGCACAATATTTTGTTGTCCAAACACAGGGTTTCCCCTAGCCAAGACGGAAGCCAAAGAAAAATCGTTATTACCAAACACATCGAATAAAGAGAATGACATGGATCCCATCGACGTAGTGTAATACGAAGGTCCCAAACTGCCTCCTCCAAACAAGTTTTAGTTAGATATTGGCCCGATGGGTTGCTGGAAAGCACCATCGAGCGAGGGGGATGGAGGAGGTATATGACCCCCACCGTAAGGGATAACATTGAAGGGGGCTGAAGTGGCCCTAGTAGACCCTTTCATGGGAGAATTTGAGCTCCCTACCCCCAGACCCATGGTCTGTAAGGTGGAGTAGGTAAGGACTGAGTTCGAATCAAAGTTGGGCATCCCATATTAAAATGGAGGGCCCGTCGCACTCTACGTAAACGAAGCAGTGGTTTCCATCAATGATAGTATCGGACCACTGCCCGAGGTAGAGGGAGTCGAGACCACTATGGTCCAGACTGGAAAAGGTGGGTTAGGAGGAAACATACCCCCTTGTAGTAGTAGCTGAAATGGGAGTATGAGGACTCCTAGATGAAGTTGCAGCATTTTCTTCCATAGTTTCTTGTAAGACTATCTGATGCTCGTAAGGTGTCACCCTCGGAGGCATAACTTGTACCAAGATTGGCATCGACAAGTTAGTGATTGGAGGGTTGGCTAGCTCAAGAGATTACGCTCCAAGGTCAGAAACAGTAGGTTCCTCTAGAGTCGATTAATCTCCTCTCAAAGCAGGCTCGGGCACAATTTCCTGCGGCCCGGTCACTTCGAATGACCCTTGTTGGTCAAGTCTTCGTTGTAATGATGGCAGTGGTGTCTCTAATGCAACCGCTGGCAGGCCCTTAAGCCTTCGCGACCAGCAGAGCTCTTGATATTCCACTTTGTGAAAATATCAACGACACAGTAAGGCTTTAACTATCATTTAAAACCAAGCACACATAAGAAAAATTCCTATAAGATAAACCAAGCAAACCACTATCTAGTAGGAAGAACAATTACGTCGGCCAACACTAAAGAAACTTACTGGTGCAAGTGCAACTCGAACACGGAAACACCCTCTGGGTATACTCTGCAAAGTTTGACCCAACGTCTGCCCTAGGTACCGCGGTATACCCCCACAGTCACCTGTGTAAGTCCCTAGAATATAGGAAACTAAGATTCCAACTCGCAAACAGTCACCAGGCGGGTACAGTCAATAGTCGGGTGGACATCAATGAGCAGGATAACAAGTCTAAAACCTACCAAGGGTATCAAAAGCAAGTGGTATGGAAGACAACAGAGGATCTCGAACGGATTCGAGGTCCACGAAGCTTCGTAGGCAAATGCCAGCGATAGTATCTCACGACGAATCCTCAATATGTGTTCCCCAATACGTTTAGTCTGGATTTGGAGGGGTTATCTCTGCTTCCTTTCCTCAAGCAACATCATGTTTAGCCCCTGTGTTTAGCATCCAGCTTCATTTTTTTAATTATCATTGTAAAATTTCAAGTTCAAGATGGTTGTCAAATTTTTTTATTTATTTAGTTTAGCTTGATATTATCATATAATTTTAAATTTCACAATAGATAAATGATATCCTTATAAAAATTTAGAATTTTCTCTTTATTGTTAAATCATATGCATCAATTAACACACACTATCCATGTTAGGGAACAAAAAAATCCTGAAGATATCCTTTCTACCAATTTGAGTGCAAGGCTAACACACCCCTAGTGGCATCCTAAGAAAATAGTATATTTAAGGATGAAATGGTTGTTGAGTGATAAGGAGACCATTCCCTATTAGATAATTCATTTTGTAGGTATAAGTTTCTAAGTGAATCTTTCAAATACTCAGATCCTATTTCATTTTATCATAATATTATGAGTTGTCGAAGGAGACAAAGTTTATCCAATTCTGCTCCATATGAAATACAAGTGATATAGTGCAGAGACTGAATCAACATCACTAAAAAGTACAAAAACCCTATGTGGAGTGGATTTAGATGTAGTAAATATATAATGGTATTACACTTGCACCCAAATCATTGGACCCTTGTCGATGACTTATAAACCCTCGTATATTATAGGTAGAACTAGGTACTACCACTTCTAGTTTGTGAACCCAAAGTATGAGTAGGGGTATGAATGGAGGTCATGTTCCCCTTGGTGACCATCAATGCGATGAGGAGTTGGTCCATGAAGTGCATACTTTAAAGAGCCAATTTAATGAGAAGTTCTCTTATCTTCGAGAAATCAAAGGTATGCTAGAGTCTTTGAGATCTAAGATAGAGAATCATGGAAAAATACCATTAGAGGAAGAAGAACCTTGTCAAAAGGAATCCCTTAAGTGTTATAAATTGGGTTATGAACTAAGGATGTAGAAGACTCCCACTGCCAATGGGATCATCAAAAGAAGCAATGAGGTAAAATCATGGTTAGAGAATATTGAAAGGCACGTGATGTTACATGATTTCAACCCTTTGGAAAAGAGAAATTTTTCTAACTACTAGTTGACCAATGATGTAAACCTATGGTGGGATCATCTAGAGCAAAAGGAAAAAGTGGATGAAGAGCACCTAAGTTGGCTTAATTTCATGCTCACTTTGAGGAAAAGTACCTTGGAAAGACATATCATTAGAAGAAATAAAATGGGTATTTCCCACTCAAACAAGGTAGTATGATAGAGGAAGAGTGTGAACATAAGTTTGTAGAGATAAAAAAAATATGTCTTTGGTCTTAGTGAAGAGTTTTGAGTTGAGATATTTATTGGTGGACTTGGGGACTAAGCCAAAGATAAAGTTAGAGAATTCATGTCAAATACCTTGTCAAAAATAATGCATAGCAGCAGGATATGTGGAGTTGAGGCCTAATGGAAAGATTTAAGTGGAAAGTTGGATCAGAGGTTCAATGGACAGAAGACTTGAATGAGAAAGTATGATCAATGGAGTTTCAATCCAACCCCACCACTTGAGTCCAAGAAAGAAGACAAAGATCTTGTGTAACACCCCTTGATGCATGTGGTTACTATGGTATTTTCATTTTTCTAGGATGGTGGATGTTGTTATTGATTATGGATCATTGTCTATTCACTAATTATTGCTAGCCAATACTTACAAGTATCATCCTCCATGGATAATGGTGGAGTTGTCGTTGCTTTTGAGGAATAGGTTGGAACACAACATGAAACATAAAACAAAGTACTACAGATAATCGAAGAGGAACAAAAAAATTATGAAGACAAAAGGTGGTGTCTAAATATATTGTTACAACACTTAAGCAGAGCACACTTTGATTAGAACATCACAGTGCATATTGCACACATAGAGATCCACGTGATCCTTTTTTTCATGATGATAATGACCCAAGGTGTCTTCTATTTATATCCTCAATATCTAACCAACTTCCATAGAATTTGGAAGATCTTGTCCACGTGTAACCATTGGTTGTTAGAGTTGACTCCACCAAATCCACATTGTCAAGTCATCTCTATAAGGATTCTCAACTCGACTAACTATCTATCCAACTCGTAGTCGATTTTTGGGTTGGTCGATCCACCACCCGACTATATTTGACTGTTGGTCGACTATCCAACCAACATGCACATAGACTACTTGACCAACTAATGTAGTGTGTTGGTCTATCACTCGACTGACTGTATCCAAATGTAGGTCAACCACTCGACCGACTGTATCCAAATGTAGGTCAACCTCTCGACCGACTGAACCCAGGAGATGTATGATCAACCATCAATTATTGATGTTCCAACACCCCCCCATTAGCACGCGTCTTTGGATTTTCAAAAGGTGAAATTACATCATTATGACGCCCTACCATAATTTCAACTTCTTGAATCCCAAACATCATGCATAGCTTGACAAATTTGGCTTCATCCAAAGGCTCGGTGAAGATATCAAAAACATGATCATCTGTTCTACAATATTCAAGAGAGATAACATTATCATGAACCAATTGTCTCAAATAGTGATCATGGAGCTCAACATGCTTCATATTACTATGGGAAACAATATTTTCATAAACCTATATAGCACCATGGTTATCATAGTAAATTGTAGTCGAGGTCTAAATAGGAAGGCCAAGTTCTCCCAAAATTTGGTGAATCCATACTGCTTCAGTACCTACTTGAACGATGCCACGATATTTTGCTTATGTAGTCGATAAAGAGACTACCTTTTGTTTCTTTCATGACCACACCAATGGTCCAATGCTATAGTGAAACACCTAGCCAAAAGTTAACTTCTGATCATCATTGTCACCATCCCATTTGGAGTCGATGAAGCCAACCAACGAATTTGAACTTCGACAATACTTGATACCAAAATGAGTGGTACCCTTGAGATAGCGGAAAATTTGTTTGACTGCTTTCCAGTGGATTTATTTAGGGTCATTTATAAATCAATAAACCACACTAACAACAAAGGAAATGTTAGGTCGACTATGAGTAAGATAAATAAGACTGTGGACCAATTGTCAATAAAGTGTAGCATTGGCTGCGTGTTTTTGACAATTTTTCATAAGCTTCACTCCATATTGGAAAGGAGTAGCATGGGGATTTCAATCATCCATCTTAAAATGTGTCAACAGATCCATCACATATTTAGACTGAGAAATGAAAAGTCCAACACATAGTGTTAATACTTGAAGACCCAAAAACTAATGTAGAGTACCAAGATCTATCAATTCAAATGAGTCAACAAGTTGTTTCTTCAATCTAAGGATGAGATCATTATTATTTCCATTAATGAGTAAGTCATATGCATATACAACAACAATCAAGGTGTCTCCATTGGTATGGAACACATATAGATTGTGATCAGATTCACAATGTTTAAAACCCAGTCGAAGAAATAAACCGTTGATATTAGCATACCAAGTTCGAGGAGCTTGCTTCAAATAATAAGGTGACTTCTTGAGTCGACAAAACAAATTAGAATCTATCACAAAACTAGGTGGTTTTTCTATGAAAATTTATTTAGATAGGTCTCCGAAGAAATGCACTCTTCACATCCATCTGATGTGTTTTCCATCCAAAACAAGTAGCAAGGGAAATAATTAGTCAAACAGAGTTCATCTTTGCAATAGGGGAAAAGGTCTTGGTGTATTCGATGCCTTCTTGTTGAGAAAATCCCTTCGCAACTATGTTTGTTTTATGTTGCTCAAAAAAACCTTCAAAGGTAAATTTGGTACAGTAGACCCATCAACACTTCATAATGTTCTTTCCTTGCGGTCGAGAAACTAAGTCCCGAGTGTGATTCTTTGACAAAGAATCATTTTTTGTCTACATGGCCTGCTCCCATTCAGGTCATCCTTTACCATCTAAGTAGGAAACAAGATCAAAAGTTTCAAGTACATGAGTCATCAAGGAAACACTGGAATGTTGATTTTGACTTCAGGTTTGTCATCCAAAGGAGGCATCTCCAACATCAACTCTAGCAGCTTCAATTGTCTTGGAATCCCATCTGGGTAGACAAGAAACAAGTGAACTATGGTTCATGGAAGCAGGTTGATCAAAATTCGGGGGGTATTAAGTCAGTGGACCAGTTGAAACATGGGATGATGGACTAGTAGACTCAAAGGTCAATGGTATATTCAATAGAAGAACAAGTTTCAATTGTCCAATCGAAAGACTGAAGTATGGAACATTAGAACCAATGTTGGAGACAAAATCAAAGGAATCATCCTACAAAAATCCAGAGGAGGCATTCAACAACTTAATTCCAGAATACTTCTCATCAAACTGTACATTTCGTTTGATAATGATTTGTCGTTTGACAAGGTCAAACAATTGATAGGATTTCGATTCTTTAGAGTAGCCCATAATGATGCAAGAATGACTCTTTGCATCCAACTTCTTTCTACAGTCATAAAAAATGTGAGATCAGGAAACACATCCAAACACACGGAGGTGGTTGAATGAACACTTATTTCCACACCATCATTGGACTATAGTCATGGAAGGAATGCTCGAGTCGATATGTGATTGAGAAAATAGTTTGCATAATAAAGAGCTTCATCCAAAAAGAGAGGAGGCATATCTTTATCCCACAAAAGACATATATCCATGTGAACACTTTTTTCATTCTTTCATTATGTGGCATCATTCTACTGACATGCGTGAGGAACCAACCACTTCCAGTCAATACCAGATCAAACCAAGTTTTCATCAAAAGGTCAATTTACGTGCTCACCACCATTTTTTGATATCTGGAATTTGATGGGTTGACCAAATTCCTTTCTAGAAAAGGCTCTAAACTCCTTGATTTTTTCAAATACAAGGTTTTTATTCTTCAAAAAATAAACCCATGTAAAGCGAGAGAAATCAACAATGAAAGTCAAAATATACCTTGCACCTACCAATTAAGGTAGATTGATGTAGCATACATAACTGTGAACCAGCTCCAGTAGGTTATGTGTTCACCACACTTTGCTAGAGTCGAATGGTTCAAGATGATGCTTCCCAAGAAGACAGTCTCCTTCAAGGGGAAACATCTTCCGTAGATTAGCAACCATGTTTTAAGTTTCCAGTGTTTGTAGACTTCAGAAATTCAGGTGTCTGAGTCGCTTATGCCAAATTCGACTTCCCTCATCATTGTGAGAAACAAGTGCATTCGGTTCATTTTCAGGTTGAGTCGTGTCATAGAATATGTACAAATTGTCTGTCAGGTCGAAAATCCCACCGATGAAAATTGAATTTCCTTTCTTCAAATCATGAACATAGAACCAATCTAGCCAAAATTCCACAATCTTGTTTGTCTATGTTAACTAAGAAACATATATAGATTGGCATTGAGTTTTGGCACATGATATATGTTAACAATCTTCCCATATCAAAAGGTAACATCACTTTTACCAGTAGCATCCAGAGAAAAATCATCAACAACATAGATTTTCCTCTCCTTAGCTTCATACAACCATGTGAACAAGGAGCAATCGTTATCCATGTGATGAGTACACCCAAATTCGACTACCCATTTGTTTTGTGCATAATGAGACAACAAGGCCTGAGAAGTTCTAAATTTGAAGGTGAAATTATCAGTGGGTCGGTGTACAACAAACACTTCTCCTTCAAGTCATTTAACCTTCTCTAAATCATCTCTCTTCTTAAAGCATACTTTATCCACATTTCCATTATGTCCACAGTATTGACATCTCTTCTTCTTTCGACTTCACTAGCGTGCATATGTCTATCCCTTAGGTTTCTGGTTGTGGTATGCATATTTCTGTGTAGAGGAATCAAATTGCACTCTATCCATGGGATCCATCTTTATTTTTCCCTTGAGCAAGTGGACTTAATGTTTACCACCAAGCTTTCCTTCTTCAAGAAGTTTGTGTTGATCAGTAATCAAAATACCACAGAAGGATTCAAAGGTGTAATCCTTTCGATTTTCCTTGCATGCTTTCCAGTTGGTGCGTAAATTTGACATGAACACGTTGAATGGTGTTCTCAAGTTCATTAGGAACAACTCGACGAGTTTTCCATCCTTATTATTATAGTTCTTTCCACATTCTCCCAATTTCAACTAGATTTCTTTGATATGCACCAAATAGTCCTCTATTATGTCAAAGGAATGAGGATCAAGGGAGATCAACTATTTCTCCAACTGTATGCCATGGCTCTCATTAACTCAATCGAACAAGGAATTTATCTTCCTCCAGACTTGATGAGGGCAGTCAATTCCACTGAGGTGAAATTGAATCTCCCACGAGATGTAGATCATGATGAACCCTGCTGCCTCATCCTTCTTTCCATCAACAACAAACTTTTTATGATCATCTGTTGGATATAAAATCACAATATTTGTATATTTCCACAATCCTTTTCTCTTTAGTAGGGTTACCATATATGGTGACAATACTGCATAATTTGATCCATTTAGAACAACAAGATCAATCTTTGAAGCCATCTTGATATCTAGATAGAAATTGGTTATGTTTTCAAGGTTCCAAACAACAAACCACCAGCCAATAACCAGGGTACCCACACTTATGGCCACCCAATTCCTTTCTTTACCATTGTACACATTTGTAGAGCACTGGAAGATACTCCTCCCACAATGGACACTCCTATATATTTTCACTCTCTCACCACATGCATCTCCTCAATGCATTAAATCAACATGTTTCCTATGAGCACTTTTGTTCCCAAACACTCCTTGATTGTTCAATGCATTTATGACATATTTGTTCATGAATTCTTCCAAGGATTTTAAACATCCTAAACTATCAAAGGCTCCCCCCTTTGTCCTTCAAGTTCTTATTTATTGAATCATACCCTACTTGGGTATCAAAGGCATACATCAGTCACTCAAAATCATTTACATGTTATAATAAAATATTTCAGAAGGGATTTTTACCCAATCCCTTTTAAATATTATGCCACATAGGCATGAACACTTTCATACATGTTCTGGCTGCCAGCACCCTCTTTGGCATTACCTCATTAGTGGTGCTTCATGGAAACTCTCAAGGTCCCTTCATCAATCTTTCAACAACATCATCATTTTACAATTGCCCTCTTCCTGAGGTTGTCCATCATTGGAAGTTGTTTTTCGAACTGCTCAAATTCTTTTTCTACAGATGACATACATCGTCGCATTCATAATTACATTAGTTGTCATGTTAAATAAAATACATGTATCATAGAATTTAATTCAATACACATTTTTAGATATGTCCTAGCATATCTAAATGCACTCTATGACATTATCCTCAATGTTTTGATGAGGGTACACAAAATCAAATTTCTAGTTTTTCATACGTTCATACAACCATCATCATTTCTCATACCAAAAGTATCCACATGCTACAGCATATCGGTCTCTCATCCTAGAGAAACATAATAATAATTAGGAAGGGATTTAAGGGACTCTTCCCCTTTCCAAGTCCTCCTACACAGCCTGGAACCTTCAGTCCAGATAAACATTGTGAGCTTCGTTTTCGAAACGTCCAATGTTTCGAGTGGACACTCCGCCCATTATCAGGGACAACCAAAATCTCAAAGGGAAGAAAACAAGTGTCGGGGTTATGTATTTTTAAAGTTAGGAATAGCAGCGTGACCATTAAGGAAAATAAGTAAAAAACAAAGTCAAAATGAACGTTAAGATTAAATCTCGGGCTTAATAATCTAGTCAATAGGGTTAGTTAAAGGTGAAAATTTGAAGGTTGAGAATAAATAAAAAATGAATTAATCCAGATAAGATGGTTTGTTAGAGGTGAAACAATTAATATGGGAAACAATACAAATTACAAATAAAGGAAAAAGGTATAAGATTAAATGACGGATTGAATAATCAAGTAAAAAAGGGTTCTTTAGGGAAAAAATAGAAATTAATTGGGAAAAATAAGTAAATATTAAAATACAAAAGGTATTAAAAATACAAAAGTGTTAAGAGGGGGGCGGGGGGGGTTAGGAGATAGATTAATAAAAATAAAAATAAAGATAAGAAAATAAAGGGGGGGTTAGGAGATGAAAAATAAAGATAAGAAAATAAAAAGGTCGCAGTAAGTTTGGATTAGACAAAAGAAGAGAGAAGAGGTGGTAAAGACTAGTGAGGGTTGAAAATAATGCTAGGTTAAAAATAAAGTGTAATATAAAAATGATGAAAATGAACCAAATGTGATGAGAAATGTGAAAAAGTTGGNAACTATACCATCGGCATGTGGTCCATACTTTTGTCTAGCCTTGTCGAGGATGGACCGTGGTGCATCTAGAAATATCTAGTAGAGTAATCCAGATTGAGAGTAAATCAGTTTGAGCTGTTGCACTCTTATTATCGCCTCCTCCTCTGAAAACACTCTCGAAGTTGCAACATCCTTGGATAAAACTGGTACCAAAGACTTCAGGAACCACTCCAGCAAAACATCTAGTGGGACCTGTACCTTAATCCAGCGCTTCCAACGCCGCCATTCTCGGATGTGATCTGAGATATGATCGACCTTAGTCTGCTCAAAGTTGGCCAGCAACTCGGTGTCGACATCATATCTCACGGGTAGTTGGAATGGTTTAGGAAGACCATCACCAAGTCACTAAAGTAAGAACACCTTGAGCAGTCAGGCTCAATATACCATTTTGTGGCACCCCCGATAAGAGTGCATTGAAAAAGGTGCAATTGTATGGATTTGTCTCGTAGCAAGTTTGACAAGCACCACAAGTGGAAAGTTGGCACGTGATCACCCAGGTCTTCGCCAGGCTTGCCTTCAAATTTTTGAATATCCGAGGGAAACTTAGTCGGCATGGGGGGCCAATGCGGATCATGACAAATCGGGTCGTTAAGAAACCTTGACAAGTATGGCATATGTAGCGTTGCCAAAAACGATAGTTTGGGTTGAGTACTATGTACAAGAAAAAGGGGGCCTGGAGTTTGACTGGCACCAGGTTGTCAAGAAAAGTTGGGTTGTTGTTCAAGGTTCTGGTAGAAACTGTGGCCTTGACCAGCGAACGGAGACTGCTTTTGTTGGGATATCATTGGTTGATTCTCGTAATTGGTCGACGTGGGTTGGGAGGGGATTTCTTCCTACGTTGTGTTCCAAATATTTTGGAAGGGGATGCCCCCAATCGATCCAACGGGCATAGGTACTAAGCCTTGTCTGGGTTTCCATTGTCCATGGAAAGGGTTTCCCCCGACCGACATCCCTTACGAGGGAACTAATCCCTTCCAAGGATTCCAAAGTCCTTGTGAGGAGAAAAATATTGTTCTTTCCCCCTTGCATAGGAATAATACCCTGCACAATATTTTGTTGTCCAAACACAGGGTTTCCCCTAGCCAAGACGGAAGCCAAAGAAAAATCGTTATTACCAAACACATCGAATAAAGAGAATGACATGGATCCCATCGACGTAGTGTAATACGAAGGTCCCAAACTGCCTCCTCCAAACAAGTTTTAGTTAGATATTGGCCCGATGGGTTGCTGGAAAGCACCATCGAGCGAGGGGGATGGAGGAGGTATATGACCCCCACCGTAAGGGATAACATTGAAGGGGACTGAAGTGGCCCTAGTAGACCCTTTCATGGGAGAATTTGAGCTCCCTACCCCCAGACCCATGGTCTGTAAGGTGGAGTAGGTAAGGAATGAGTTCAAATCAAAGCTGGGCATCCCATATTAAAATGGAGGGCCCGTCGCACTCTGCGTAAACGAAGCAGTGGTTTCCATCAATGACAGTATCGGACCACTGCCCGAGGTAGAGGGAGTCGAGACCACTATGGTCCAGACTGGAAAAGGTGGGTTAGGAGACAACATACCCCCTTGTAGTAGTAGCTGAAACGGGAGTATGAGGACTCCTAGATGAAGTTGCAGCATTTTCTTCCATAGTTTCTTGTAAGACTATCTGATGCTCGTAAGGTGTCACCCTCGGAGGGATAACTTGTACCAATATTGGCGTCGACAAGTCAGTGATTGGAGGGTTGGCTAGCTCAAGAGATTACGCTCCAAGGTCAGAAATAGTAGGTTCCTCTAGAGTCGAGTAATCTCCTCTCAAAGCAGGCTCGGGCACAATTTCCTGCGGCCCGGTCACTTCGAATGACCCTTGTTGGTCAAGTCTTCGTTGTAACGATGGCAGTGGTGTCTCTAATGCAACCGCTGGCAGGCCCTTAAGCCTTCGCGACCAGCAGATCTCTTGATATTCCACTTTGTGAAAATATCAACGACACAGTAAGGCTTTAACTATCATTTAAAACCAAGCACACATAAGAAAAATTCCTATAAGATAAACCAAGCAAACCACTATCTAGTAGGAAGAACAATTACGTCGGCCAACACTAAAGAAACTTACTGGTGCAAGTGCAACTCGAACACGGAAACACCCTCTGGGTATACTCTGCAAAGTTTGACCCAACGTCTGCCCTAGGTACCGCGGTATACCCCCACAGTCACCTGTGTAAGTCCCTAGAATATAGGAAACTAAGATTCCAACTCGCAAACAGTCACCAGGCGGGTACAGTCAATAGTCGGGTGGACATCAATGAGCAGGATAACAAGTCTAAAACCTACCAAGGGTATCAAAAGCAAGTGGTATGGAAGACAACAGAGGATCTCGAACGGATTCGAGGTCCACGAAGCTTCGTAGGCAAATGCCAGCGATAGTATCTCACGACGAATCCTCAATATGTGTTCCCCAATACGTTTAGTCTGGATTTGGAGGGGTTATCTCTGCTTCCTTTCCTCAAGCAACATCATGTTTAGCCCCTGTGTTTAGCATCCAGCTTCATTTTTTTAATTATCATTGTAAAATTTCAAGTTCAAGATGGTTGTCAAATTTTTTTATTTATTTAGTTTAGCTTGATATTATCATATAATTTTAAATTTCACAATAGATAAATGATATCCTTATAAAAATTTAGAATTTTCTCTTTATTGTTAAATCATATGCATCAATTAACACACACTATCCATGTTAGGGAACAAAAAAATCCTGAAGATATCCTTTCTACCAATTTGAGTGCAAGGCTAACACACCCCTAGTGGCATCCTAAGAAAATAGTATATTTAAGGATGAAATGGTTGTTGAGTGATAAGGAGACCATTCCCTATTAGATAATTCATTTTGTAGGTATAAGTTTCTAAGTGAATCTTTCAAATACTCAGATCCTATTTCATTTTATCATAATATTATGAGTTGTCGAAGGAGACAAAGTTTATCCAATTCTGCTCCATATGAAATACAAGTGATATAGTGCAGAGACTGAATCAACATCACTAAAAAGTACAAAAACCCTATGTGGAGTGGATTTAGATGTAGTAAATATATAATGGTATTACACTTGCACCCAAATCATTGGACCCTTGTCGATGACTTATAAACCCTCGTATATTATAGGTAGAACTAGGTACTACCACTTCTAGTTTGTGAACCCAAAGTATGAGTAGGGGTATGAATGGAGGTCATGTTCCCCTTGGTGACCATCAATGCGATGAGGAGTTGGTCCATGAAGTGCATACTTTAAAGAGCCAATTTAATGAGAAGTTCTCTTATCTTCGAGAAATCAAAGGTATGCTAGAGTCTTTGAGATCTAAGATAGAGAATCATGGAAAAATACCATTAGAGGAAGAAGAACCTTGTCAAAAGGAATCCCTTAAGTGTTATAAATTGGGTTATGAACTAAGGATGTAGAAGACTCCCACTGCCAATGGGATCATCAAAAGAAGCAATGAGGTAAAATCATGGTTAGAGAATATTGAAAGGCACGTGATGTTACATGATTTCAACCCTTTGGAAAAGAGAAATTTTTCTAACTACTAGTTGACCAATGATGTAAACCTATGGTGGGATCATCTAGAGCAAAAGGAAAAAGTGGATGAAGAGCACCTAAGTTGGCTTAATTTCATGCTCACTTTGAGGAAAAGTACCTTGGAAAGACATATCATTAGAAGAAATAAAATGGGTATTTCCCACTCAAACAAGGTAGTATGATAGAGGAAGAGTGTGAACATAAGTTTGTAGAGATAAAAAAAATATGTCTTTGGTCTTAGTGAAGAGTTTTGAGTTGAGATATTTATTGGTGGACTTGGGGACTAAGCCAAAGATAAAGTTAGAGAATTCATGTCAAATACCTTGTCAAAAATAATGCATAGCAGCAGGATATGTGGAGTTGAGGCCTAATGGAAAGATTTAAGTGGAAAGTTGGATCAGAGGTTCAATGGACAGAAGACTTGAATGAGAAAGTATGATCAATGGAGTTTCAATCCAACCCCACCACTTGAGTCCAAGAAAGAAGACAAAGATCTTGTGTAACACCCCTTGATGCATGTGGTTACTATGGTATTTTCATTTTTCTAGGATGGTGGATGTTGTTATTGATTATGGATCATTGTCTATTCACTAATTATTGCTAGCCAATACTTACAAGTATCATCCTCCATGGATAATGGTGGAGTTGTCGTTGCTTTTGAGGAATAGGTTGGAACACAACATGAAACATAAAACAAAGTACTACAGATAATCGAAGAGGAACAAAAAAATTATGAAGACAAAAGGTGGTGTCTAAATATATTGTTACAACACTTAAGCAGAGCACACTTTGATTAGAACATCACAGTGCATATTGCACACATAGAGATCCACGTGATCCTTTTTTTCATGATGATAATGACCCAAGGTGTCTTCTATTTATATCCTCAATATCTAACCAACTTCCATAGAATTTGGAAGATCTTGTCCACGTGTAACCATTGGTTGTTAGAGTTGACTCCACCAAATCCACATTGTCAAGTCATCTCTATAAGGATTCTCAACTCGACTAACTATCTATCCAACTCGTAGTCGATTTTTGGGTTGGTCGATCCACCACCCGACTATATTTGACTGTTGGTCGACTATCCAACCAACATGCACATAGACTACTTGACCAACTAATGTAGTGTGTTGGTCTATCACTCGACTGACTGTATCCAAATGTAGGTCAACCACTCGACCGACTGTATCCAAATGTAGGTCAACCTCTCGACCGACTGAACCCAGGAGATGTATGATCAACCATCAATTATTGATGTTCCAACACCCCCCCATTAGCACGCGTCTTTGGATTTTCAAAAGGTGAAATTACATCATTATGACGCCCTACCATAATTTCAACTTCTTGAATCCCAAACATCATGCATAGCTTGACAAATTTGGCTTCATCCAAAGGCTCGGTGAAGATATCAAAAACATGATCATCTGTTCTACAATATTCAAGAGAGATAACATTATCATGAACCAATTGTCTCAAATAGTGATCATGGAGCTCAACATGCTTCATATTACTATGGGAAACAATATTTTCATAAACCTATATAGCACCATGGTTATCATAGTAAATTGTAGTCGAGGTCTAAATAGGAAGGCCAAGTTCTCCCAAAATTTGGTGAATCCATACTGCTTCAGTACCTACTTGAACGATGCCACGATATTTTGCTTATGTAGTCGATAAAGAGACTACCTTTTGTTTCTTTCATGACCACACCAATGGTCCAATGCTATAGTGAAACACCTAGCCAAAAGTTAACTTCTGATCATCATTGTCACCATCCCATTTGGAGTCGATGAAGCCAACCAACGAATTTGAACTTCGACAATACTTGATACCAAAATGAGTGGTACCCTTGAGATAGCGGAAAATTTGTTTGACTGCTTTCCAGTGGATTTATTTAGGGTCATTTATAAATCAATAAACCACACTAACAACAAAGGAAATGTTAGGTCGACTATGAGTAAGATAAATAAGACTGTGGACCAATTGTCAATAAAGTGTAGCATTGGCTGCGTGTTTTTGACAATTTTTCATAAGCTTCACTCCATATTGGAAAGGAGTAGCATGGGGATTTCAATCATCCATCTTAAAATGTGTCAACAGATCCATCACATATTTAGACTGAGAAATGAAAAGTCCAACACATAGTGTTAATACTTGAAGACCCAAAAACTAATGTAGAGTACCAAGATCTATCAATTCAAATGAGTCAACAAGTTGTTTCTTCAATCTAAGGATGAGATCATTATTATTTCCATTAATGAGTAAGTCATATGCATATACAACAACAATCAAGGTGTCTCCATTGGTATGGAACACATATAGATTGTGATCAGATTCACAATGTTTAAAACCCAGTCGAAGAAATAAACCGTTGATATTAGCATACCAAGTTCGAGGAGCTTGCTTCAAATAATAAGGTGACTTCTTGAGTCGACAAAACAAATTAGAATCTATCACAAAACTAGGTGGTTTTTCTATGAAAATTTATTTAGATAGGTCTCCGAAGAAATGCACTCTTCACATCCATCTGATGTGTTTTCCATCCAAAACAAGTAGCAAGGGAAATAATTAGTCAAACAGAGTTCATCTTTGCAATAGGGGAAAAGGTCTTGGTGTATTCGATGCCTTCTTGTTGAGAAAATCCCTTCGCAACTATGTTTGTTTTATGTTGCTCAAAAAAACCTTCAAAGGTAAATTTGGTACAGTAGACCCATCAACACTTCATAATGTTCTTTCCTTGCGGTCGAGAAACTAAGTCCCGAGTGTGATTCTTTGACAAAGAATCATTTTTTGTCTACATGGCCTGCTCCCATTCAGGTCATCCTTTACCATCTAAGTAGGAAACAAGATCAAAAGTTTCAAGTACATGAGTCATCAAGGAAACACTGGAATGTTGATTTTGACTTCAGGTTTGTCATCCAAAGGAGGCATCTCCAACATCAACTCTAGCAGCTTCAATTGTCTTGGAATCCCATCTGGGTAGACAAGAAACAAGTGAACTATGGTTCATGGAAGCAGGTTGATCAAAATTCGGGGGGTATTAAGTCAGTGGACCAGTTGAAACATGGGATGATGGACTAGTAGACTCAAAGGTCAATGGTATATTCAATAGAAGAACAAGTTTCAATTGTCCAATCGAAAGACTGAAGTATGGAACATTAGAACCAATGTTGGAGACAAAATCAAAGGAATCATCCTACAAAAATCCAGAGGAGGCATTCAACAACTTAATTCCAGAATACTTCTCATCAAACTGTACATTTCGTTTGATAATGATTTGTCGTTTGACAAGGTCAAACAATTGATAGGATTTCGATTCTTTAGAGTAGCCCATAATGATGCAAGAATGACTCTTTGCATCCAACTTCTTTCTACAGTCATAAAAAATGTGAGATCAGGAAACACATCCAAACACACGGAGGTGGTTGAATGAACACTTATTTCCACACCATCATTGGACTATAGTCATGGAAGGAATGCTCGAGTCGATATGTGATTGAGAAAATAGTTTGCATAATAAAGAGCTTCATCCAAAAAGAGAGGAGGCATATCTTTATCCCACAAAAGACATATATCCATGTGAACACTTTTTTCATTCTTTCATTATGTGGCATCATTCTACTGACATGCGTGAGGAACCAACCACTTCCAGTCAATACCAGATCAAACCAAGTTTTCATCAAAAGGTCAATTTACGTGCTCACCACCATTTTTTGATATCTGGAATTTGATGGGTTGACCAAATTCCTTTCTAGAAAAGGCTCTAAACTCCTTGATTTTTTCAAATACAAGGTTTTTATTCTTCAAAAAATAAACCCATGTAAAGCGAGAGAAATCAACAATGAAAGTCAAAATATACCTTGCACCTACCAATTAAGGTAGATTGATGTAGCATACATAACTGTGAACCAGCTCCAGTAGGTTATGTGTTCACCACACTTTGCTAGAGTCGAATGGTTCAAGATGATGCTTCCCAAGAAGACAGTCTCCTTCAAGGGGAAACATCTTCCGTAGATTAGCAACCATGTTTTAAGTTTCCAGTGTTTGTAGACTTCAGAAATTCAGGTGTCTGAGTCGCTTATGCCAAATTCGACTTCCCTCATCATTGTGAGAAACAAGTGCATTCGGTTCATTTTCAGGTTGAGTCGTGTCATAGAATATGTACAAATTGTCTGTCAGGTCGAAAATCCCACCGATGAAAATTGAATTTCCTTTCTTCAAATCATGAACATAGAACCAATCTAGCCAAAATTCCACAATCTTGTTTGTCTATGTTAACTAAGAAACATATATAGATTGGCATTGAGTTTTGGCACATGATATATGTTAACAATCTTCCCATATCAAAAGGTAACATCACTTTTACCAGTAGCATCCAGAGAAAAATCATCAACAACATAGATTTTCCTCTCCTTAGCTTCATACAACCATGTGAACAAGGAGCAATCGTTATCCATGTGATGAGTACACCCAAATTCGACTACCCATTTGTTTTGTGCATAATGAGACAACAAGGCCTGAGAAGTTCTAAATTTGAAGGTGAAATTATCAGTGGGTCGGTGTACAACAAACACTTCTCCTTCAAGTCATTTAACCTTCTCTAAATCATCTCTCTTCTTAAAGCATACTTTATCCACATTTCCATTATGTCCACAGTATTGACATCTCTTCTTCTTTCGACTTCACTAGCGTGCATATGTCTATCCCTTAGGTTTCTGGTTGTGGTATGCATATTTCTGTGTAGAGGAATCAAATTGCACTCTATCCATGGGATCCATCTTTATTTTTCCCTTGAGCAAGTGGACTTAATGTTTACCACCAAGCTTTCCTTCTTCAAGAAGTTTGTGTTGATCAGTAATCAAAATACCACAGAAGGATTCAAAGGTGTAATCCTTTCGATTTTCCTTGCATGCTTTCCAGTTGGTGCGTAAATTTGACATGAACACGTTGAATGGTGTTCTCAAGTTCATTAGGAACAACTCGACGAGTTTTCCATCCTTATTATTATAGTTCTTTCCACATTCTCCCAATTTCAACTAGATTTCTTTGATATGCACCAAATAGTCCTCTATTATGTCAAAGGAATGAGGATCAAGGGAGATCAACTATTTCTCCAACTGTATGCCATGGCTCTCATTAACTCAATCGAACAAGGAATTTATCTTCCTCCAGACTTGATGAGGGCAGTCAATTCCACTGAGGTGAAATTGAATCTCCCACGAGATGTAGATCATGATGAACCCTGCTGCCTCATCCTTCTTTCCATCAACAACAAACTTTTTATGATCATCTGTTGGATATAAAATCACAATATTTGTATATTTCCACAATCCTTTTCTCTTTAGTAGGGTTACCATATATGGTGACAATACTGCATAATTTGATCCATTTAGAACAACAAGATCAATCTTTGAAGCCATCTTGATATCTAGATAGAAATTGGTTATGTTTTCAAGGTTCCAAACAACAAACCACCAGCCAATAACCAGGGTACCCACACTTATGGCCACCCAATTCCTTTCTTTACCATTGTACACATTTGTAGAGCACTGGAAGATACTCCTCCCACAATGGACACTCCTATATATTTTCACTCTCTCACCACATGCATCTCCTCAATGCATTAAATCAACATGTTTCCTATGAGCACTTTTGTTCCCAAACACTCCTTGATTGTTCAATGCATTTATGACATATTTGTTCATGAATTCTTCCAAGGATTTTAAACATCCTAAACTATCAAAGGCTCCCCCCTTTGTCCTTCAAGTTCTTATTTATTGAATCATACCCTACTTGGGTATCAAAGGCATACATCAGTCACTCAAAATCATTTACATGTTATAATAAAATATTTCAGAAGGGATTTTTACCCAATCCCTTTTAAATATTATGCCACATAGGCATGAACACTTTCATACATGTTCTGGCTGCCAGCACCCTCTTTGGCATTACCTCATTAGTGGTGCTTCATGGAAACTCTCAAGGTCCCTTCATCAATCTTTCAACAACATCATCATTTTACAATTGCCCTCTTCCTGAGGTTGTCCATCATTGGAAGTTGTTTTTCGAACTGCTCAAATTCTTTTTCTACAGATGACATACATCGTCGCATTCATAATTACATTAGTTGTCATGTTAAATAAAATACATGTATCATAGAATTTAATTCAATACACATTTTTAGATATGTCCTAGCATATCTAAATGCACTCTATGACATTATCCTCAATGTTTTGATGAGGGTACACAAAATCAAATTTCTAGTTTTTCATACGTTCATACAACCATCATCATTTCTCATACCAAAAGTATCCACATGCTACAGCATATCGGTCTCTCATCCTAGAGAAACATAATAATAATTAGGAAGGGATTTAAGGGACTCTTCCCCTTTCCAAGTCCTCCTACACAGCCTGGAACCTTCAGTCCAGATAAACATTGTGAGCTTCGTTTTCGAAACGTCCAATGTTTCGAGTGGACACTCCGCCCATTATCAGGGACAACCAAAATCTCAAAGGGAAGAAAACAAGTGTCGGGGTTATGTATTTTTAAAGTTAGGAATAGCAGCGTGACCATTAAGGAAAATAAGTAAAAAACAAAGTCAAAATGAACGTTAAGATTAAATCTCGGGCTTAATAATCTAGTCAATAGGGTTAGTTAAAGGTGAAAATTTGAAGGTTGAGAATAAATAAAAAATGAATTAATCCAGATAAGATGGTTTGTTAGAGGTGAAACAATTAATATGGGAAACAATACAAATTACAAATAAAGGAAAAAGGTATAAGATTAAATGACGGATTGAATAATCAAGTAAAAAAGGGTTCTTTAGGGAAAAAATAGAAATTAATTGGGAAAAATAAGTAAATATTAAAATACAAAAGGTATTAAAAATACAAAAGTGTTAAGAGGGGGGCGGGGGGGGTTAGGAGATAGATTAATAAAAATAAAAATAAAGATAAGAAAATAAAGGGGGGGTTAGGAGATGAAAAATAAAGATAAGAAAATAAAAAGGTCGCAGTAAGTTTGGATTAGACAAAAGAAGAGAGAAGAGGTGGTAAAGACTAGTGAGGGTTGAAAATAATGCTAGGTTAAAAATAAAGTGTAATATAAAAATGATGAAAATGAACCAAATGTGATGAGAAATGTGAAAAAGTTGGAAAGATGATATGAAACTAAAATAGAATGAAAAGATATGATATCAATGGGAAGTTGATGATGATGTGACAAGAATAAATGGGGGCAACTAGAGACTAAAGAAAAGGTGAGGAAGCAAAAGCAAAGAAGAGATAACTGGGGAAAGGGAGCAAAGGGGAGGTGCACGAAATGGTAATCCAAGAAGGAAACATATTGATTAAGGTGGTGAAGGGTGGGTTTCTAATATTGGTTGAGTTTGTATCCATCTTCATGATTAAAATTATGCGGATTTTTTTCTATTTCAAGAACTTCTCGAATGAGGAGAGTGGAGTAATAAGGGGTTGAGGCTAGGATTTTGGTTTAGTCAAAGAAAATGAGGTGTTTAGAATTGAAGGAGTGTTCGACTATAGTTGTTTTTGAGATTCGGTTGTGGGTCATACCAGCTATATGTTCTTTAAGACAGGATTTGAAGGATCTGCATGTTAGACCTATATAGGATTTTCCACATGAGCAGGGGATTTGATAAACTCATGGGCCCAACATCGTGTCAAATTTGGCTTTAGCAGTTCTAAAGAGTTGTTTAAGGGTTTTAAAAGGTTTGAACACAGTTTTAATATTCTTCTTAACCAATATTTTTGAGATCGGGTCAGTGGTTCCTTGGATGTAGGGAAGGGTGATGAGAGCATGAGGAGGGAAGCGGGAAGAGGGTAAAAGTGTTTTGGGTTTGCTAGTGGAGAAAAAAGCATGGTTGATCTAGGTGAGAGAGTAACCATTCGCTCAAGGGGCCTTGGTTAAGTGGGATTTTTCTTCTTCAAGGAATTGGGGGGCTAAAATGCAAAGGGAACGAGTAATCAGAGTTTTAAGGACAGTCAATTTATGGGTTGGATGGTGGTGGGAGCTGGCATTAAGGTATCTATTGATATGGGTCTTCTTTCTGTAAACTTGGTGGGTAAGGGAACCATTACAAAGTCGGGAAATAAGGACATACAAAAATGGGAGGGAGTTTCTCTTTTGGGTTTCCATAGGGAATTGGATGTGAGGGGAAAGGTTGTTGAGGTGGTTAAAAAAGAGGATAAGGTTAGAATGTTTGTGAGGCCAAATGACGAAAGTGTCATCTACAAACCTAAACCAACATTTGGGTTTGAGACAGAAGTTGTTTAAGGTAAAGGATTCAAAATGTTCCATAAATATGTTAGCAACAATAGGGGATAGAGATGACCCCATGGTTGTACCTTCAGTTTGTTTGTAGCAAACCCCTTTAGAGGTAAATAAGATTGAGGCTAGACATATTTCAATGAGGTTTAGGGTTTCAGGATCAACTAGATTTGAGATCAGGTTAAGGGATTTAGAAATTGGGATTTTGGTAAATAAGGACACGACATCGAAGATGACCATAAGGTCTTAGTCATCTAAGTGAAGATTACTAGTTTTGTGAATAAAATCAGTGAAATCTTTAATGAAGGAAGAGGTTTTTCTGACAAAGGGTTGAAGCTCGTTAGCAAGGTATCAGGAAAGGGCATGAATGGGGGCTCTTATAGAACTTGCTATAGGTCAAAGAGGGATGTATTTTTTATGTACTTTTGGTTGACCATAGATCCTAGGGGCTTGGGGGTTGTGAGGAAGTAAAAACTTTTGGATGTTAGGATCAAGGGACGAGGATTTGATGGCTTTGGTGACCATGTTGGTGATGGAATTAATGGGGTTTTGGGGCAGCAGTTTGTAAGAAGAGGAAGAGAGGAGGTTAAGGAGTTTGGAATCATAGTCATAAGTGTTCATAATCACTGAAGCATTGTATTTATCGGCTTTGAGGATATTGATGTTTGGGTTGGCATTAAGGTGACGAATAGCAAGGAGATGTTCTTTAGGTAAGTTGAGTTTGGGTGGTTTGGATTGTCGGAGGATTCTTCCGCACTCTTGTCTAATTTCTTTTGCTTCGTGAGTGGGAAGGTTGTGGGTGATGGATTCAAGGCAGCAAATAATGTCTTTAAGGGGGATACATCTAGGGGCTATGGAAAAGTTGAATCCTTTTTCAAGCAATTGGAGGGTGGGAGGGTCCAGCTTGAGTGAGGGTAGGTTTATGACAGTGGAAAGACTATGGTTGGAGTGGGGGGAAACAGGGGAACAATTGTTGGAAGGGTTGTTATTAGTGGGTAAGGAGCTGGTGAGATTAAAGGAAAAAGAGTTGCTCACCGCTTTAGGGGGAGAAAAAGGAGTAGGGCTGGGACTAGAGGTGGTAGATGAGGTAGACGTAAATAAGGGGGTCTTGGGGAAATCGTGTTTCGGAGAGATGGACAGATTGGGGCTATTAATTTAAAGAGTGTTAGAGGGGGCACAAGGATTGGAAACCATGTGTTGGATTGGTTCCAAAGAATAAAACTAGTCGTAGAAATATTAGGGTTAGCCACCAATGGAGAACATACAAGATTAGGGTTTTGGCAAGAAAGGGTAGGTACGAGTACAAGAAAGAAAGAAAATGATTTTAACGTCCACGAGGCTAACAATAGCCTATGGGACAGACCGCCTCTGATTTCTACATTCATCCCTTTTCTTGTTCAACTTGATGTTGAGCTCCCCAATTTCTCCACTGTCCCCTCGTTGAATAAGTTATTCCAAGAGCTAGTTGTCAAGATACTTATATAGTTGTCCCTACTGTCTTTGAAGGCTTCACACAAACCCTTTCTTCCCAAGCTTCTTTTGGTCTTTTCCAACGCTCAGTTTCACAACGGAGTTGATGGGAATTGGTTCTTAACTAGGCAATAAGCATTTTTTCTCTCCAAGATATATTGGCCCCTATGTACCCTTTTTGATGATGATTGTATGTGGGGTTAAACTCTTCAATATAATACTCTCTCTTTCTCTCGAGCCCTTTATCCCAAGTTCGCTTGTGGAACCTATCAATGACAAAAGCCTTTATCTCTTTATTGTTCGTAGGGCACCTATTCAAGTGGATATGTCATTTATTAAGCCATTTAATATTTTGTCGCATCCACGTCTTATTTCTTTTGCACAATATGTCATTGAAGACGACCTTAGGCCATCGACTGTCTTCCATTTGCTCAATTATTTTTAGATATCTTATGAGACGCACCATAGCAATTGCTTCAATAGGGGCAGCCCCCATTTCACTCAGCATGATATCATAAGGGACTGAACTTTTAATTTTAAACTTATGTGCTTCCACTGTAAGTCAGATGTGTTGTTGGCCCACACTTCACAACCATATAGAACCACCGGGCTCACTAAAAGCCCAAAGAGAATTTGCATAGTCTTCCAATCCCATAGCTCTGCTTCTCTGCACCTATTTTGAAAAGCATAGAACGCTTTCCAACCTCCCAAAGTTCTTTTTCTTTCTGCAACCTTCCCAACTTAGATTTTTGTTGAAGTCAATTCCGAAGTATTTGTAATCTGCCACTTCTTCAAGAGTGTTACCTTCAAAGTAGAACTTATGTTGTTTACGATTTCTTTGCTAAAACTTATGTTGTACATGAGAGGGGAAATCGAAATATTGAACGGATGAGGGGTTCTGGTTTAAATCTTGATGATGATCAGAGCTAAAAGTTGTGGGGGTGGGCCGGTTGTTAGTTCCGAAAGGGAAGAGGCACGAAAAAGACCTCGAGGAGGGCATACATGAGTTGGAGGGGACAATGACTAAGTATGTTGCTCGAAGAGGGTCAGTAGACAGCTGCGAGGAGAAAGAAATCTCTTGGTTGTGTGAGTTTTGCGTGCTTTGGGTGTTAGGAATAGGTGATTTGGTGCAGCGCGATTGGAGAGAGGAGCTAGCCGACCAGTGTGACTGTTAAACGATTAGGTTGGGGGAGCAGAAGGTGACCGGATCAGATGTTGAGGATGATTTGGAGGTTGAGAAGTGGAAGGGATAAAGAAGGAAGGGAAAGAATCAGAGTTGCAACTAGTGGGGGCGGGCTTGTTGTTGGTTCCGGGAGAAAAAATGCACGAAGAAAACATCGAGAAGGGAATAGACAAGTTAAAGGGGGCGAAAACTGAGTTTGGTGCTTGATTAGGGTCTGGAGACACCTGCAAGGAGGAGGAAAGCTCTGTGTTGTTCCACCTGTCTGTGCTCTGGGTGTTAAGAGGAGGTGAATCAGTGCAGCCTGATTGGAGAGAGGAAGCAGCGAAACCATTGTCACTGAATAACGAGTGGGATGAGGGAACAAAAGGAGAGCAGTTCAGAGGTTGAGAACGAGCTGGAGGTAGAGAGCCATATTGCTTGGAAAAAATATTAGAGAATTTACGGATTTGTTTGTGCAAGGAGGATTCAAAGATAATCAAAGATGAGATGAAAGATCTATGTTCAATTATAGATCAAATATCAAAAAAGATCATGTAAGCTAGTTTCAGATGAAGCTGGAACAATCTTTGTGTTAAACGATTAAGAACATACCTGATGAAATGGATTTCAGCACGCAAGATGGCATTGTTGGTCTTGGTGAGGATACGATTAAGATTTACCCTTCGATTTTGTTGTTGGATCCGGGTAAATGGAGAAAGGATGATTGAATCGCGACAACGTTTTAAAAAGTTGAGATTGGTAACTCGTCTATACATTTTGATGTGTATCTTTTCAAAAGTATGTATCTCTTTGAAACAGTGAGGATAAACAGGGTGCGGTGTGCTTCGTTTTAGACACTTCACTCATCATCAGGGACAACCAAAAGCTCAAAGGTAGGGAAACCAGTGCAGGGTTATGTATTTTTGGATTAGATAAAAGAAGAGAGAAGAGGTGGTAAAGACTAGTAAGGGTTGAAACTAATTTTACGTTAAAAATAAAGTATAATATAAAAATGATGAAAATGAACCAAATGTGATGGGAAATGTGAAAAAGTTGGAAAGATGATACCAAACTAAAATATAATGAAAAGATATGATATTGATGATAATGTGACAAGAATAAAGGGGGGAAACTAGGGACTAAAGCAAAGGCGAGGAAGCAAAAGCAAAGAAGAGATAACTGGGGAAAGGGAGAGGTGCACGAAGTGGTAATCCAAGAAGGAATCCTATTGATTAAGGTGGTGAAAGGTGGGTTTCCTTGTAGCCATCTTCGCAATTAAAATTATGCGGATGTTTTTCTATTTCGAGAGCTTCTCAAATGAGGCGAGTGGAGTCGTAAGAGGTTGAGGCTAGGATTTTTGTTTGATCAAATCAAATGAGGTGTTTAGAATTAAAGGAGTGTTCGGCGATAGCTAATTTTGAGATTCGGTTGTGGGTCGTATCAGTGTTTATCCAAAAATATTTTCCACATTGTCTCACTGTGAAAACATACATTCTCAGACTTTTCCAAGGCCTCACTACCTTTAAATAATATGGATTAATCCAAGATTGTTACTTAACATTTTTATTAATTTTTCTATCATTTACCTGTTCTATTTGTTTCCACGACTGTTCTTTTAAAGTATACACTCTGTCTCAAAATTTCAGAACTTGAAAGTGAGAAAAGTTCCCTCCTTTTCTCCTTCTTTGCTTATGCAATCTATCTGTCCTGGGATCTGGCTTCTCTCTTCCTTGAGTAGTCACAGTCAAGTTCACCTTGACCTTCTTGATTACATTAGCATGATACAACAGTGATCCTTTCGTTCATAATGAATTATGAACCTGTGTCTTCTACACATTTACCAATTAGATTGGTCATCATTCATTTGCATGTCTTATATGCATGCATTATATTTTATAATATAATTCAGGATTCTTATATAAATAATCCTTGTAGTCCACTATCTAATTCTCAGCAGTCATTAATGTTATGATTATATTCTCTTGAAAGAATATTTACATAGTTACTCCACATGAACTTCTTCAACCTGCAACTCTTTTTTTCCATATCCAAACGGTCTGAAATGACCTCAATCTTGAGTCAGCCTCGACTTCATTATTTCATATTTCTATCCAATATTCCATAAGGAATATAAGCATGCATTCTTATGATGCATTCCAACATACTCCCAAACATGTATCTTTAGGTTATCAACTTGCTTTCAAATTGTTCTTCCATACATTTAACCACATGCATCAACGTACTTTGTGTCTACCATAGGCACACTTTACAATTTCGCATGCATATTTCTTTACAAATTCCTTTAACTCATGATTATTCATAGTCATTCTCATGCAATCCTCAAAGGAATAACCATGTTGCCTTCTATCATGACAATAGAGCATCCCTGCTCCTTTACTCTTTCATCAATTTTTACTAGCTTTTTCTGAGGAAATAGAACACATCCTCCCCAAGCTAGTATTTCATCAATCATACTAAATTCCTTTAACTGTGAGGGTCTTATCCCTTATCCAAACAATAATATTAGAATCTAGGGTTCTAACATCCCACGCTTACAAGAAGCATTACAGCTACCAACTTATTCTTCTTGTACTTAAGAAACCCTCAACTGGATGTTGCCATTTCAACCATTCAAAAACAAGTCTTACCTCTAAGGTTTGTTAGCATATTCCTAATCTTGTAGGAATATTTATTGGTTCGAAAAAGGAACATCATAATTCCTCTGTTGAAATTCGTTCATAATTTCCCAAGTACAGTTTCAATCTGCTATCCTTCTCCTCAAGGAACTTGTGCAGATAGTAAACAAGTTCTTAAACATAGAGCACTCTTTTAAGAAGACTCATCTCTAGCCTTAATATATTAGCCCTGGGACTGAGATATGGCCCATCCAGGCCTAGTGTTGTAACCATGCTCTGATACCACTTTGTAACACACCCAACCCCCTAAGTATTTTTTTAAGGGATGGGGTATAAAAATTTCGCTTTTCCTCAACTACCTCAAAACCCCTTCTAAAGAAAGGTCACCATTGTCTTATGCTCATTAAGAGCTTTCCAATGACTATATTTTTTTCTAAATCCGAGCCATGGAATGAAAGTTATGGCTCATTAAAGTTCTTAAGTATTTTTCCATTACAATTCCACATGGCTCCACGTCACCCATATCCATCCAACGTGGCACTGTCATGTTGTAAAATTCCATCCCCCTACATGGACATGGCAGCTAGCATGAACTCTATCATGGCGCTTTCCACCTCATCCATTGTACCCTCAACTTATCAGGTCCCATAACCCCAGCTAAGTCTCACTTCACGCAATCCTCAAAAGACTCGATCCAACAAAAGATCTTGTCTAGGGTACAAGGTCTTATCATATAGTGCCACTTGTCCTTCGAGTATCGGTTAGATGACTTCATTAAACATCCCACTAGGCTACTAGACCATCAGCCCATCAGAAGTGCTTGCATAAACCTCATCCCTAGACGTCCAATCCAGTATGAGTTGGCACCCGAAACACATGTCCTATCATGTGTCACCAACTGACCTTCACCATATCACGACATGTAACCACCGGATGTTGGATTATCATCCCATAGAAGCAAGCTTGTGTCCATTATAAACTCAAGGCCCAATTTGGTGGCCGAATTGTCCCTCTGACATGTGGCGTTGCCATGATCTTCCACGTAGCATCCCCTTGTGTCCCTATTACCACCTGACACATGGCATTGTCACTACTTGACACATGGCACCTAGAAACCACCAAGGTCCCTCCCAAACGTGCCAATTTACCTTGACATGTGGACCAATCACCGCATGACATGTGGTACTCACACCGTGTGACACGTGGCACACATTTTCTCCACGGATCCATGTCTAATTATGCCCAATTTGCATGACATGTGGAACTACCCCTATATGGCACATCAAACGCTCACTGGGTGTCGCGTGAATGAACCACTTCGTGACACGTAGTCCCAAGCACTGGATATCGAGACTTTCCTAGTACAGTGTAAACTTCCTAGTGCCCGTCATCCCAGTGATTACGAAGTAATAAATTAAGTTGAACCTATGGATTACGGGATGATTAATTAAGTTAATCTTGGAGTTAACTCTTCGGAGTTTATGCATAAGATATACGGTTGATATCTCTCGTTCGGTAGATCTAATGGTCGTATTTGAAAGGCACTCGTCCAATGGTCTTATCCCTATGTGGTTCTAATTGAATTTTCTTCCCTTGGATCAATGGTTGTGATCGTTCCTTGGGGTGATATCGACGATCTTGATTTATCCCCGGCATACGGGTTGTCAAGCCATCGGACCACCGTAGGACCACTCTCATTGCCTTAACCTGATATGGTGCCACATCCTGTCGGGCTACTAGATTTTTGGTTATCAGATCATTGGCCCATGCCAAACAATTTGAGATTGGGAAATATTTCGGGGGTCCGACATCCGATTTCCCTCCCTCGAACAAAGTCTATGGTGGAGACCCATCCACCTTCAGATCCAACAATCCAAGGCTTAGGTGTTATCCCAAGGCTCTCGCCCCCAGTTCCAAAGGAACACATGGCCCGACATGGCACGACACACATACCCTACATGGAATGCTTACGACATGACATGGAAATACGTTGTTGACCTGGAGAGACATGTAGCACTCGTACAGTTGGCCATGTGGCATCAATTTTTCGCTTGACCTCCATCCAAAAATACCAAATCTAAGTGACATGTGGCACCACCAATTTGGTGACACATGGCCCTCTCTCACTGCGACACGTGGATATGTCTCTGAGTGGCACATGGCTACCAGGCTTCGGAGATCAACCTTATGTTAAGGATTTCCACTCGAACCCTTCTGAGGTATGAGATTCGGTGCACAGTGGGCACCCTGGGTATGTGGCCCTATCTGTACATCCCACCTGGCATGCTACATAGCACTGCCATGGTGAACACAAGACTTATCCATGTTGTGACATATCGTCACCAGGCCTTGGTCGTTGGAACTTCTCCTATGGTAGGGGCTTCCATAAACCCTCGATACCCAATATTACGATAAAATTAATTAATCTAATCCCAGTAATTACGAGGAGATTAGCTAGATCGATCTTAGGATTATGATCCCACGAGATCTACGACTGAGGTCTAGGGAGGACACACGTAGTCATCACATTTTCATGCCATCATGTTCTCGACTCTTTCCAAGACTCGTGTAGTAAATACTCTCGAGGGTCGAGGGTCCAATTGACCCTCCTTGACTGAGATCTACAGTGGTGATCTATCGACCCTTCCATCCACAACCACTACCTTTGTGTTGATTTACAAGGGATTTAGATGGGTGGCCAACCCATCTTTCGACAGCTAAGATTGACTCTTTCCCTAAAATCAACGACTACTATAGCTCGTCTTCTCCATTCAAATGTCTTTGGCACCTTATTTATAAATGATATGGAGTTGGAACCATGGACCGGAACCTTGTTCTCAGCATCGCGATGTCAAGAATTTTCTAATGGCTATCCATAAGGATATCTTGATGCTCGGCATCTGATATCCAAAGTAGTCGATAAGAAATCGACGGTTGGCATCCAACCATCCATTGATCTGACAGTTGTTACTCTTGTGTTGGCTTACGAGGGACTTCAATGGGTGACCAACCCATCATTGGACAGTTGAGATTGGTTCTCGGCTTAGGAATAAACGGTTTTTTAGTCTTGTCGACTCAACCAGGCATTAAACAAGTTTAGTTAACAAGGGAGGAGGGTTATATCGCCCCCTTTGACTTAACATATAGACTTATCATTAATAAAAGTATTGATCCCTTCTTGCCCAAATTTTAACTATGCATGAATGCATTCACAATACACCAACATTAGATTATATTCCATGATTACTTCTACATAAGTATTTAGCAATAATAAATGTATCAATTCCACAATTCAAGCGAATGCATTTAAGGCATAATTATAGACAAAATTTTGTTCCTTTACTCAATCACATAGGGCCATGAAATACTTATCTATTGCAAGACAATAGCCATGCCAACTAACAGTGGGTGTTCACCTTGCCACCCAACCATAGGCTCTGCTCGCTTGGTAACTTCGGCAGCAGGCCACCCCCATACCAAGCCATGATACCACCAAGGAAATATTTTTGCTTACTCGCTCATTCTCTCCCTATCCATACACTTGTGCACACGTCTGTTATGCAGCCTCTAACCTTGTCTCTCCCTCTTCGAGACTATACTCTTCTCTCTTCACCCCGTGTGTCTCTTGCGTGTCATTCCCTTGGTAAGGTTCTCAACATGTCCCTTATCTTTCATTGGAAGGAACACGTGGGTCATCCATGGGGACTTGAGGTATTTTCCTGTCGTCCTCTAGCTCAGCTTGGCCTAATAATTTGGAATTGGATTATCGACAAATGATGGATAAAATAGGGGTACAACTTTTGTTGTGCTATTCAGACATCCTTACTCCCATTCATTGAGGGTGGTTAGTTGTTCAACCACAAGTCCTTCCTTTTTAACTGATTTGCCTTGAAATTGGGGCTAAGGGAGAATATATGAATAAGGTTTTTGAGGTGTTTTAACTTATTAGTGCCTTCTCTCATTCCCTAGTGTATCATGGCCAGTACTTTAAGGCTTCACCCCCCATAGTCAATTGTTGGCAATCTTAATTACAACATTAATACTTTTTCATTGTTCACATGCCATGGCTTGGCAATGATTAATTGTAATTAATTACATATAATCATAGTTTTAGGAGAAGGGGTGTTACAATCCCCTCCCCCTTCAAAGGCACACCATCCTTGGTGTTCTTTCTTAGTAACACCTATCATGCCTTCATCTTTTAGCTACTTTAGCATTGCCTTCTTCTTGTCATCATATTTTGGTCCTTTTCCATACCCTTGGCATTCAATATATGCATATAAAATTTCAAACAGCAAGCACATTAAGCTTAATTTTATGCAAAATATTTTATTGTTGTTCATAATTCAAGAAGAAAATTCATGTATCAACGCAATACTTATCTTGTGCAGTTCATGGATTAGCATCTATATGGTTGTCATTTTTACTCATCTCAATGTTTACCTTTTCATATCCATTGTGTGCATGATCCTAGTCAATAAATGACAAAATTTCAAATACTCCACTGAGTCTTTCACATGAGCTATCGAAGTCTCCCCCTTCCTTGTGGTCACTCACCCTCCAGGCTCAGGGTCAGGCATCCCCTTCTCTACTATGAAATCCCTCGAGTGATCCATCTTTCTTGCCAAAGCTTTCTCGCACAAGAAGAGTTTTAGAGACCTCGCTAAGTCTTACAGCTGAAGCGTCCCCCAAACTTGATCTGTCGAGGCATCCCTCTGGCTTGCTCTTCTGAAAGCATCCCTTTGGCCTATGTTACTGCAACATAACATTCTCTATGGAGATCATGGATTAACACACAATTCACTTTTCCCTATAGTAGCCATTTCCATGTTTTCTTGCTTGAAAACCATCATTTGTCCCTCCAGGATAGATCTTCCATCTAAATTGTATCAAAACCATATAGAAATTTTATGATATCTCATCATTAATTCAATCAAAACTCTTTTTAAATTTGTCACCCATAGATTTCGAATTTCACAGTTCTATTTTCATATATGTTCCATATAGGAACCAAATCCCACAAGTATGAAATTTTTTCTTCTCATAATAGTTTGGCCTAGCAGGCATTGGTCTTCCTTATGGTCTTACAGAACTGCCATATACAAGACCCTTCTTCTTGCAATTCATTCTTCACATAGAGAAACAAATTGCTAGTTTCTTATGCACATACATTTTCATTGCGCATTTTCAATGACATAACAAACAATTCTTAAACTGTGCATTCCAACAGTCAAATTTCTTTTATCTATTAAACAATAGAAAATGTAAAGGAAATACCATTCCTTACATAGGCACCTTTTCACCTTATTAAATCCAAACAAATGCAATTCAAATATTAATTACATGTAAACAATGTGTTAATTCCCATGGCCACATTCTTATACAATGCAACCTTGCATTGATTTCAGATTACTACATTTTATATTAAGCGCTTATGCCATGATGTGTTGGGTATTAGACAACCTCTCATTGTTAGAAAAACAAGATCATGGAGAAATAAATAAAACAAATGCGGAAAATAAAACACAATATAATAGAGACACAGATATACGTGGTTCACCCAGTGTGGGCTACATCCACCAGAGAAATTGCGAAGTCATTCATTTATTATTATCTAAAAAAATGAAGGGATACAACCTACAACACACTCATTGTAACTTCCTCTTATTTCTCTCACAGTCTCCTCTCTCATAATACAATATTCACCATAATCCACAGCCGCAATACAATTCCCTCATAAAAGAGGGTTTTCTTCTAGGGAAAAAAACCCTAACATGATCTCTACCGTCAGATTTGTGACTTAATGATGAACGGTCAAGATTGACTATGAAATCAAAATATACATTTACAAAACAATTTTTCCTTCGGGGGCTTCGCCCCCGGATTCCGCAGGGAGGAAAAACCCGCCCACGTGGAGGGTTGTACAGTCTTTCATGGTATATAGTCTTCATGGGGTATAAACATAGCTAAAAAAAAAGACCTTTGAATCGAGAAGATAATCAGGCTCAACAACAAACAATCTCCCACTTAGAGACTAATCACAACAACTCCGGTGATGTTATATATGTTGGACTATGATCCTTTTTGGACCTGGCAAATTTCTCATCTTCACCTTCATGTTTGAAGGCCAACTGAATCAGGAACTTAGTTTCTCCCTAGTTACTTCCTTTGTTAACATGTCTGCAAAATTTTGGCTAGTATGTATATTTTCTAACTTTAATTGTTCAGTCCAAGACGGATTGTATGAAACGGTACCTGAGTTGTATATGCTTATTCTTAGAATGGAAGGTTGAGTTCTTTGCAATATGAATGGCACTCTCATTGTCACAATACAAACTATTATTATCCTGCTTCTTTCCCAATTCCTCCATAAACCTCTATAACCAAATCATCTCTTTACTAGCCTCTGTAGCAACAACATACTCTTCTTCCGTTGTTGAAAGTGCAACAATATTTTGTAGTTTTGAAATTCAACTTACTTTCGTTCCACCTATAGTAAAAACATACCCTGTGGTGCTCCTCCTTCTATATCCCCTGCCATATCTGAATCAACATATCCATGTAGAACAGTGTCTGGACCTCCAAAACATAATGCATGAGTAGCGGTACCTCTCAAATACCTGAGAATCCACT
The DNA here is from genome assembly GCA_000966675.3 of Picea glauca. Classification (NCBI taxonomy): domain Eukaryota; kingdom Viridiplantae; phylum Streptophyta; class Pinopsida; order Pinales; family Pinaceae; genus Picea; species Picea glauca. The sequence continues at coordinate 121,229 of JZKD02S1751533.1, forward strand.
TTACTTCCTCCCATTGTTCTTTCCCTGGATTGTTCATATACATTCTCACAACTCCCACTGCATGTGCAATATATGGTCTTGTGTAAACCATCGCATACATCAAGCTGCCAACTGCTGATGAATAATGGACCCTAGACATGTATTATATATCCTCTTATGTCTTGGGACACATTTGTTTGGTTAATTTGAAATGGTTGGACAAAGGTGTACTAACTAGTTTTGTGTTCTGCATTATAAACCTCTCCAACACCTTCTCTATGTACTCACCCTGAGACAATGTCAATTTGCAATTTTTCATGTCTCTTGTTATTCTCATACCAGGGATTTTCTTTGCAGCACCCAAATCCTTCATCGCAAATGAATTAGCTAATTTCTTCTTGAGCACATCTATATCCTGCATATTAGATCCTGCAACAAGCATGTCATCTACATACAATAGCAAGATAATATAACTTCCATTTTCTAGCCTTTTAAAATAAGCACATTGATCAAAATGACATCTACTATAACCTTGTTATGTCATAAACCTGTCAAACTTCAAATACCACTGCCTTCGAGCTTGATTTATCCCATACAAACTCTTATTCAACCTGCATACCAAATTCTCCTGCCCTTTGACCTCATACCCTTGTAGCTACTGCATATAAAAATATTCCTCCAAATCCCCATGGAGAAAAGTTTTTTTTACATATAACTGTTCAAGATGCAAATCTTCTACTACCAAAAGACTTAAAATAGTCCTAATTGGAGTCATTTTAACAACAGGAGAAAATATTTCATCAAAATATATACCATTCTTTTGTGCAAACCTCTTTACAACAAGTCTACCCTTGTATCGCTTTTTGCCTCCTCCTCCTTTTTTCAACCTGTAAACCCATTTATTTTGTAATTCTCTTTTTCCTACAGGAAATTGAACCAAGTCCCGAGTCTGGCTATTTACCAAGGAATCAATTTCCTCTTTCATGCCTTGCTCCCACTTCCTTTTACTGTCTACCTGCATTGCCTCTTCATAACTTTCTGGTTCACCAGAATCAATCAACAATAAATAGTACAATGAAGAAGAGTATCGTTTAGGGGGTCTAGTTAAACCGGTAGATACATGTTGCTCATGTTGCTATACATTTTGATTTTCTAGTGCCTTTGGAATTTCTTTTTCAGTGATTTCATCAAGCACTGTGTATTCTGGTTTTTCTTCTTCCTGTTTCCTTCCCTACAACTGATCTTTATACATTACCTTCTCATTGAATATGACATCTCTACTCCTAATGAATTTTTTATTTTCATAATCCCATAAGCGATAACCAAAATCATTAACACCATATCCAATAAAGGTACACTTCTTGGATTTTTCTTCAAGCTTTGTTCTATTTTCTTTATTAATATGGACAAATGCTTCACAAATGAAAATCTTCAGAAATGAATAGTTTACCTTTTTACTTGTCCATGCCTCCTATGGAATGCCACCATCTAAAGAACTTGAAGGTCCTTTGTTTATCAAGTAAACAACAATATCTACAACATCTGCCCAAAACTATAAGCACAACCCTGCATGCAATCTCATACTCCTTTCACGCTCCCTGATGATCATGTTCATCCTTTCTGACACACCATTTTCTTGTGGTGTTCTTGGAACTGTCTTCTCTCTATGAATCTCATGGTATGAACAATAATCATCAAACACCTTGCTGTAGTATCCACCTCCATTGTCTTATCTGAGACACTTCAACCTTTTTCCTATCTCATTCTCAACCAAAGCTTTCCATTTCTTAAAAGTATAAAAAAATTATATTTTTGTTGAATGAAATAAACCCAAGTTTTTCTAGTTGCATCATCAATAAAAGTAAAATAATAACGAGAGCCACCAAGAGATGATACCCGAACTAGTCCCCATACATTTGTATGCCCAAGCTCTAACCTTTAACTCTTCTTTTCTTTTCTGACTCTAGGAAATCTAATTCTCTTATGTTTTCCATAAACACAGTGCTCACAGAAATCCAAATCAATTTTTTTAATATTTGGAAACAAATTTATTTTGTGAAGTATCTGCATCCCCTTCTCACTCATGTGTCCAACCCTATGATGTCATAGTGTTGTATCCACTCCTGTAGAAACTAAAGAGATAGAAGATTCAATATTACCAGTACATAAATACAATGTACCTACCTTCTCTCCTTTTGTTATCACCAGTGATCCTTTGGTGACCTTCCACGCCTTATCTGTGAATATAGATATACAATTTTCACTTGCCAAATTTTTTGTTGAAATTAGATTTTTCCTTAGATATGGTAGATGTCTTACCTCTTTCAATAACCATTGGTTTCCATTCTTTTGTTTTATTTGTACTTTACCCGCTCCAAAAATTTTGCATAGTGCATCATCACCCAAATGAACCTGTCCAAAATCACCTTGAACATAATCTAGAAAATGTTTCCTATGGGGTGTGGCCTGAAATGAATCCCCTGGCATGAAATGAAACCCTTGAATCTACTACCCAAGACTCAGAAATACTATCTACAAAAAGAATCAAAGCATCTTGTAACACATCACATGTTACATTTTCTTTTTTATTTTTCTCTTGTTATCCATCTCTTTGTTTCTTTGGAGCTCTACAGTCTTTCTTCAGATGTCCTTTCTTCCCACAATTCCACCACTCTATATTTCCCAGTCTATATTTATATCTATCCTTCCTAGAATTCCCACGGTTCCCTGAGCCCTTTCCTCTACCCTTTTGTCTTTCCTTGTACTCCACAGTCAACGTATTACCTGATGTCTCACCTGTGTTTTTTCATCGCATTTCCTCGCTAAGGATAACACCAACAACATCATCAAATTTTAGAGTATTTGAACTAGAGACAGAGTTACTTATACCATGACCAAGCCATTCCATCTTTCTGACAATGAGCACAAGATTAGAAGAGCCTTGACCTCATCATCAAAGTCCACTTTTACAAAACTTAGTTGATTAGTAGCCGTATTAAATTCATTTAAATGACCTGCAACAAACCCACCTTATGACATCTTCATATTTAATAATTTATTCATTAGAAATACCTTATTGGATGTCGAGGGTTTTTCATACAGTTTAGTCAATGCATCCATCAACTCCTTCATTGTCTTTTCTTTTGAAATATTCAAAGTCACCAATGTTTCTAGGCTCAGTCGTGTCGTTCCTAGTGCATTTATGTCAAGAACCTCCCATTCTTCATCCTTCATGGTCATCGGATTCTTTTCTATTCTACCCAATGGTAGGAATAGATCCTTCTGATATAAATAATCTTCCATCTACGTCTTCCATAACTGGTAGTTTTGGTTGTTAAATTTCTCGACCCTAAACTTTCCATATTCCTCTATTTATCCCACTTGAACCAGGAACCCTCTTTTCCTATGAGTTACATTTCGCTCTGATACCAATTGTTAGAAAAACAAGATTGTGGAGAAATAAATAAAACACATGCGGAAATAAAACGCAATACAATAGAGACAGAGATATGTGTGGTTCACCCAGTGTGGGATATGTCCACCAGAGAAATTGTTAGGCCCTTCCTTTAATATTATCCAACAAAATGAAGGGATACAACCTACAACACACCCATTGTAACTTGCTCTTCTTTCTCTCACAATCTCCTCTCTCAGAATACAATATTCACCATAATCCACAGTTGTAATACAATTACCTCATAAAAGAGGGTTTCCTTCTAGGGGGAAAAACCCTAACATAATCTCTACTGTCAGATTTGTGACTTAATTATGAACGGTCAAGATTGACTATGAAATTACAATATACATTTACAAGGCAATTTTTCCTTCGGGAGCTTCGCCCCCGGTCCCCGCAGGAGGGGAATCTGCCCATGCAACCTCCCCCCCCCCAACATGGAAGGTTGTACAATCTTCATGGTGTATAAACACGACTGAAAACAATGACTTTTGAATCAGGATCCACAACCAACACTAACCACAAGGATTTTATATCCACATTCATCATTTCAACATGATTGTTCTTCCTGCTTTGATTTGATCATATTCTTAGTTCCTTATTTATGAAACTCAAAGTTTTTTTTTTCACATGAATGCCTTTAAGCATTCTTTCTTCACCAATAACCAGGGTACCCACACTTATTGTCACCCAATTCATTTCTTCACCATTGTACAATTTTGTAGAGCACTGGAAGGTACTTATTCCACAATGGGAAGTCTTATATATGCCCACTCTCTCACCACATCCATATCCTCGATGCATTACATCAACATGCTTCCTATGAGCACTTTTGTTCCAAATCACTCGTTGATTGGTCAATGTGTTTATGACATATGTGTTCATGAATTCTTCCAAGGATTTTAAACATCCTAAACTGTTAGAGGTTCCCCTATGTCCTTCAGGTTCTTTTTTCTTGAATCATACCATGCTTGGGTATCAAAGGCATACATCAGTGAATCAAAATAATTTACATGTTATAATAAAATATTTCAGAAGGGATTCTTACCCAAACCCTTTCAAATCTTATGCCACATAGGCATGAACACTTTTATCCATGTTCAGGCTTCCACCACCCTCTCTGACATTACCTCATTAGTGGTGCTTCATGGAAACTCTCAAGGTCCCTTCATCAATCTTTCAACAACATCCTCTTACAATTTCCCTCTTCCTAAGGTTGTCCATCATTCGCATTTGTTTTCCCCAACAACTCAAATTCTTTTTCTACACATGACATACATCATCACATTCATAGTTACATTAGTTGTCATATTAAATAAAATGCAAGTATCATAGCATTTAAATCAATACACTTTTTTAGATATGTCCTATCATATCTAAATGCACTCCATGACACTATCCTCGATGTTTTCATGAGGGTACACAAAATCAAATTTCTACTTGTCCATACGGTCATATAGTCATCAACATTTCTCATACCAAAAGTATCCACATACTACAACGTATCGGTCTCTCATCCTAGAGAAACATAATAATAATTAGGAATGGATTTAAGGGACTCTTCCCTTTTCCAACTCCTACACAACCTGGAAATTTTAGTCCAACTGAGTTATTTTCCAAGGCCTCACTGCCTTTATAAAATATGGCTTAATCCAAGCTCATTACTTAACATGTTTATTAATTTGTTTGGCATTTACCTATTGTATTTATTTCCACAACTATTCTTTTAAATTATACATTCTGTATCAAAATTTCAAAACTTGAAAATGAGAAAAGTGCCCTCCTTTTCTCCTTATTTTCTTATGCAATCTATCCCTCCTAGTATCTTCCTTCTCTCTTCCTTGATAAGTCTCAGTCAATTTCACCTTGACCTTATTGATTACATTAGCATGCTACAATAGTAATCATTTCATTCATAATGAATTATGAACCTGTGTATTCTACACATTTACCAATTAGATTGGCCATCATTCATTTGCATGTCTTCTATGCATGCATTATATTTTATAATATAATCCAAGATTCTTATATAAATAAACCTTGTGATCCTTAATGTTATGATTCTATTCTCCTAACAGAATCTTTACACATTTACTCCACAGGAACTTCTTCAACCTGCAACTCTCTTGTTGCATATCCAAACGGTCTAGAATGACATCAAGCTTGAGTCAGCCTCAACTTCATTATTTCATAGTTCTATCCAATATTCCATAAGGAATATAAGCATGCATTCTTATGATGCATTCCAACATACATCCAAACATGTATATTTAGGTTATCATCTTGCTTTCAAACTATTCTTTCATACATTTAACCACATGCATCAACGTACTGTGTGTCTACCATAGGCACACTTTACGATTTCATATGCATATTTCTTTACAAATTTCTTTAACTCATGATTATTCATAGTTATTCTCATGCAATCCTCAAAGGAATAACTATGTTTCCTTCTATCATGACAATAGAGCATCCCTACTCTTTTACTCTTTAATCAATTTTTACTAGCTTTTCCTAAGGAAATGGAACACATCCTCCCCAAGCTATTATTCCATCAATCATACTAAATTCCTTTAACTGTGAGGGTCGTATCCCTTATCCAAACAATAATATTAGAAGCCAGGGTTCTAACAGCCTAGGCTTACAAGCAACATTACAACTACCAACTTATTCTTCTTGTACTTAAGTATCCCTCAACTGGATGTTTCCATTTCAACCATTCACAAACAAAGTCTTACCTCTAAGGCTTGTTAGCGTATTCACACTCATGTAGGAGTAGTTATTGGTTTGACAAAGGAACAACATAATTCATCTACTGAAATTCGATTAGAATTTCCCAGGTACAGTTTCAATCTTCTATCCTTCTCCTCAAGGAACTTGTGCAGATAGTAAACAAGTTCTTAAACATAGAGCACTCTTTTAAGAAAGCTCATCTCTAGACTTTATATATTAGCCCTGGGAGTGATCTCTGGCCCATCCAGGCCAAGTGTTGTAACCATGCTCTGATACCACTTTGTAACACACCTAACCCCCTAAGTAATTTTTTAAGGGATGGGGTATAAAATTTTCTCGTTTCCTCAACTACCTCAAAACTCCTTCTAAAGGTCATCATTGTCTTATGTTCGTCGGGAGCTTTCCCACAACTATAATTTTTTCCTTATGGCTCCTTAAATTTCTTAGATCTTTTTCCATTACAATGCCATGTGGCTCCACGTCACCCATATCCATCCAACATGGCATTGTCATGTTGTGACATGTCATCCCCCTACATGGACGTGGCAACTAGCGTGAACTCTCTCAAGGGGTCTACCACCTCATCCGTCGTATCCTCGGTTTTTCAAGTCATGAGACCCTGGCTAAGTCTCACTTCACGTAGTCCTCAAAAGACCCAATTTAACAGAAGCTCGTGTCTAGGTTACAAGGTCTTGTCATATAGTGGCACTTGTCCGTCGAGCATCAGTTAGGTGATGTCATTCAACGTCCCACCAGGTTACCAGACCATCGACCCACAGGAAATGCCTGCATAAACCTCATCCCTAGATACCCGATCCAGTATGAGTTGGCACCATGAACATGTGTCCTATCATGTGCCTCCAACCGACCTTCACCATATCGTGACACGCAACCACCAGATGTCAGATTATCATCCCATCGGAGCAAGCTCATTTCCATTATAAACTCAAGGCCCAATCCGATGGCCGAATTGTCCCTCTCATGTGTGGCATTGCCATTATCTTCCATCCAGCATCCCCTCATGGCCCTATTACCACCTGACACATGGAACCATCACTACCTGACACATGGCACTCATAAACCACCAAGGTCCCTCCCAAGTGTGTCAATTTACCTTGACACGTGTACCAATCCCCACATGACACATGAAACTCACACTACACGACACGTGGCACACATTTTCTCCACGGATCCCTATCTAATTATGCCCAATCTGCATGACACATGGCACTACCCATGTGTGGCACGTGGACCTCTTATTAGGTGTCGCGTGGACGAACTGCTTCATGACACGTAGTCTCGAGCACCGGATATCAAGATTGTCCTAGTACGATGTAAACTTCATAGTGCCTGACATCTCAGTGTTTACTAAGTAATAAATTAAGTTAGACCTCTAGATTAAGGGATGATTAATTAAGTCAATCTTAAAGTTAACACTTTGTAGTTTATGCATAAGATATACGGTTGAGATCTCTCAGTCGGTACATATGTTGGTCATAATTAAAAGGCACTCTTCTAGTGGTCTTAGCTCTCTGTGGTTCTGATTGAACAAGTTTAGTTAACGGAGAAGGAGGGTTATATCACCCCTTTTGACTCAAAATATAGACTTATCATTAATAAAAGTATCGATCCCTTCTTGCATAGATTTTAACTATCCATCAATGCATTCACAAGACACCAACATTAGATTATATTCCACTATTACCTTTGCACAAGGATTTACCAATAAGAAATGTATCAATTCCACAATTCAAGCGAATGCATTCAAGGAATAATTAAGGACAAAATTCAGTTCCTTTACTCAATCACATAGGGCCATGAAATACTTATATATTCCAAGACAATAGCCATGTCAACTAACTGTGGGTGTTTTCCTTGCCACCCAACCATAGGCTTTGCTCACTCGGAAACTTTGACAGCATCCCACCCCCGTGCCAAGCCATGATACCACCAGGGAAATATTTTCTCTTACTCGTGCATTCTCTCCATGTCCATGCTCTTGCGTGCATGTTTATTCTGCAGCCTCTAACATTGTCTCTCCCTCTTTGAGAGCAGACTCTTCTCTCTTTGCATCGTGTGTCTCTTGCATGGCATTCCCTTGGGAAGGTTCTCGACCTGTCCCTTATCTTTCATTGCAAGGAACCTGTGGGTCAATCATGGGGACTCGTGAGGTATTCTCATGTCATCCTCTGGCTCACCTTGGCCCAATAATTTGGAACTGGATATCAACAAATGATAGATAAAAGAGGGAGAGGGTTTCAATAAGCGATATGTGGTCTTAAGATATTTTGGAATATCATCTTAAACGATGCAATGCAAGAATTCAAGTGGAAATCCTTATCTTGATTGCAGATTTTGTGCATCCAACTGGAATGGAGCAAATTCAATGAAATTCAATGGTTGACTTTGCTCCAAAGTAAATATTTGGCTCATGTAACAGAGAAAAATGAGAGAAGAAAGGCAAAGCATTGGTTTTGGAGAAAAGTTTGTAAATGTCTATGTATTTGGCTCAGGTCATTGGCCTATGAATTTAATGGGAAAGATAAATAATTATGATCCATATTCTCATGTATTTAGTCATGTTGTACATGTATATGATATTTAAATTTCTTCCACTACATGTTGAGTATTGATACCCTGCACATGCATCATGCTAGTTGGAGATGGAATGGCTCAGCGATTTTTCGTTTCATTACAATTTTGATTATTATTAATGTTGGAAGATGGAATGGATCAGGCTTGTTATTCATCGAATCCTATTATCTATTCTACTCCCTCTTCTTCTCTCGGGTTTTTGGGTTATTTAATTTTGTATACAAGGAGAAGGCTTATTGCTTTTAGGCCTTGTATTAGTAATCGACATTGTAATATGTGTGTGTGTGTGTGTGTGTGTATTACAACATGTCGATTACTAATACAAGATTTACAACTTGTCGATATGGTATCCTATTAATATATGTATCAACAAAACAACAATTATAGCATAACAAGGCAATGTGCATAAAACTTTTTTGTAACTAGACATTTCATAAACACTTGCCCTAATAAATAAATAAATAATTGTTATTTGTGATCTAAATTTTCATGCATAGCCCTGTGAATTATGTTTTTAAGAATATGTAAGGTGAACAAGTGAGAGTAAATCAAATGTACTTCTTATATTCAAAAAATTGCATATGAATTTTTAGTCTTGATCAATCTCTCTAACCAACATTCATATATTTTTGCACGCAGAATAATTGGTATTGTATAGTATTATATTTCATCAAATGTTATTGTGGGCCTCCAAATTTCATCCAAGCTATTTTGTCGTCTTGTTTTCTCTATTGCCTATATATTTTAATGGGGTCTCCTCCCATATATAAATGTTTATTTATTCATTGATGTATTTATGTTATAATTTGGAACATATGACCATGTAGATTTATTGTGCAAATTCAATGTGTTGGAAATATCCATTATTTTAATCCCTGGAAAGTTCTTTATGGACGCATGTATATTTTGAATCATTATTGCACTATCTGTAATGTAATTTTGTTAATTTTGTTTCACTCAAAAATTTATTAAGAAAAGACATATGTTCTTTGGAGTATGGAATTTTAGGATATCCTCCAAATGCAAAAATATATATTTAAGCTAGTTTTGTGCATTTGAATGAACATAATTTTGTAATTTATAGTGTATTGAGGTGCACATACCCTACCCCCTATTGATTTGAACCTGTGACCTCCTAGAAGGAAACACGTGTTCTTAACCATTAGGCACTCTCAAGTAAGTGATCCAAACAACAAATGAATAAACACTATCACATAGAGAATTGGCAATGAGTAAAAGAGCAAGAATATTGAACTTTGATCAATACTTGAGGAAAATGTTAATATATTGGTTTAGAGAGGATAACAAGTGATTCTAGTTAATTCCCTAATAGACTAGCTAAATTTTAATTCATGTGATTAGTTAAGAGATTTCATGGAAAAACACCAAAAGATACCTACATCATTCATGAATATTAACATGTGGAGGTATTGGACATCTACCGGTATATGATCAAAGAAATTTTTTTGTGATGGTTATTTTTAAACAGGTGGAACCCTCTTGCATTGATTATAATGCATGAACAATAAAAATAATTAAAGACATGTCAGCAGAGGAGGCTAGGTAGGTTGAAATGGGATATGCCATCTTATACAAGAAGTTATTTGAAAAGAAAATACAATTGATTTTCCCATCAACATTTTACTAGAGCATTACCATCAAATTTCAACTTGTGGTTTGATATTAAGTTACCATTCATCTTAGTGACCTTATCTCCCATCGCTCGGTGCTATGTAGTCTTTACATCATCTTGCTTGTAACGTTCCCCAACCCAATTGAGGTCCATTACGTGTGGAAAACTCATAAATTAAAATTTTTAAAGCTAACTAATTTCTTGTATCTTACCAGCTACTAATTACAACTAGATTCAACTAGTGTCTATTACCATTAATTAAATGCATTTACATCATGTTAAAAATGACGTGAATTCAGCTTAAATAACTCAACACAATTACATATAAATCGTTCTCAAACACAGAGTTTATACATAGCAATTAAACTCATAGTGCAACACAAAAACAAGATAAAACACTTATATTTTAAAAACAGGTGTACAACCAATGGCTTGGCACAAATGTTTCGCCCAACCATAGATTTTTTGATCCAAATATCAACAACAAGTCACCCATGATTTGGGGATAGCAATCAACAAAAGAGGGTGGTCTCTCATTGCCCACTCACGGCTCATAAATCCCACAACCCATTGGTATTCTCCTGCAGCTATGTCGATTTTCCACCAGATCTCTTCCTCTCAACCTGCCCAACCCAAGGAATGTACCCCTTCACTAATATTAGTCCCTCAAGCGTCCCATGTGTTTATCGGGGTCTCTCTGGCACGAGTAACCAGGTATCTCACTATTGGGAAACTCAAGGGAACTTACTGCTAGGAAAAATACCAGGAAAACAACAACAAACACTTGTTGTTACAGTGAAACTCGTACACAACTTCACTCTTCAACACTGACAACTTGGCTCTTTAGTATTCAACTCCAAAATTCTCCAAAAATGCTCCAACATGCTCTAGAATTCGCCAAGTCTTCTTTCTCCAGCTCCAAGGCTCTTCTTCACTCTTATATGCTTGTTGTTCATGCAAAAACATTGACTATAGAAATTATTGTCCCTGCCCATACAAATTTACTCTCCTTTTACTTGCTTACTTGACTCACACAATTCCCCAAGCTTATTGTATTTACCCCCCATGCTCCCAATAACTATAGGATGTGACTTCTCACACCCACCCTCTTACATGCATTCAATGATTGGATTTGGGAACAATCAACAACAAATTAGAAGGTTCATATACCAAGAGTAATTTTAGGAAGTGGGTTGAATTAATAGACATGGATATTTCCCCCTTGGACCCCTCTCTTGTGGGTTAATTTACCCCCCATCTCTGTCCATATCCCCTAGCAACTGGCACCAATTTTTATTATTAAAATTCAATAATACAATTCACATATACATCGCTTGGTCGTAGCCACACATTATATTTACATTAAGAATTAATTAAATTGTTGATTATAGTGGGGGCATTACATTCCCCCTCCCCTACAATTGTACCTCGTCCTCGGTGAACACTATGTTGATATGCATACACATATTTACATCATAATATTTAGAAAAAACAAATTATGAAATTTTACAACTCCAACGGCAGTTCCAACCAAAATCTCATGTTCCTCTCAACTTGTTGACCCAAGGAATGTACTCCCTTCACTGCTCTCAGTGCATGGGTCTATACTATTCTTTTATCAGGGCCCCGACATAGGTTGACTAAGACTCTGAGATGTGGTTCTGGAACTCTAGATATTCAAAATGGAGTCTTGTGTTATGATGTTCCAATTTCTTCAAAATTGACAAAAAATTGTGGGTATTCCTCGTGCATGTTTTCTTCATGCTCCAATGTAGAATATTTAGGACCATAACAAGTCCATTGAATCTTTACCAACCCTGTAACTTTGTTCCTGATCACTTTGACTTTTCGATATAGAATGCATACTGGTTCCACCTAGAAATCCCCTTCGTGTTCCACCTGGATAACAATCCAATCAATTATGTGGTTAGTGTGAGGCACATGTTTCTTTAATAATTATACATGAAATACATTATGCACTCTCATGGATGTAGTAAATGCTAGCATGTATGCAACTACCCCTACTTTTTCTAATATTTCAAAAAGTCAATAATATCTTGTTGCCAACTTTGGGCAGCTTCCTAATCTTAGTGAACTTCTCTTCGCCTTCACTTTTAAAAACACATGTTTTCCCACTTTAAAATATCTGAAAACTTTGTTCTTGTCTGCATAAGTTTTCTACCTATCCTACGCAGCATTTAAATTCTACTTGATCTTTGTCATCTGCTCTACCGTTTCCTTCAAAAAATCTTACCCAATAACCACTATGTCTGTTGGATTATCCCAACTCACTGATGTGTTATACATCCTTCCATACAATGCTTCAAATGGATTCATTTTCAATGAGGCTTGATACCCATTATTGTAAGCAAATTCCACTAAGTGGATATAATCCTCTCGCTTTGATGGTTGGCCCATCACATACATTATGAGTGTTATCGCGCAAATTGTAGGTTGGACAAATCCCAACCCAAACCACAATATGGAGACAACTAAGAGAACACCTACCCATTGTCACCTTAGATAGGTATTCTCGTCACTTTAGAGTTGAAGTAATCACCTCAAGGGGGGAATCCCTGTGACCCTAGGGGAAATGAGATGGAAGATGAAAAGATGATGAATTATCCCCCTATAGGTCAATGATGGAAGGGAAGAAGGGCAAGAAAAGAGTCTCGTAAATGGTAGAATATGTACCACAATATAGAAGACATGCCAAGAAGTAATTGTACCTACCTGAGACACAAGGAAAACAAAGATACAATCCCAGTAATATGTTGGACAAGCAAGTTAAGCTTTCTATCTTGAATTGCATAAATAAACAGTAATATATATCAGCAAGAAACAATTAATAAAGTTGCTAGATAAGATTTTAAAACTCATGTAAATAATGCAAGAGATAAGCTAGTAAGAACTAGTATACCTCGAATATAAAATCACTATCCCCCTATAGGTCAATGATGGAAGGGAAGAAGAGCAAGAAAAGAGTCTTGTAAATGGTAGAATATGTACCACAATATAGAAGACCTGCCAAGAAGTAATTGTACCTACCTGAGACACAAGGAAAACAAAGATACAATCCCAGTAATATGTTGGACAAGCAAGTTAAGCTTTCTATCTTGAATTGCATAAATAAACAGTAATATATATCAGCAAGAAACAATTAATAAAGTTGCTAGATAAGATTCTAAAATTCATGTAAATAATGCAAGAGATAAGCTAGTAAGAACCAGTATACCTCGAATATAAAATCACAAGACTTTAGCATTAATGTAGGGCTTTCATAGAAAAGTATTGCATAGATATACTTGCATCCTTGTGGCTGTAGAAAACAAGTTGTTACAAAAAATAAATTAACCGCCAAAACTTGCCAACAATCCACCCAAAAAGTGCACTAAGACTAGTAGAGGATAAGGGGCAAACTTTTAGCAACTTTTGACGGTTGGTTTGTGAGTTATTAGAAGATTTGTATTAGGTTTTTTGCAGCCCTAATGATTGTAGATTAAAATTTATAACAGCTCCAAGAAGACTAAAATAACCAAGACTCCCTAGAGGTTTTTGCAACCTCAAGGCATCCACAAAAGAATCCAACTTAAACAAGATTGATATCTCACCAAAACACGTTTACCAATGCAAAAAACCATATTAGTACCTTTATAATAGGGTGAATGGACTCTTTAAATCACAAGTTATATCAACAATATCTCTAGGGGTGTAAATCCTCTTACTCCCTAGGGTATGCCAATCAAACTAGGGTAAATCTAGGAGGGTATACACACTTGTATTTCTCCTAGAAACCCTTGTCCAAGAAATGAATAAACCTAGAAAATGAGATGAAGCTTAATGGAGGGTGTATGCAACATACTCCTCCTAGAGTTTCAACCAACAATGACCAATAACAAGCAAAAAATAACTAACAAATGCATATTTTCCTTACTAATTCCAAGAAAGAGAGAGATCAAACCCTAGTTCACCAAGAATTTACCATTCAAGAGAAAGTAAAGAAGCCTCCAAGAGGTGTGCACCACTTAGCCTCATCCAATCACCAAGAGATAACACCAAAGATCATTTTCACAAGAGAGAGGTACCAAAAATGCTCAAGAGGGCGCAAATTTCAGCCAACTAGTCTTCTCACAATGGGAGAGCTATGATAAAAATGAGATACAAATTATCTCTATCTATACAAAATGTTGTAAACATAGTTTGTCCACATAACTTAGGGTAAACCAAAAAATAAGGGGACAACAACCCTTATTTTTCCCCTTTACACAAAATAATACTTTTTATTCATGATTTGCACATAAGTAAAACCCTAAAGTAAGACGTTGCCCTTCTAGGGTGACGTTTTGGCACTTTTACATGTCGTTGGAGTAGGAGGTGAGTGTGTTAGGCCTCCAAAGGCCAAGTGTACTCAAGACAACCTTCCCCTACATGATCCAAGTCTTCCTTCCTTCAAAACGTTCCAAGTGTCCTCAACCACTACCAAACCCTAGCCCCGATGTGACGTCAATCCCTCATAGTTGACATTTTGGCCTCCTTAGGAAAATCGTTTGAGTGGTAGGGGCTAGGTTTGTCCTCCATGATGTCTTCTAGGCCTCCAAAGGCATGTATTCATCATCTAGAATGTGGGCCCTCGTATCCAACCTGTGGGATTCAATCCCCATGGAAGCCCAAGCTAGGCTTGCTCCTCCAAAATTGTCTGCCAGTTGGGTCCTGCAAAGACAAATGAATACACCCTCCAAGAATCTCAAGTCAAATGCATCATGATGAGTAAATAAAATCAATACAAGAGACATCTAAGCATGTACATCCAAACCACCTCATCAAAATAAACCAATGCTCAAAGACCCTATGAAATTTGTTAAGTTTAGGTATGGGAGGGTTGAAAAAATGACCTATTGGGTGAATCGTACCTCAAGTTTACAAGTGTTTCCCGAGGGGACCTCCTTCTAAGTCATGTGGATGAGGTGTCATGGATTGGGGGAAGACTTTTTGGCATGTGGTTCATGACATATAAGGGGTTGTAGTGTCTCATTTATGGGTGCCTTTGTAGAGGGTTTGTTGCACCTTAGTTTTCAATGCAACCTTTTTCTAAACCCATTTATTGCTTTTTACTATTTTTAGGGTGTTTCCAGGTTGAATCCAAAGTGGGGTTTCTACCTAAGCATGAAAAATTGTGCCCGCCTTGACTCTACCATGTTCCTGATGATATTATGGTATCTGCGGGAGGTATTAACCTCCACGTGTAACCCTAACAAGAATAGAATATTCTAAGAAGCAAAAAGAAACCCTAAAGCATTGGAAAAAACCCTAGAAGACAAGTCAGCTAAAGGAAATATTTAATATTGATTTTTTAGCCTCCATAATGAGAAGTCGGCCCAAACAACTAAAGAGGAGCAGTATAAATATAGGACACCAGATTTCATTTGACACACAGCTCACAACTGCATAAATGTAAGAGTGCACACTACAGAAATTGAGTAAGTGCGCAAGTCTGGAGAGTAGATGTAGTTGCAACTACTGCAACCTCTATTCTCAGTTTAAGCTTGGACTTTCTATTGGTTATGGTTTGGAATTTTTTCCTTGTGTGCTATCTCTGGAGAGAGGTATGCTACATTGATTGGCTATTAGGCCTAGGGTTTCCTTCCGTAATTATTCTCTATCAAGGTTAAGGTGCTCAGGGGTGGCTTCGGCCTATGGTTGGGTGACAATATTGCTATATTGTCTATGGTTAAACGAACACACCAATTATTTCTAACAGGTTATGGGCCCACACTATATTCAGACAGTCTAACCACTGGAAGATAGATTGGGAGGATTTGCTCAGTTGCAGTTGCAGTTGCAGTCAGTTTTTGTTGCAGCAACGAAACCCTAACCCTCTTGTTGAGGCACCTTAAGTGAAGATATTGACCTAATTTATGGATATCCTAGTACACCCTAATCCAGTACACCTCTTGGTACTCTCAGCAAGCTACGACGCCAAATTTGAGTTTTTGGTCAAAGTCAAAGGTTGACCAAGTCAAAGCAGTCATGACTTACTCTATGAAGTCAGAAAACAAATTAGAAAGGGCTTCTAACTTCAAAGCATGGAAGACAAGGATTGACCTCATCCTTGCCAAGAATAGAGTGTTGGATATCGTGAAACCACAATTTGAATAAAAGAGAAGGAACCTCGAAACATTGCAATTATGGAGAAGTTCAAGGACAGTGACATCAATGCCATGAGTATCATAGTGAACTCTATAAAAGACCACTTGATACCCTACATCTCTCATCTTGACTCGTCTAAGTAGATGTATGATGCCCTAACTAAATTCGTCTCAGTGATAAACATTGGACAAGTAATGAGTCTAAAGAATGAGCTATGTAACATGAAAATGAATGATGATGACAGCATAACATTATACTTTGTGAGAATCTCTCAGTTAAGACATCAACTACAAGCTATTGAAGAAATCATTTCAGAGAAGTAACTGGTAAATATAGTACATTTGAAGAACTTTGGACTTGTTGTGCACAAGAAGAATCAAGGATTAATGCAAAAGAGAAACCCCAAAAGAAATACGATGATCAAGCTTTCACAGCAAGGTTCAAGAATTTCAGGAATAAGAAAAAGTTTGGCTCCAGGAAGAAACCAAATCAAGAAAAGGATATGTCAAAGATACAATGCTTCAACTGTCGAAAATATGGTCACTTCAAGAACCATTTTCATGAGTTAAGAAAAAGGAAGGAAATAGACGAAGCAACAATTGTCGAAGAAAGGGAACTCTCAAATAAAGTCAAGTAGGATAAAACATACTTCTTCTTCTAATTCAAGGTAAAGTCAAATAAAGTCAAGTAGGATAAAACATACTTCTTCTTCTAATTCAAGGTAACAATATTCATCAAAGCTCTTGTATATATCATGTTTAGATAGCTCCAGTACATATCATGTATATCTATTTCTTAGAAGAAAATATGTTCAAGGAAAACAATACCTATGGAAGAATAAAACAACAATGATTGTTATTATGATGACTACAAGTCAAGCAATACACATGAAAAAGATCAAGTATGTTGACAATCTTTGATAACAATTCCTGTGGAAACTATTATATAAGTAACAACTGCCAAATAAGCCGAAATCAAAATCAAACCTGAAGAGACCCAGAAGAATTCAAAACAGAAAGAAGTCAGCAATCAAGAGGAAATTAGAAAAAGACTTGTGACACTTTGTAAAAGGCAATAAGGATGCAGACAGAAGCGTGGAATCTCTTAGACGGAGGGCGCTGATTACAGAATTCCAAAAGAAGAGCATGCATTCATTTATGAAGCAAGGATTAGGAGGGAGCTAATCCTAAATAATATGATCCATTGAGGAGTATGAAGTATCTATCCTTGTTCCCATTGAAAGTAGTAGCCAAGATAAGCAATACGTGTTTAGAAGAAGTCTTCTTCGAAAAGAAGCCTCAAAGTATCCTTGGTTGTCCATCCATGATCCTATGATGAACGGAAGAAGTTGGAATCTTCAAGGCATGGAATCTATAGAAGAATCCATGGACCCAAGATCTAGAGTGAAACATGAGGAAGAACATTAAGATATCCAAAACAACTAGTTATTATACCAAGAATCACAAGACTGTCATCTTGGTTTGAACCCACTAAAAGCAATCAAGCAGAAGAAATGGAAGTTATGATGAAAAACAGTACTTGTAAGAAATTGTGAAAAAGGATTATGAATGGAAGCATTGCGAGATTCAAAACTAGAGGTTCTTCCAGAAGGAGGAGAAGACTATGATAACAGCTTGTTCCTGTAAACCAGATATATCTCTATCTGAGTTATTATATCTCTTGCAGTATCCATGGATTGAAGTTTACATCAATTGGTTGTAAAATAGTGTTCTCCCAATAGAGCATTTGAGGAAGAAGCTTATGTAAAGCAATCTCAAGGTCTTGAGGTATACCAGAAAGAGACCCATGTATGCATATATAATAAGAACTTGTATGGATTCAAACAACTTGATGCAGAGTATCTCATATACAGCAGAAGCGTGGTGAAAAATTTCTATGACAGAGATAGAGTATCAGAATAGTTACTCAGAATTCTAGGATGATGGATTGTTAATCCATGGAAAACTCTCATGATGACAAAAGAAGTGCTACCTGGATATGTTTCAGTTTGAGACTTGCCATGATGTCATGAGCTAGCAAGAAACAGAAGTGTTAAATTCAACCATGATATATATTGTAATGATCAGATCTACATGAATCCTTCATATAAAACTAGTGTTCCATAACAGACCAAAGTACATTGAGATCAAGCATTACATTCTTTGTGATGAAGTCCAGAAAAGAGAAGTGGTTCTCCAATTTATCTCCACAAATGAGCAGTTAGCATATATTTTGGTAAAACCTATGTCCAAGATGAAAAGTTTGCAAGTTGGGGCTCGTGGAGACGACTTCCTTATTGAAAAAGGAAGAGATTACTCCTAGGTTGAGAGGGAGCACTGATGTGTTATTGATTTATGGACAGTCATTTTTTAGTTTGAAAAATGGCCCAAGATGAGTAGTTCCTTTCCATTTCAGAAAGTGGTTTGATATTTATGTCGGACATACATTTTCCAGTTCGGAAAATGGTCTAGATCAGACAATCATTTTTGTAATGAAAATGGTTTGATAGATTGTTGATGTACCATAGACAGTGATTCCCCTTGTGGCCAGTGTGGGGGAATGGTCTAGGACAGTCATTCTTCTTGGCAATCACTCTAAGTAGTGGTCAAGTAGAATGGTTTGCCTCGTCGGGCAGTCATTCTTTCGAAGTTCACAGTTGTGAGTAGTTTGGAACAATGGTCTGTTTTGGAGGTTGGTGCAGGTCAGTCATTTCCATTAGGAAATGGTTTGGACAGTCATTCCCTAGAGAAGACTCATTCTCTCCAGGTTGCACTATGTTTAGTGCTGGAGGAATGGCCTAGTTAGGTGAATGGTCCAGGTTCAACAATCGGGGATAGGCATTCCCTAGGGCAGACTCATTATATCCAAGTTCCACTATGTTTAGTGCCAAAGGAATGGCCCAGTTAGGTGAATGGTCCAGGCTCAGAAATCAGGGACAGTTATTATTCCTTGGGAAGAATAGTCCAAATAGCCCATGGTTGATGTTTTTATTGTATGAGGGCATATGCTCTTCCAAATCTCACAGATGTGAGTGGAAGAATGGCCCAGATAACTCAGTTTATATCATCATATTGTTTCTATGCAGGTTGATATCATATGATATGATTGCTATGGAGACTGTATGTCTCTGGACAGTAGATGTATGCCACTGTGGTGGATGTGTTCCACTGATTGTGACTATGTGTCACTGATTAAGTATTTGTGTGCTACTTGGTGTGGTTGTGTACCACTGGATAGTAGTTGTGTACTACTACGAATAGAAACAGTTGTGTTCTATTTGAATGACATTGTTTTGATTGCCATGTAGACTATTAGTAGTGTTGAAAATGATTATTAGCTAGATGGATAGTCAGTGTATTGATGGACAGATATTCTCCAGACGAAAAATGGTCCAGGAAATTTATTCTTATAGGACGTATGTCTGGATTAAAAGAATAGTCCTTGTAGCCCATGGCGTGGTTTCCAACATCTGTTTGAATAGTTATTCTTCTAGGACATATGTCCAAATTAGAAGAATGGTTCTTGTATCACTCTGTGGAGTGAGTGACTTATTCAGCATCATGTTTGATTACTCAGATGAAGTATGGCTTCGAGAGATGATGCAGTTGATGCTATCAGATGATATTGATAGTGATGATGGTGATCGTGATCTAATCATGAGATAGCATGTATCGCTATGATGCTACCGGTTGAATGGTATGTTTATTCTCAAGACCATTGCCTACAATAACTCCCTAGCTAGGAGGGAGTGTTAATATTATGGTAGTTGCGGGAGGTATTAACCTCCACATGTAACCCTGACAAGAATAAAATATTTCGGGAAGCAAGAAGAAACCCTAAAGCATTGGACATAACCCTAGAAGACAAGTTGACTAAAGGAAATATTTAATATTGAGTTTTTAGCTCCCAGAATGAGAAGTCGGCCCAGACAGCTAAAGAGAAGAAATATAAATACAGGATGTCAGATCTCATTTGACACACACAGCTCGCAACTACAGAAATGTAAGAGTGCGCACTGCAGAAACTGAGTAAGTGCGCAAGTCTGGAGAGTAGTTGCAGTTGCAGCTACTGCAACCTGTATTCTCGGTTTAATCTTGGACTTTCTATTGGTTATGGTTTGGACTTTTTTCCTTGTGTGTTAACTCTGGAGAGAGGTACGCTACATTGATTGGCTATTAGGCCTAGGGTTTGCTTCCGGAATTATTCTATGTCAAGGTTAAAGTGTTCGGGGGTGGCTTCGTCCTATGGTTGGGTGACAATATTGCTATATTGTCTATCGTTAAACGAGCACATCTAATATTTAGCATAGTTCCATCATGATTCCCCAAGTTTAAAACATGTGTGGGGATTCTACCTAAGCAATAAAAGTAGTGCCCACACATGCTCCACCCTGGTTGGCATTTTGTTATATTTATTTTTCACAGGCCCATTAGTTTCTTATGAGAGACATTTAATTGTCCTCGGGATCCTTACGTGAGAATCTAGAAGTTTAATGATTTGTATTTTATATTTTTCCAGCTACAAGCCTTTGGGCCTTTAGCCCATTCTTCCCATGAAATGAGGGACAACCCCTTCTTGGGTTAGTACACCCGAAAATCTCAAAAGGTGAGGAGATGAGGGGATGAAGTGTGGAAAGTGGCAAGTATAGTCGAGAGTGGCACGATGACTTGTCAAAAGGACCTCCCACTAGAAGACCTATCCCTAAGGGTGACCCACTTACTAGGGCACAATGTCAACCACCAAAGCGAAACAGGGAAACGAGCATAATGTCCAAGCAAACGTTACATAATCAAAAACAGTAATAGATACAACAAACTCAAATGCCTCAAATATTGAAATGACGCTCATCATAATACCTGAATTGTACCTCATGGAGAAAGACCCAATGTCTTTTGGAGGCCAACTGATGTGGTGGATATCATCGTGAAGAACCCAAAGCTATGGTGGTGAGGTGGGCCTATGTCTGTGCAAATGGACACTTCTAGTCACACTATCTCTCGATACTCCATGTATGCAACTTGAGGGCCTCGAGACATCATCTCCTTAGTTATCCCCGGGAGTTGGGGATAACATCTGGCTCCTACTTGGGAACATGTACTTGTCGTAGAGTGCATGAGAAATGAAACATATCCTGGTGGACATGTGCCTACACGGAGACATGACACTGTAAAATCTAGGGTGGTTCTATCACCCTTTGTCCATATATATCAAAATAAAAAATGAAACTAATCTAGAAAAAAAAAATTAACAGTTTTTCAATGGTTTTTAAACTAAACATGAAATCAATATGCAAGTAGAAAAAAATGAAATATGAAATGCATCTAAACTATCATGAGAACTCAAGATACAAATGCAAGGAAATTAAGATGATTGGCCTACTTACCTGGGGCCTAGGCCTTGAAGAAGTCAAGTGATCTGATTGTAGGGCTGAAGAAGAGACCCATCCACTAGAAATGGCATCTTGCTCCCATCCAAAGTTGTCAAATAATACTTCTCTTTCTCGGATTTATTCTTGATGATGTAAGGACCAAGCCACGAACTATCATCCTTCTGGTCATACTTAGGCTTTCCCTTCTTCTTATCCCATATGAATGCAAGACTTCCTTCACTGTAGTTGATGTAGGGGATATTCTCAATGTAAGGATAGGAAAGAGGTCATGTGTTGACTGCATTTTTTATGGCTTCTTCACATTCTTTATCTTCTTTATTCAATATTTGGATAGACCTTGGCTCTTTCCCTTGGAACTTTCCAAGTTTTTCTTTGCATTCATCTGTCCTTGGAAGGATCATGTCTATGCAGTCCTCCTACATGAAAGGTAATTCACGTGGATCATACTCAATGGTATCTGGAACTTCATAAAACTCATCCTCACTTGTATAATCAGGATTGTTGGGATCCATAACATGCTTGTCAGCTCGCTCTCGACTGTATAATACCTCAAAAGTGCCATCTCCCATGGGAATGTGTGCATGGGTGAGATCCATGCTAAGGAAACCTCTAAGGGAAGGAAACCAATTCCTTGATAAGATCATCCCCCAAGCATCTGGGACATCAATTACTACTATATTCACAAGGCGGATATGCGGAAAATCAATCAAGAAGACCTCAACGTTCTCACATAATCCATAAACCATTTTAGCATCAATGTCGCACACATTTCCATAGGTTTGGTTCGTCTTTAAACCAAGTTTTTCCATCACCTTTAAAGACATGACGTTTGTTGAGGCCCCGGAATCTATCATATAGTTGTTCAGGCAGAGTCCATTCATGCTAATGAAAGATAGAAAGGAGGATTGTTGTCCATTTTATAATCGATACACATGGTGTTCAAAATGATTGGAGGATCCTCCTTCTCAGTTGGTACCTATAATAACTTCAAGACTTCCCTCCTTACAGAAGGGATATTACACATTTTTTTCACAGGAACCGTCATATTCAACTTTCCAAACATGGTTGTAACATTTATGTTCAACTGAATCTCATCTATGGGAGTTGGCTTTGGAAGAAACTCATGTACTGGAGGTGGAAGCGGTGGGACCACCTTCTCTGTAGATGGAGGAGAAGTGGTAGGTTGTAATGGAGGGGCTAAAGTTTTATTTCTTCTAGTGTATGTCAAATATTCCCTCTTCCTTAATTCATTCCTCTAGTTGTCTCTCAAATGATTCAACGCCCGAAGTCTCCCCTCTGTTTCTCCCTATCTTTTGGCTTTGTAAATATGTTCCAGTGTGACCTCTTATTCTTCGAAGTTACAGATCATATCCATGAAATTCATACTATCAGAAGAATCTTCATCTCATCAGGGACACTCATCATCTCAGTGAGGCTCTTGGCACGGAGAACACCATGGTGTTTATTCTGTTTCAACCATTCCAACTAGTTTCAAAGTATCAATGGCCTTTGCCTCTTGTTGAGGCCTTAGTTTCCAACCTATGGCATCCCTTTGCTGCCTAGTAAACTAAGGTCTAGGGGAAGATTGATTTCTCTCCACAATGGCTAATTGGCCCATGATTTGATTATGCGCTTGGACAAACTAAGTACTCATGTGATCTATCTTTTGAGTCAAGAAGGAAATTGGATCAGGGGCACTGCTACTGGAAGCCTTAGTATTTGCTTCTTCCTTGACACGAGGATATTGGAAAGGGTCAACTTTTGAGTGAATGAGATTTTTTTCAATCTATGCACTGTACTCTTTGGCTTGTGCCAAGGTGGTGGGATTATTTTCCTTTAGAATAAATCGGAATTTCCCATCAAATTCATTCATATAGAGGAGACGAACAGTTGTAGTCGTAGGACGAAAATCTGTCAAAATTTGACTATATAATCTGTCAAACCTGGTGTTAAATTCACTCATTGTTTCATTCTCCTTTTTCTTTATATGATTGAACTAAGCTACAAGCATCCCATTGTCTTTCTTCGTCGTCCATTTGTTCTTGAATAACTTGGAAAAATCCTCATAAGATGTTATGTGATTGTCAAGTATCCATCTAAACCATCTCTAAGCATCTTAGGTCAAAGATGAGGCTAGTAGACTCATTGCACAACCTCATGTTCCACTTCTGCATTTTCAAGTCTCGGACTACGACATAGAGATGATCATCAGTAGTGGTGACATTATTTCCTGGAAACTTCGACAACCATTTGTGAGACTCTTTCAGCATTGTGTTGGGGTATCCAAGGATGGTGGGGTTTATAAAGGTCATTTTCCTAAGGGTGATCCATTTGAGCAAGGGAAAGGATATCGTGGAAAAGGGTCTTGACAACGGGAGACTTGAGGGAAGGCATTCTTCGGTAAACCTTACAAGGTTTGAACCTCCTTGGGGTGAAATTATTAAGAGAAGATGGATTATGGGAGGGTGGGGTCGCCAGATGAGCTTCAAAAAGAGTTCATTAAAGGTGGAATGGGAACGTCCTTTAGGTGGAGTCGTCGGGAAAGCTAAGGGAAGGCTTTGGAATAGCTTTCCAAAGTTTCGTTAGGGTTCAGAAGAGGATTCTAAATCCTCTGTGGCAACAACGCCAATTTGTTATCGCGCAAACTATAGGTTGGGAAAGGCCCGACCCAAACCAAAATATGGCGACAACTAAGAAAACATGTACCCACTGTCACCTTATATAGGTATTCTCGTCACTTTAGAGTTGAAGTAATCACCTTAAGGGGGGGATCCCTGTGACCCTAGGGGAAATGAGATGGAAGATGAAGAGATGATGAAGTATCCCCCTATAGTTCAATGATGGAAGGTAATAAGGGCTTGAAAAGAGTCTAGTAGATGGTAGAATATGTGCCACAGTATAGAAGACATGCCAAGAAGTGATTGTACCTGCCCGAGACACAAGGAAAACAAAAATACAAACCCAATAATATGTTGGACAACCAAGTTAAGATTGTTGTCCCTAATTGCAGAAATAAACAGTAATATATATCAGCAAGAACCAAGTAATAAATTTGTTAGATAATATGCTAAAAGTCACCTAAATAATGCAAGAGATAAGCTAGTAAGAACTAGTATAACTCAAATATAAAAGCACAATACTTTAACATTAATGTAAGGTTGTCATAGACAAGTATTGTAGAGATATATTTGCAGCCTTATGGTTGTATAAAAAAAGTTGTTACAATAAATAAATCAACCACCAAAACTTGCCAACAATCCACCCAAAAGTGCACCGAGACTAGTAGAGGATAAGCGGCAAACGTTTAGCAACTTCTAACGGTTGGTTTGTGAGTTATTAGAAGATTTGTATTAGGGCTTCTACAACCCTAATGGTCGTATATTAAAAGTTATAACAGCTCCAAAAAGACTAATAGAACCAATACGCCCTACAGGTTTTGGCAACCTCAAGGAATCCACAAAAGAATCCAACTTAAACAAGATTGATATCTCACCAAAACACGTTTACCAATGCAAATAATTTTACTTCTCCAATGAAAAAAACCAAATTAGTACCTTTATAATAGGGTGAATGGACTCTTTAAATCAAAATTTATATCAACAATATCTCTCGAGGTGTAAATCCTCTTACTCCCTAGGGTATTCCAATCAAACTAGGGTAAATCTAGGAGGGTATACACACTTGTATTTCTCCTAGCAACCATTGTCCAAGAAATGACTTATAAACCTAGCAAATGAGATAAAGCTTAATGGAGGGTGTATGAAACATACTCCTCCTATGGTTTCAACCAACAATGACCAAGAACAAGCAAGAAATAACTAACAAATGCATATTTTCCTTACCAATTCCAACAAAGAGAGAGATCAAACCCTAGTTCACCAAGCATTTACCATTCAAGAGTAAGTAAAGAAGCCTCCAAGAGGTTCGCACCACTTAGCCTCATCCAAACACCAAGAGATAACACCAAAGATCATTTGCAAAAGAGAGAAATACCAAAAATTCCCAAGAGGGTGCAAATTTCAGCCAACTAGTCTTCTCACAATGGGAGAGCTATGATAAAAATGAGATACAAATGATCTTTATTTATACAAAATGTTGTAAACATAGTTTGTCCACGTAACTTAGGGTAAACCAAAAAATAAGGGTGTAACAAACCTTATTTTCCCCCTTTACACAAAATAACACTTTTTAATTCATGATTTGCACATAAGTAAAACCCTAAAGTAAGACGTCACCCTTCTAGGGTGACGTTTTGGCACTTTTGCAAGTCATTAGAGTAGGAGGTGGGTGTGCTAGGTCTCCAAAGGCCAAGTGTCTTCAAGCCAACCTTCTCCTGCATGATCCAAGGCTTCCTTCCTTCAAAACATTCCAATTTTCCTCAACCACCACCAAACCCTAGCCCTGATGTGATGTCAATCCCTCCTAGGTGTCATTTTGGCCTCCTTAGGAAAATCGTTTGGGTGGTAGGGGCTAGGTTAGGTCCTCCATGATGTCTTCTAGGCCTCCAAAGGCATGTATTCATCATCCGGCATGTAGGCCCTGGTATCCAACTTGTGGGCTTCAAACCCCATGGAAGCCCAAGCTAGGCTTGTTCCTCCAAAACTGTCCACCATGTGGGTCCTACAAAGACAAATGAATACGCCCTCGAAGAATCTCAAATCAAATGCATCATGATGAGTAAATCAAATCAATAAAAGAGTCATATAAGCATGTACATCCAAACCACCTCATCAAAATAAACCAATGCTCAAAGACCCTATGCAATTTTCCAAGTTTAGGTATGTGAGGGTTAACAAAACGACCTATTGGGTGAATCGTACCTCAAGTTTAGGGGTGTTTCCCGAGGGTACCTCCTTCTAATTCATGTGGATGAGGTTTCATGGACGGGGGGAAGACTTATGTTCATGGATTTCATGACATATAAGGGGTTGTAGTGTCTCATTTATGGGTGCCTTTGTAGAGGGTGTGTTGCACCTTTGCTAATGCAACCATTTTCAAGCCCATTTATTGTCTTTTATTCTTTTTAGGATGTTTACAGGTTGAAGCCAAGGTGGGGTTGCTACCTAAGCATGAAAAAGTGTGCCCACCTTGACTCTACCTTGGTCCATCATGCTTCCCAAGTTGAAAACATGTGTGGGGCTTCTACCTAAGTAATAAAAACAAAGCCCACACATGCTCCACCCTGGTTGGCATGCAAAAATCTAGAAGGTTAATGATTTTGCTTTTATATTTTTCCAACTACAATCCTTTGTGCCTACAGCCCCTTCTTCTCATGAAATGAGGGACAACCCCTTCTTGGGTCAGTAGACCTGAAAATCCCAAAAGGTGAGGAGACGAGGGGATGAAGTGTGGAAAGTGACAAGTATGGTCGGGAGTGGCACGATGACTTGTCAAAAGTACCTCTCAGTAGCAGACATATCCCTAAGGTTGATCAACTTATGAGGGTGCAATGTCAACCACCAAAGTGAAACAGGGCAACGAGCATAATGTCCAAGAAAATGTTACATAATCAAAAGTAGTAATAGATGCAACAAACTCAAATGCCTCAAATATTGAAATGACACTCACCATAATACCTGACGTGTACCTCATGGAGAAAGACCCAATGTCTTCCACAGGCCAACTTATGTGGTGGATACCGTCATGATGAACCTGGAGTTGTGGTGGTGAGGTGGGCCTCTGCCTGTGCAAATGGACATTGTTGGTCAAACTGTCTCTCAGTACTCCATGTCTACAACCTGAGGGCCTCGAGACATCATCTCCTTAGTTATCCCTAGGAGTTGGAGATAATAATGAGCATCTCCTCAATTATTTTATTAGTCCTCTATGTTTTCTCATCTGACTCTGGGTGATGGTGTCTGAGATTTAGATTTGTCCCAAAGCCTTTGAACAAACATTTCCAAAAATTGAATGTAAACTTGGGATCTTTGTCTGAAACTATTGTCTTAGGCACCCCATGTATCCTAGCAACTTCTTTCATGTAGATTTCTGCAATATTTGTTATCTTGTGTGTAGTTTTCACAAGACTAAAATGTGTTTCCTTCGTTAATTTATCCACCACCACCATGATAGAATCATGTTGTTTCATTATTCTAAGAAGCTTAATAATAAAATCCACAATGACTACTTCCCACTTCCATTCTGGAATGAAAAATGGTTGTAATAGCCATGTTGTATGTTTATGCTCAGTCTTTACCTTTTGGCACTCTAGACACTTGGTTATATAATTCACCACTTCTTTCTTCATCCTTGGCCAAAAGTATTGGTTTCTTATAGTTGCAATTGTCTTATGATATCATCGGTTCCTAGCATATGGAACATTGTGCATTTCCCTCGTCACAACATTTTTCAGCGCATTGGAATTCAATACATATACTTTGCCTTTTTACATGAGAATTCCATCTTCTTTCTGCTCATAATATTTAATTTTTTGTTGTAAATTGTCTTGTTGTAATGTTTATTTTATTTGTAAACAGTGTTGATCTGAATTTGTTGTTGCGATAATTTTATCTTTCATATCAGTCATATACATGCTAATGGTTGTAATATTCATTTCATGATCTCTCGTGTTGAGTGCATCAGCCATTTGATTTTCCTTGCCTTTTATATACTTAATTTCAAAGTCATATTCACTCTGAAATTTCAGCCATATAGTTTGTCTAATATTTAATGTGGGCTATCCAAACAAAAGTTTCAGACCACAATGATATGTTTTTAGCTCAAATTTCCTCCCCATGAGGTAATGTCTCCACATTTTAAGTGCATGAATAATGGTTTCTAATTCCAAGTCATGTGTAGCATAATTTCTCTGATGCTCTTTTAATTTTCTAGGCTCATAGCATACTACATGATCTTTTTGTGTGAGGACTCCACCAAGCCCCTCCTTGCATGCATCAATGCACACCACAAAAAATTCATTTGGATCTGCAATCTTCAAGATTGACATACTTGTCAATATGTTTTTTAGTTGTTGAAAGCTCTCTTGACACTTGGAAGTCCACTCAAACTTCACTCTTTTATTTTGCAAAGAAGTGATTGGGCTTGCAATCTTTGAGAATCATTTTATGAATCTTTGGTAATAACCAGAAAGATCCACGAATGATCTGACCTCTATCACATTTATTGGCATTGCTCATCCTCTAATGGCCTCTATCTTCTCGGAATCCACTGCTATCCCATCTGTTGAAATAATATGCCCCAAGTAGTGAATTTTTTTATTATAAAAAAAAATGTGCTTACTTAGCTTAGCATACAATTTATGCTCTCTTAAAACTTGCAACACCATTCTTAAATGTTGTTTATGTTCCTCTTCTGACTTAAATTAGATGAGTATATCATTTAAGAACACAATTAAGAACTTGTCTAGGTATTCTATGAACACTCCATTCATCAAGCACATAAAAATTGTTAGGGAATTTGATAATCCAAATGGCACTACCGTGAATTCATAATGGCCATATCTTATCTGGAATGTTGTCTTGATGATGTCTTCCTCCTTTATCCTCACTTGATGATAGTCTAATCTCAATTCAATCTTGGAAAAGGTTCTTGCACCTTTCAGTTGATCGAATAAATCATCAATCCTTGTCAAAGGACATTTTTTCTTTATGGTGACCTTATTTAGTTGTCTGAAATCAATACATAGCCTTAAGGTTCCATCTTTCTTCAAAAAAAAAGAACTAGGGCACGCCAAGGTGACACACTTGGGTGTATATACCCCTTCCTTAACAATTCTTCAACTTGCATCTGCAACTCCTTCAGTTCTGGTGTGCCCATTCTGTATGGTGTCTTTGACACTGGAGAAGCTCCTGGCACCAAATCAATAGAGAAATCAGTCTCTCTTTGGTGGCAATCCTAGTATTTCCCCAAAAACCTCTTCAAAATCCCTCAAGATCATATGGTCTTCAATGCTTGCCACTTTATCTCTGGTTGTCTCTTCCATATGGGCTGCAAAAATATAACATCCCTTCCTGAATCCCTTTTTCAACTGCATAATTAAAAAATTTCTAACAACTACAACTCTTGGAATGCCTTGAACCTTTCCTTGTTTCCACTTCTTCATCAAGACATGTGATTGTCTTGTTATAACAATCTAGGATAGCATGGTGTTTTTCCAACCAAACTATGCCAATTAGACAATCATATGAACCCAATGGTATGATGTTCACATCTACCTTTGTGTTGAGTCCATTCATATTTATTGAACAATCTTCAACTGGCCCATTGATTTTCCTCTTAGCCCATGTGGCTAATTGAATGAACTAATATTTCTTATGCTTACTCCTTTAAAAGTGAAATATTTAGACAATGTTAGATTTATGTAACTATGGCTAGTTCAATAATCAATTAAAATGTGTCATGGGTTGACTATCAATCTTACCTTCCACTTCAATCATGGGGGTATAGATGATTATAGTTGCATGAGACATTCTCCAAGATACAGACTGATTGAGTCGACCTGAGAGAGATCCCCTGAGATGGGTGTGTGGTTCCTATCTGAGACAAAACCGGAACGTAGTGATGACCTCCTCCTTACAAAGAGTTGAGAAGAACTCCAGATGATTCTTCTATGTAACGTAGTGAGAAAAGAGATTTGTTGAGTTGGACATGCATGTGGTTGAGCCCAAGGTGAACGTGTGAATTACCATGAGTTGGGTGCATTGTTATGAGACAAAGATGAAGACGATGTATTAGCCTCCTCTGAGCAGAGAGTTGAGATGATGAACTCCAGATGATTCTCATGTGTAACGCAGTGAGAAAGGAGATATGTTGAGTTGGACATGCATGTGGTTGAGCACAAGGTGAACGTGTGAATTATCATGAGTTGGGTGCATCGTTATGAAACAGAGATGAAGACGATGTATTAGCCTCCTCTGAGCAGAGATTTGAGATGATGAACTACAGATGACTCTCCTGTGTAATGCAATGAGAAAGAACATTTATTGAGTGGACGTGTATGTGGATGAGCACAGGTGAACGTGATCCTACTGGTTGAACACTAGTGAGTGTGGTTCTCCTGTGAGACGCAATGAGATAGAGATATGGGCATCCCTATAGATGTGCCCCTAGTGGCTGAGCACCGGTGGGTGTATGAGATCCCTCGCTATATTGTTCAAGAGTCAAACTTACATGTAACCCTAATTGTAATGTAAAGGGTACAGGTCGGCCCCACCTTAATGTAAAAGATAATTAATCTGGTAATTATAAATTATATTGTGAGTTAGTGAGGTCGGCCTTTTTGTGCCAATAGAAACTATTGTTGACAAGTTTAGTCTAATATAAGTAAAGGTAAATTCCCCATTGATGAATCATATCACAAGTGTGAGTTTCTAAATTTCAACAAACACTTGTTCTTGGGAAAAATGTGTACCTCTCTTGGGCGCTAGTCTTCTAGGGTTTGTGAGCACCCTCTTGTGTGTTAGGTCCTTATGGTGGTGGAGGTATTTCTCTTGAAGAATATAGCAAAGGATTGGTTGGGTTTTCTTCCCTTGTTGAGAAGGGTTTCCCAGGATACTTCTTGTGTACTTGTGCATGGTGTTTCTTCTTGTGATCTTGGTTGCTGCAACAAATTGTTCATGGTTTAAGTAAAATGAAAAAATGGAATGAACTTCATGCTTAAGCTTTGCTTATTGAAAAATCAGCATGGTTTCAGAGCATAGGTCTTGAAGAACCCCTACACAAGCAATTAAAAGCTAAGTCGTCCTCCTTCTGCAATTCCGTACAACCTCCAGGGTTTCTGCAGAAATATGTATGGCCCTCACTTGCTTGACCTTTTCAGCACCTTACACGTGGACGTTGGGGATGAAACTTGATAAAGGTGTACGGCCTTCCTCAACGCACCTTCAGAGATCTTCAAAGTGAATTTTTGAGGATTTTGACTTTTTTGCCCTAGGGTTTCCAGGGTTTCGCTAAATTTATGCAGAAAATTCAAAATTAGGGTTTATGCAACTCTTTGAAGAAGGTCTTCAGCTTACCAGTGTTCTCCTATCTTTCAAAGAATTATTGTTGGCAGTCATAAGTCCAACAAAACCTAAAAGTGCTAGCCTAGCCTAGACGTTAGGTTTTCTAGCCCGGTTGACAAAGGTTTTTGAAGAATCTAAAATTATGATGAACAGGACTAAGATGGAAGATAAGTTTGATTAATCAAGCAACTTCAAGTTCCCGGAAGACAAGACTTAGAGGAAGACTTATTGTGGGTGATACAAAAAGGTGACACTGTGACTACCTTCTTCACGAAGATGTTAGAGGACAGAAATTAGCCAGGTGTCATTGGAGAAATCATATCAGCACCCTCAGGTATGCACTTGTATATATATTATTTGTATCATTCTCATGAGGGTAATTGCAGGAGGAAGGAACCTTTTTCTGAAGTCATGGATCCAGAGGGATCTCATTGCATTTAGAGGAACAACACACTAGAAGTGAAGACTCCAGGTTTGATTGTCATTCCTCTAACCTATACTTCTAAAGTTTGCTACATTACAAGTAGGTGTTGTAGTTGTGACAAGAATCCTTAAATTGTTTTGATTCTAGAGATGTACTCATTATTCTCCTTTAGGAGATATTATTGTTTTGGTTCCTCTTGTTTTCTTGTTCCAGACAGGTTAACAACAAAGGAAGATGTTTATCCTTCAAAGGGAGTCACTTGACTCGGAGGGAGTCAAAACTATTTGAGAAAGAGGAAGAATAGAACCATCATTTAGGCAACCAATGCAATAATGCATGATCAGAATCCTTCTATGACTATATGGGAAGAAGCATGCATGACACAGTATATGTTCAGAACAAGAGTCTTCACCAGACTTTGAAAAACATAACTCCCAAAAAAGCCTTCACCGGAGTGAAACCTGAGATTGAACACTAAAAGATATTTGGGTGCTCAGTGTATTTTCATGTACCCAAAGAGAAGAAGTCCAAGCTAGACCCTTCAGGGAGAAAGGATACATTTATGGGATAACAATGAATCTTCAAAGACATTCCAAATCTACATCCCTGGTCAGAGACAGATTGATACAATCAGAGATGCTTTCCTTGAAGAAGAGATAGCCTTTCGAAGATCCAGAGAATCTCAGATGTAGATTAACAGTGAAACAATACCTTCTCCCCCTTCAGCAGTTTAGAGGGAAACAGGGATTATTCCAGCTGATCCAGTTGCTCCAGTTGATATGTCCAGAGATATTGCAGTAGGGCATAAAAGGCATTCTTAGGCTCACTCTACAGGAGGCAGAGAAACATACAAGCCTCTCAAGGCACATCCCGAGAGAACAAAGAGATTTTTCGAACTACTAAGCCTTCTTGTCATACAAAAGCGACAAGTGAACAGGTATGGAAAGATGCCATAACATAAGAATACCAGTATATCTTAAAGAATGATGTATGAGAAATTGTTTCGAGACCAGTGGGGAAGTCTATGGTGACTTCCAAGTGGATCTAGAAAATCAAGCATGCAGTTGATGGAAGTGTCGAGAAATACAAACTGAGATCTGTGGCCAGAGGATTCCCACAAACAGAGGGAGTTGTCTATGATGAGACACTTGATGAGGAAGCCATGTTATTGGATACAAGCAAGCCTCAAACTCTAATTTCAAGATGAAGAATCTAGGTATGATGCACTACTTCTTGGGACAAGAAGTATAACAGAGGATTGATAAGATTTTCCTGAGTGAAGGAAAATATACAATAGATATTAAAGAAGTTCAGTATGACGGAATACAAATCCATGTCTACACCGATGGTAATGGATTTGACGAAAGAATAAATGATGATGATTCAGACGAGATTGATTCACATGTATAATGACAGCGAATTGGATGACTAATGTATCCGGTTAACACCAGACCTGATATATGCTATGCAGTGAATGTGCCTAGTCAATCCATGAGTCAATCGAGACAGACTCACTGGATAGCAGTAAAGCATGTATTGAGATATATACGAGGCACAGTTGAATGTGGCCTAAGATATGCCTCCAATATGAACTTGAGTTGCAGAAATATGATGATACAAATTGCGCAGAGAGTACAGTGGACCGGAAGAGCACATTTGGTTGTTGTTTTACCGTGAAATTTGCCATGGTTTCCTGGTGCAGCAGGAAACAAAGCCCTGTAGCCTTGAGTACCACAGAAGCAAAGTATATAGCACTAAGTGTGCAAAGTAGTGTGGCTTCACAAGCTTCTGACAGATTTACTTGATCATGAGATAAATTCTATGATGATAACCAGAGCCGTGTGTAAAGATCTTTGAGAACCCGGTGTTTCATGATAGATCGAAACACTTTGAGATAAAATATCACTATATCATAGACATGATGCAAAGTAAAACAGCACATGTGTTGTACCTTCCTACACATGAGCAGATTGCAGACATCTTCACCAAATTGGCTTGGTGAAGAATACCTCCCTACTTGAGAGGGAGCGTTGATGACTACAGCCAAGACAAAGTTCGAAGTAATTTCGTGTGAGACTTGGCCTGATGAAGAATGCATCCCTAGTTGAGAGGGAGTGTTGATGATTACAGTGGCGTGAGACATTCTCCAGGACACAGACTGATTGAGTTGACCTGAGAGAGAGCCCCTGAGATGGGTGTGTGGTTCCTATCTGAGACAAAACTAGAACGTAGTGATGACCTCCTCCTTACAGAGAGTTGAGAAGAACTCCAGAGGATTCTCCTGTGTAACGCAGTGAGAAAAGAGATCTGTTGAGTTGGACGTGTATGTGGCTAAGCACAAGGTGAACGTGTGAATTCCCATGAGTTGGGTGCATCGTTATGAGACAGATATGAAGACGATGTATTAGCCTCCTCTGAGCAGAGAGTTGAGATGATGAACTCCATATGATTCTCCTGTGTAACGTAGTGAGAAAGGAGATCTGTTGAGTTGGACGTGCATGTGGTTGAGCACAAGGTGAACATGTGAATTCCCATGAGATGGGTGCATCGTTATGAGACAGAGATGAAGACGATGTATTAGCCTCCTCTAAGCAGAGAGTTGAGATGATGAACTCCATATGACTCTTCTTTGTAATGCAATGGGAAAGAAGATCTGTTGAGTGGGCGTGCTTGTGGATGAGCACAGATGAACATGATCCTAGTGGTTGAGCACGAGTGTGGTTCTCCTGTGAGACGCAGTGAGATAGAGATATGGACATCCCTATGGATGTGCCCCTAGTGGTTGAGCACAAGTGGGTGTATGAGATCCCTTGCTATATTGTTCAAGAGACAGACCTTCCTGTAACCCTAATTGTAATGTAAAGGGTACAGGACGACCCCGCCTTAATGTAAAAGATAATTAATCTGATAATTATTAATTATATTGTGAGTTAGTGAGGTCGTCCTTGTTGTGCCAATAGACACTATTGTTGACAGGTTCAGTCTAATATAAGTAAAGGTAAATTCCCCATTGAGAAATCATATCACAAGCGTGAGTTTGGAAATTTCAACAAACACTTGTTCTTGGGAAAAGTGTGCACCTCTCTTGGGCGCTAGTCTTCTAGGGTTTGTGAGCACCCTCTTGTGTGTTAGGTCCTTATGGTGGTGGATGTCTTTCTCTTGAAGAATATAGCAAATGATTGGTTGGGTTTTCTTCCCTTGTTGAGAAGGGTTTCCCAGGATACTTCTTGTGTACTTGTGCATAGTGTTTCTTCTTGTGATCTTGGTTGTTGCAACAAATTGTTCATGGTTTAAGTAAAATGAAAAAATGGAATGAACTTCATGCTTAAGCCTTGATTATTGAAAAATCAACAGGAGGATCGATATTTTGCTTGCTTGTTGTCCAAGGATGCATAAATCATTGGCATGTTTCCTCCCATATCTTCCATTATATCAGCCTCCTGAATGTTGTGGATAGTCTCGTTCTTTCTCCTTTGTGAGGGAAGTACCTATATAAGTGATTTCTCTCACATCCCCGACATTGTTCGGGTTGTTTCCTTGACCTTTTTCCAAATGAATATATAGTCTTGTGCTCATTTGGGGTTGACTAACCTTGTTGATTTGCTTGGGAGTTGTTCTTGAAAAAGGATGGATTAAAACCTTTTTTCTTTTTATTATTTTTACCCTTCATCTTGTCATTTTAAACTTTTTAGAAAATTGGTCTTCCTCTGCTCTACTCATAAAGATAATTTTTTGTCCTTATGGATTCCTCCAAAGTCCTGAGATTATCATATTGTATCTTGTCACTGTAGAAAGAGGGTAACCCACCCATAAACCTTTGAATTTTGACCTTCTCATCCTTTATGAAGTCAACATACTTCAACAATTCAAAGAACCTCTTCTCATATTCATCCATTTCCATGCTTCCCAACTTGAGTTCAAAGAACTCTTTCACCTTTCTTTCATAATAATGCTTGAACAAATATTTCTCTTGGAAATATCCTTCGAACTGCCTCCATGAGATCCTCTTCTCATCAAGGTGTTTGGCTTTCTTAAGTTGATCCCACCACATGGATTCATTTTCTTGCAAGTGATAGGTTGCAATTCTATCTTCCACCCTTTCGGGGTAATCATGCAGCTAAAAATATTTCTTCATTTCCAATAACCAGACCTCAACCTCTTCTTCTTTCTTGTGCTCATCATTGAAAGTTGGTGGCTTGATTTTCCTGAGTTCACCTTGCAAGATGTCTGCCTCGGGGCCTTCTTCTCTATCTCCTGACAGGAGACACGCTTGAGCTACTTCCTAGCCCTAAAATTGCATGAATTCTTCTAGTGGATTACCTTGGAAAATGATGGCACCTGCTCATACTTGACTACTCATCATTCTCATGATCATCCCTTTTGCTTTGGAATCTAGATGTTGTCACTTCTCTAGCACTTGTTGCTTGTTTGGTGTCAGAATCTGTGTTAACTTGTCTATGCAACATATTCAGAATCTAAAGTATCTCTTCTTGAGCCTTCATAATCCTTTCATTATCGACACTGCATCTCTGCACTTCTCTATGCAAGATTTTCATAGTTACAGGCTCATGCATGCATCTCCTTCCATTAGACTCTATCTTGGCATTTCCCATGCTAAAATGAAGACCTTGGACCTCCTCCTCATGGTTGTAAGATCCCTAGGCATATTTCATAACTGCAATCCTCATATAAGGACCAAAGTTATTTTCATGTACCTCTAATTTTGTAAGAAACATGTATGTAATAATTATTGTTAGAACATGCATAACATAAAGCATTTCTTCAATTAGAATACAAGGTATTCTTCATCCCAATTCATGAAGGACACAATACACTAAGGAAAAATATGATTCCTTGGGCACATTCCTCTCTTAAACATCTCTCTAATGGTTGTACTCATACCTCATTCTGAATTCTGAGCGAAAAGTTACAACATTCACACTCTGCAATTTCCACTCACTTACTGCTACATAGTTTAGTTTATTACTTTATGATATAATTTTAGCATTGAATTCAAAATTTTGGGTGGACAAATGTCTTCTCCTCCTTAAGACCTTTCAAGAGACTATTTGTTTTCTCAAATCTGAGCTCCGAGTTGAAACTTATGGTCCAAAAAAGTTTAGATTATTTTCTCAAATTATCCTTGTATATTACGTGTCTTATTTCTTTTCCTGCACATTTTTACATACCCAGATTCGAAATCTTGCTGCATAGATGTCCTCTTTGGTTCATAATCTTTCTATATACAACTCATGTGCCTCAAACAGACTTTTGAGCAAGGATTTATGCCCTTTGGAAGTAAATTGGTATTGAAATTTTACCTTAATTGTTTCAACTATAATTTTCTCATACGAGCTTTGTTTTGCACCCGGAGTAGTTCGTTGGAAAGCGCTCTCTGAGTTATTTTATTAAAGATGCAAAGATAAGTGCACTTTGTTCTCATGTATTTTGATTGTCTAAAAACGTCATTTATGACCTCAAAATTGCCCCGCAAGTTCAAGACCTTTGAAAATCTGAAAATTTCATAGAAAATTCATTGTTGTATTGTTATAATAGCTTTTAAATATGTGTCGTTGATCTCGAAATCGGGTGAAATATCAGTGGTTGATCTGGTGATCCTTCTCGGGGCCTACGAATGAATCTCCATTGTCGGTCTCTGACTAGAAACAATCTGGACCATTGATTTCCAACACTACATCGATGATCGATGATTCTTTTTGGCAAACCAAACTTGCTCGCGAATCTCCCCAAACCTTGATCACTAGTCATCAATCATTTCTTTTGGAAAACTAGTATTTCCCACAAATCTCATCGAACTCTGATCATCAGCGATTGGCCATCAACAAATTTATCTAACAACCACTTGCTTACAAAATTCACTGAACCCTGATCATCGGGCATCGGTCATCTCTTTTCTGACATGGCAACTATGTTGACATGGCATGACACATAGAGGTTAACGTGGCATGACACATGGACACTGACATGGCACTCTGGATGACATGGCATGACACATGGACGTTGATGTGAAAAGACACATCATCTTCCCCTTTCCTTTCATCGATGATCGACCATTTCTCTTGGATAAATTGAACACCTCGCTAAATTTGTTGATCTCCAATCATCGACCATCGATGATCAGAGATTTTCTTTTGACGCATGAAATATTTCTCTAATTCTACCGACCCCTGATCATTGCCATCAGCG
Organism: Picea glauca; assembly: GCA_000966675.3. NCBI lineage: Eukaryota > Viridiplantae > Streptophyta > Pinopsida > Pinales > Pinaceae > Picea > Picea glauca. The sequence goes on from JZKD02S1751533.1 coordinate 159,752, forward strand.
ATCGAAGATTTCCTTTGACCGAACCAAACTCTTCGCCAATGTCGTCGATCCAACCATCAGCGAATTTTGTTGGCGAACTCCAATACTTAGAAATTTTTTACCAAATCTCAGATGAATTTGGGTCGTCAATCTCCCATTCAAAATGATCTTAACTGTTGATATGCTCCAACTTCCAAACAGCAGAAAACAAATCCAAACTGTTTACCTGTCCCATTTTCCCAACCGCAGAAAATGAATCTCAGTGGTCGATCTGCTATACCTTGCCAAACTCTGAAAACCTTATAAGTTTTTAAATCTATTGTAACAATGAATCTGGGTCATTGCTCTCGGAATCAAACACGATCTTAATCATTGATCCATCAAATTTTTCCCAAAATCTACAGTGGCCATTAAAACGTGAAATTCGGTGTTTCAAGTCAAATGTTAACTCTCTAAATCTACAGATTTACTCCATCAAACCTCTCTTTGATGGCTACGAGGCAAATCCAACCTGGATTTGCTCACAAATTTGGAGATTTGGCTCTGATTTTTCACCGTTTTCCCTCAAATTCACACAGATGGAAGTTTGTAACAACGAATTTTATCAACTTCGCACTGGTTCTTGGTCCATACGGATCTGGTGTTTGAACCATTTCGCTCTAATACCATAATGTAGCGTTCCCCAAAGCAGCTAAAGTCCATTATGTGCGGAAAACTCATAAATTAAAAATTTTAAAGTTAACTAATTTCTTGTAACTTACCAGCTACAATTTACAACCAGATTTAACTATTGTTTGTTACCATTAATTAAATGCATCTACAACATGCTAAAAACAATATGAATGTATCTTAAATAACTCAACACAACAACATATAAATCGTTCTCAAACACACAGTTAATACAAAACAATTAAACCCATAATGCAACACAGAAACAAGATAAAACACTTATATTTTAAAAAAGATTGTGCAACCAGTTGTTTGGGACGGACGTTCCACCCAACCATAGATTTTGTGTTCCAAATCTCAACAACAAGTGACCGTCGAGTTGGGGATAGCAATACATAAAAGAAGGTAGTCTCTCACTGCCCACTCACAGCTCAAAAATCCCACAACCCAATGGTATTCTCCTATAGCTATCCCAATTTTCCACCAGCTCTCTTCCTCTCTACCTGCTTCACAGATCTCAGTGCCTCGGACACCCCATTCATTTATTAGGGTCTCTCTGGCACAGGTAACCAAAAATCTCACTACTGGAAAACTCAATGGAGCTCACTACTAGGAAAACTACTAAGAAAACAACAATAAACACTTATTGTTACAATGCAACTCACACAGAAGTTCAATCTTCAAGCCTCACAACTTGGCTCTTCAATGTTCAACTCCAAAACGCTCCAAAATCTATCCAGCCTTCTTGCTCCAGCCCCAGGGCTCTTTTTCCCTCTTCTTTGTTTGTTGTTCATACAAAAACATTGACTGTAAAAAAATTTGTCCCTTCACATACGAATTTCCTCTCATTTGGCTTGCTTGCTTGACTCACACACTTCCCCAAGTTTATTGTACATAGCCCCCATGTCCCCAATAACTATAGGATGTGACTTCTCACACCCATCCTCTTACGCGTATTCAATGATTGGCTTTCGGAACACTCAACAACAAATTAGAAGGTTTATATACCAAGAGTAATTTTAGAAAGTGGGTTGAATTAATAGACATAGATAATTCCCCCTTGAACCCCTCTCTTAGACATTATCTTAGACCCTCCCCTCTCTTGTGGATTAATTCAACCCCCATCTTTGTCCATATCCCCCAACAGCTGGCATCATTTTTTCTTATTAAAATTTAGAAATACAATTCGCATATGCATCGCTTGGCCATAGTTACACATTATATTTACATTAAACATTAATTAAACTGGGGATTATAGTGGGGACATTACATTATTGCATAAGTTTTGAGAACTCTACAAGGTCATACTAATAATTGTTCTTTCCTCCAAACAATGATTGGATCTTATCCATATCAACAACAACAAAAAATCTAGAAAGTTGGTGCTTTCCCCACTCTTTGGGTAAACAAACTCTACCTTTTGGGATGACCTTGGATCAAGAAAATACTTGACAATTTGCATATCAATATAAGATAATGAAGTTCCAAGTGAAACATAAATTGAAATTAACCACAATGAAGTAAAATAACGTGATGCATGTTTTAAGTGATCACCTTCCAAAAGGTTTCAAAAATTCTTGGAGGGTTATATAGAAAGGCAACAGGGAGCCTCATGATAGTAATTTTGTAAGATATTTGCAATTTCAATGTTCGCTTGGGTTTGCAATAGATTATTTCTTTGATGGATCGTCCAAACAAAGAGGGCCACAAAGCACTTGTACTTGTATGCAATTAAGGTGGAAGGAAGTCCCATTAAATGAGCAGTAGCAATCTCTGGTCTCATGCTAGACTGAACATTGGAAGACATAATGCTCTCTATCTCTTCCTATAGTGCACATAACCTATAAATTAGTTGGTATCAAGCAATGCAACACTCAGTGTCATTGATCAACATTGAAGCCGTCCACTAGGAACTTCATAGTACATGTCATTTGGCAGAGTTTGCTAAGGTATATGTCAGTGACCATGTTGGCTATCAAAGATAATGGGAATAGTCAAAGAAACTTTGTTAATTTATGGTTGTGGGATGTGTGAGAGGATTTCATGTCTCTGAAAAATTAAATGTATAGTTTTAGGTGTTTATTGTTAAGTCAATGCTTGTTTGTGATTTGACATGATCTAGTGAAAAAAAACAATGGAGAACTCTTTACTCCTTTTTGGAGGCTTTATTAGTCCTTGATATTGGATGTTCTCTATATTTATATGAAACTGGATAGAAGCAAGTTACAATGAAGCTTTTACATAACCATGTGCTCTTAAACAAAATAGAAAAGATTTTCAATTGTTAGACAGTTTTGGAATTACTCTCTCTATTAACTAGGTTTACTAACAAATGCAATTTATTGGGTTTTCTGATGGTTAGGATGATATGGAGGAACTAAGACTAAAGGCATATAATTTGAGAATTGTGAGTAACGAAGAGGTATAATGGCATAAATAGCATGATTCAATACGATCATTAGCCATGAATTATGGCTCAATTGTGGTTGTCGATCTCAAATATTTAATTTGATGAAGAAGTACTCTAATAACACTATGAATCATTATTGTTTTTTGTCAATGATGATCTTAAATGACTAGATGATATGGAAATGTTAATAGGTGGATGAATGGCAATGAAATTTGACAGGTGGATAGTATCAATAATGTATGATCAATTTAAATATTGATGATTATAATTGTGTGATTCAAATGATCGATGCACAAATAGACTAATGATGATCTAGTTTATGAATTGACAACACTAAAATTGATCAAGTGATAATGAGGTGTGGATATTAATGATACTAACTTAACGATCTTGATCATGAGGATGACTAGTTTATGACCCTAATGATATTAGTGGAATAATGGCCATGTTTCACATAACTAGTATTATAGATAACATTGGTCGATTGGCAATTTCACTCAATTATGATGGTGTTTATCAATGAAGATTCAATGGGAATTAACGCAAATGATTTGATGTTGGATTTGATATCATTCATGACTTTGACGTAATTGATGACTTGAAACTAATGACATCTAGAAATATTGGTGTGGCATTTGAATTTTACTAGCCATGAGACATATGTGGAACGTGATGAATATATCCTTAATGACTTATTATGAGTAACACTTATTTAATATAATGTTTGTAAGACAAGGTGTTATGGTGCATTGATGCTTTAATTTGACTAATAGGAGATGGTGTTTTTGACCCACCATCCCCTTGTGCTTGCTTCTACAACAATTGAGTATAATGGACCTGGACTCATATGACATTGTCTAGATTGTGACGAGTATTGATATTTCTTAACAATCGTAGTAAATGTTATTGATGATCACTATGAAGTAATGATGACCTTAGATGATGATTTACAATGCTCTATTATCGTCATGAAATAATTGATAATGTATACAAGCATTGGATACTTTTCCATTTAATCTCTAGTTAATGAGATACTTCATGCTTTATGATTTATGCCTTGTTAATGAGATACTTCATATGATTGATTGTGATGATCATGTTGTTGCATATACATTGATATCTTGGATGGACTAACTTGTTACATGTGGAGACTAGGTGGGCAATGGGGAAATACACTCAAGAGAAGGGGCTCTTGACTCAATGAGGATGGCTATCATAACCTAGTGCCTAGAAAGCTTGGGAAATAGGGATAGACTTGTGAAAATGACTTCCAAAGTTAACTTGTGTAAATGAGTAGAAGGGAAATGATTATATTTTACTTTTACCTTGTTTTAAACACTTGTAAATTCACCATCAAGCCCAACTTCCCCTGTTTATGAGTAGGGGGGAAACCAAGAGACAAATCTTGGGAAAATGCGACATTAAGCTGGATTATAAAAGAAGTGGCATATCCATTATTGGGGCTCGTTGGCTCATAAGAAAATACTCTATGGAACTTAGTATTGTGGATACTCTTGTGTTATGATAATGGTGGGTTGGGCAAAACTATGCCTATGCCAACCAAGTCTATGTGGATTAAAGCGATGGGAGTGTACCGGCAACATGAAGAGGTGTTAAAGCTCAACATGCCTAGCTCATTGTGTTGTTTTGTTTTCCTTGGGCCCAAGTCGCGAGAAACCACTATTGTTGTGGTTGTGATCATTCAATGAAAGTGGTAGCAAGATCCTTGCATAGAAAGATGTTAGTGTTGTTGTAGTTGCAATTACCAATTGAAGGTGGTAGTAAAATCCTTACTCGAGGCAAGGGCACCGTTGTCGTCATTGAGATCACCAAATGAAGGTGGTAGTGAGACCCTCGCATGCCATAATCCCACAGGATTTGGAGGTCTTGCAAATCCAGGAGCCTGTCCACCACACCTTGGTTGAATCATTGTAAGCATGTCCGATTGGTCGCTGAGTAGTTTGGGTTGGAACTCTTGAGAGTATTGTGAATTTGTCTGTCACCTAATTGAACTTGAACCCTACTCGAGGGGCAACACCTATGAAGGTCATTGCTTTGGTTAGATGGAAAATGGACTCTTATTGTGATTTCCCCCCTCTATTTATGGAAGATTGGTTCACAAGATCTTGTTGGACACTATTTGTGGGAGCTAGGGCATAGTTGGCTCAACCTTGGACTTCTACGAGCTACATGTTACAGTGATTTTGTATTTAATTATTTAAGTGTACATTGATGTTTACTTTGATTATCGTGTAGTTGCATGTTCTCTATGGATCTAGGGCATGCCCCTTATTTTATGTATTGGTTAGATTTTGTGCATGTGCTTGAATGATTCTAGGAAAAAAAAAATTGCAAAGGTAACAGTTTGATGGGCTATAACATCATGGAAATATAGGAACAATGCATTCAAGGGTTAAATGTTGAGTGTGGAGAATATGGGTAGAAATACTACAAATGTTGGAAAAGGAAGAACCTAACGAAAGGAGCCATGAACCATTTGGATCCCAAGGGCACTATGGGAGATATAGTTAAAGGAAAGATTTATGCAATAATAAACCACTAGCAAGTAGATTTTTAAGGCTCCTTCATCTAGGATAGATATTTCATTTCCCACCAGCCTTTCACCTTCTTGATCGACATAAGCATGTACCCCAGTGTCATATCTCCTGCAGTAGTGACCAAATGTAAGTTGCTAAGTACCAAAAAGCTCGAGAACCCTTGGAAGATACAAATGGAAAATGGTGCTAAGAAATGGGTTAGCAAAACAATTGATGGTGCAAGGTAGACTTGGGAGGATGGAGCAATAGAATATATTTCCACAAGTTGGCCTTGGGAGCTTATGGTGGAATAATAAGACAAGACTAGTTGGAACTCCACAAGGTCAAGGTAGATTATTATGAGAAGAAGATTGAGTGTGTGGACGACAAGGAAGTAATTAGAAGCATCATAGGAGAAAAGACTACCATAGTAGTCTAACAAATCTCATCCATGAAGGCCAAGCAAAATGTGCACAAGGGATGTAAAGGATACCTCAATTATGTCACTGAAGCGCAAAGGAAACAAGCATAGAAGCAGGGCAACTACATCTATAATATTTTTTAAATGGATGTATTCTCAAAAGATTTAATGCTCAAAGCAACCCCTATATCAAAGGCACTATATATATTGGGAACCAATGAGCTAGGCAAACTTACAATGGAACTGCAAGAATTGTTGGATAGGCGATTTATATGACCAAGTGCCTCACCTTGGAGAGCTCCTATTTTGTTTGTTAAGAATAAGGATGGAACATTCAGAATTTGCTTTGATTACAAAATGTTGAATAAGTTTACCATCAAGAACAAATATCATTTACCCATGATCAATGATTTATTTGATTAGCCCAAGGGAGAAAAAGTTTTATCCAAGTTGGATGTAAGGTCGATTTATCACCAAATCAAAGTTGACAAAGCTGACATACCAAAGACTATCTTCATAACCCAATACATGGGCATTATGAGTTCTTGGTCTTGCCTTTTGGATTGGTATTTATAGATGGCATCCTAGTCTATTATAAGAATGAAAAAAGAAAAATAAGAGCACCTTCACTCAATGCTACAAAAGTTGTGGAAGCCCCAATCATATACTAAGTTGAGTAAGTGTGAATTCCTTAAGAAGAAAATCCAGTATCTCAAGCACATGATATATGAAGAATGATTAAAGATGGACCCCAAGTAAATAGAAGCCATATCTAGTTGGCCAACACCAAAGAATGTAGCTAAGGTGAACTTTCTGGGATGGGCCCACTATTATCGAAAAGGCCTATTAAAAGTTTTTCAAAGATTGTAGGCCCATTATCAAATTTGCAGAGTAAAGGACTTAAGTTCCCTAGATATCCTTCATGAAGAAAGATTTCAAGAACTTAAGAAGCTCCACATAACTACTATCGTATTAATACTTATTAATTTAACAAGGATTTCTTGGCATGCACTGATATGAGAAAGGAAGGCATCAAGGAGTGCTCATGCAAGAAGGAAGAGTAGTAAGTTATGAGTAAAAGAAGTTTAATATTCATGAATAGCAATAGCTAACTCATGATCTAGAGCTTCTTTCAATAGTGTGCTAGCTATGAAGGCATGGCAGCACTACTTAGTTGGCAAAAAGTTTCAACTACAAATAGATCATGAAAGTTTGGAGTACTTGTAGACTCAACTGCAATTGATGTCAAGTAGTGGTGTTGGATAGAATTTCTAAATAACTATGACTTGCTACATATAAAAGAAAAAGAGAATACAATGGTCGATGCCTTGAGTTGGAGATGGCATATAGGTGCTATATCACAAGCTTAGTCAAACTTAATGGCAGTAATCAAGATGCAATCCAAGGAGGATAAATGTTTTCAAGAAGTATGTAGTCAGACTTAACGGCAGTAATCAAGATGCAATCCAAGGAGGATAAATGTTTTCAAGAAGTATGCCAAGCATTGCTAAGGAGGAAAGATTGGACAGAAAAGGAATTCAAAAAGTATGATGATTATCATCTGGCTTAATATGGTTTGTTGCTTTCGAGGCACCGGATTTATGTACCAGACCACAAGGGCCTAAGAAAATTGATATTTCATGAAGCACACGATGCTCCTTATTTCAAAAACCCGAGATACCAACAGACATATCGAAGTATGAGAAGCAGTTATGTAGTATTGGCTCGATTTGAAATCAAACATTGTCGCTTATGTAGCTCGATGTTTGGAATGTCAAGTGGAACATCGACATTTAACAAGAAAATTGAATCCCTTGAATATCCAGTGTTTAAGTGGAGGGAAATATGTATGGATTGCATCACATGGTCCAAGCACCTCCAAAGGTAATGATTCCATATTGGTAAAAGTCAATCAACTAACGAAGATAGCCCGCTTCATTTCAATAAAGACTATTAATCGAGCATGTGATATAACTTGCTTTTTCATCCGAGAGGTAGTAATACTACATGGTGTACCAAAAGTAATTGTGACCAATTGTGATTTAAAGTTCTTGCATATTTTATTTTGGGAACTACAAAGAAAACTGAGTTTCAATATTGTTTTCCATTCGAAAATAGATGGTCAAACAAAAATCTAAAAGACACCCTCAGGATGTACGTGATGAATCAACAAAGATGTTGGGAGGGTTACCTACATTTAATGGAATTTGTCGGCAATGATAACAACTGTCACTAGTCCTTTCGAAGCCTTCTAATAATGGAAGTGCAACTCCTCCATTAGTTGGGGCAATCTGGTAGTACCACTTACTCAAGAGCATAACACCCTTGAAGAAATGGAAAACATAGTGAAACAAGTTCAACGTAATCTAAAGATTGCTCGGGACCAATAAAAGAACAATGCAGATAAAAGACCCTTGAAGAAATGGAAAACATAGTGAAACAAGTTCAACGTAATCTAAAGATTGTTCGGGACCAATAAAAGAACTATGCAAATAAAAGGGGATCAAAGAAAGCCTTGAAGCTCATAGAAAAGGTGTTTTTTAGAGTGAAACCAAAAGGAAGTTCATTGCACCTAGGGAAATGGGAGAAGCTAGCACCAAGATATTGTGGACCTTTTGAGATCTTGGCACGGATGAATGTCTTTTCTTACATAGTTTGACCACAATCACTGATGTAATGTGATAGGATATTATGTAATATAATTTATAAAAGTTATGGAGTGAATTCATAAGTGAACAAATTCAATTTTTTTGGTGAATCTACTTTTTTCCAGCAAGGCAAAGTCCTGGTCTATTTTATTCATTTTTTTGAAATTTCAATGATCTGGTTCATACTAAAATAGGCCAAAACTCCAAGGCCAAAGTTCCATAGTCAAATTTCTATCAATAAAGTGGATCTATCACTTCAAACAAAACTCCTACCTGATCTGTGAAAGAAATTTATACCAGAAAAGAGTTGAATTTGTCCACTTATTAACTTACTCCAAAAACTATTGATTTATTCTTATTTTCATTATGAATCACAATATATTGATTGTGTTTATTCTTAATATTAACTTATTTGTTAACCATTAATATTTCAAGTTTATATTGTATTATATCATATATACAGCATATATGTCCACACTGTCATTTCCCAATATGGTTACAGCTTCTAGCCGGGGGAGAGGGATGGATAAACGAAGTGGCTTATGCTTCATCTATGGTCTTCTTCATGGGGTAAGGATAATATATATATATATATATATATATATATACCCTCAGAATCTGTATCGTTGGCTATACACTTTTGAATTGGGTCAAATTGAGAATCTATTAAGAGAGCTCAGCCTCGCGGCGAAAGTCACTTTTGTAGTTCGAGGGGGGTGAGGGGAACAATAGAGAAAACATATTGAGGCCCCTTTCAAAAACTCTTCCATTTAAATTATTTTTTCCATCTCCCCATTTTGGGAGGCCTGTATTTCCAATATTGCTTCTATGATTGCACACGAAATGAGAATGTTGAACAAAGTCGCAATGTAGCAAACAATAGCCAAGTTGGGTTAAGGATCTGCCCAAAAACATAAAAAGCCATGCAAGGCAATTGAAAGAATGATGAAGTTGAAGATGACTGCCTTACCAACATGAAGAGAAGAGGACGGTAGTGTGAATAAAAGCACTTAATGAAGACACAGTTTATAAAAGAAATTGTCTAAATTTTTAAGCGACTTTAGCCCTTTCTGGCATTGACTAATGATCGTATTTAGTCTTCTTTATGACTTCTCCATTTGATTTATGTTATTTTTTCTGGTATTACTTGCCTTACCCCTAGTTGCCAAAATGCATTCCAGCTGTACTGGTAAAGATTGTACAAGTTCTGATTCCAGAAGCAGACAATGGATTTACTACCCCACAAACCTGCGATGCTGCCATTATTCTCCCAAATGTTTCAAAGGGTACAAGAAAAGAGAAACTTCTTGCTTGTATTAATCCAGTGAACTTTATTTATTTTGGAGCCTCTCACATGTTGGCACCACCTTAAACATATATCAGCGGGAGTAGACAGTAAATAAAGATTTCTTCAGTTGCAAATCTCAACATCTCCTAGTAGTTTAAGTTTCTGAATCTTACATTGATCTTTGACTACTACAGCTTGTAACTTTCTTTTATTGCTGTGGTGATTTGTTTATCTTGTGTCAAGGAGCATAGTTTAAAAGTTAATAGTAACCAATATGACCAAAAAGCTAACAAGCAACCCTGTACTTATTGAAATGTCGATGCAGTAGATAATGAATAAAAATTTCTTCTGTTGCAACTTCATTTTCTCCTAGTGGTTTTGTCTATCTGTTTTGAGTTTCTGAACCTTGCACAGCATTAGATTTTTACCAGTTTAGCTTGGTTAGTCTTCTTCACTACACCAGGGCATACACAGTCAGCAGGTACAGCAACAGCATGAAGAGCACATTTAATGCAGGTCCTTCTGTGCAGAAAAATGTGGGCGAGGTATCATTATGTAGAGTAGAGGGCACATGCATACCTTCAGCAAGCATGCACTGATCTTAATTTATTTCCAGTTTTGCCACCTTCAATTAAACTCAGTTCACTACTGTTCCAGATTTAGAAAGTCTCAGTTCAGTGCAATTTCTATTTCAGTTCAGTTCAGTTAGACACAAGCTTGATCTATTCTTAGAGAAGGGCACAGATCCCTAGGTAGTTAGAGCGATTGCCTGAGGAGCTGAGTGAAAGCACAGATCCCAAGGAGTTTGCATGTTTGTGCATGTATACATGCCACGGCCATCCTCTAGTTGGTGCACTAACTCTGGCACTGTTATTCATTCAACAGGGTGCACTAGCTGTATTGATTAGGGTTAGGGTTTGACTCTGTCAGTTGGGGCCACTTCATGCATGTGCCCAGTTACATTGTATCTTCCCTTGTCTTTTATTCTATAAAAGAGATGAAGGGCACACCACTGGGTTGGTTAGCAAGTTAGAGATTTGAGCTTTTGCACTGTGATTTTTTTCTTTTACAGTTAGTAGAATACAGATGTTGTTTTGAGATGTCAGATCTGCATGTTTGTTGTTCATCTTATCAGCAGTATGTGTTGTAGGTTAACATACTCCAGCTCAAGGCTGTTGGGAGCGCGGGAGCGGGAGCGGGAAGCGCAGATTTTCAAAAATCTTCGGGAGCGGAAGCGTTTCGGGAGTGTTTTTAATATAATACATAAAAATATATATATTTTGATGCATATATATATAAAACATGCAGAATGTTGAATCAATTGCAAAAAACATGAAAACATAGATATAAGATCATTTAACTACTTGATTAGTAATGAATCGATGATCATTAAAGCATCAACCATTTAGTACATACTACATACTACACATATAACATCAATCATAAACATATGTGGGACTCAACATTAAAGCATCATAACATCAATCATTAACTTCAAAGGTAAATTGTCATATGACGTTCTTAAGTTCATAACTTCATTGTTTACAGAATAAGCCATAATAAAGAGTCAAGACAAAGTACTAAGTTTTACAGACTACTTCTAAACATGAAACAAAAAAAGAGATCTAGCAAGTACTAAGTACTATGCTCTAAGTTTTCCTCTTGCCACGAGAAACTTCTAGTTTCTTCTCCCATGATCTTTGAATAAGAGGAGGAACAGGTGGAAGTGATCATGGAACACGACCAGCAACTGAATGGCCCCCACGTGACAATGGATGTTGTGCAGATAAAGGCAAAATTGATGAATCTGGAACCCTTGTAGTGGATGGGGGTGGCATGTCTCCTCTAGGAATATGATTGCCATCATGATCACTCAAAAGTTCCTCTTGCAAGCACTCTAAAACAATGGTTCCA
>JZKD02S1751533.1:201885-218098 GCA_000966675.3 Picea glauca
CCTCTTATTTATATCAATCTGGCACGTGTGAAGAGTCACCATCTGGCAGGGCCGACCTCTCACTCTGGGTGGGTAAACCCACCTTTAATTAATTATGGCCCTTTCATTATAACTGATGGGGCCGACTTCTTATTCTGCACTTTGTAATTGTCCGATGACCAATACGCAAAAGGGGATTTGGTCCTTATACAATTACCGACATGATTAATCCTTAATGGGGATTAATCCAATAACAATAATAATAATAATAATAACATGATTAATCCACAATGGGGATTTAATCCAATAATAATAATGACATGATTAATCCACATTGGGGATTTAATCCAATAACAAAATAATAATAAGAATGTTCTTTGCAGTTACATTATTTCAACAGGGGCTAGTCAAGAACCAAAGGGTGCCCTAAAAGTCCCCTTGTTCGCACCAACAACCAATTACATTTTGCCTTGAAGAAATGTTATAAATGAAAGCCATGGGTGTGCACTAAGAAACCAAGATCTTCACAGTATTGTTATGTTGCCTCAATTCTCCCTTGAGAATCCTCTTTTCTCCTTGGAGTATCCAAGCATCATAGTAATAGGCCATTCCACTCACCTCTTGAGGGAATATGCGATGATTTTATTCATCATTTGCCATGTTTTCTTCTATTGTAAGAAGAGCTCTCTATTAGAGAACTCAAGATCCCTCCCAAGGAGGAAGAGGGGACCCATAAGTCCTCGTTTTTATCTACAGTGTTTTTCCAACTAATATAGTTATCCATTGGTGGCATTATCTTGGTCATTGGTTGATTGTTTATGGTTCTACGTTTCTTATGAATTCTAGTTTTTATTTTCTTAGTTGTTTTATTTTGTTTCTTTGTTTATTACATGTGTTTGGCTTGTTTAACCCACTCACGAACTTCTGTCTTTTCTAGTAGGCCCAACATGGCATGCAAGTGTTATTGTTTTGCTAACCCAAGTGACGAAACAGACACAACACTTGTCTAGCATTGAGTTTTGGTTGATCAAACAGGTGCCTCAACCCACAGTGGTCTGTCATAAGTACAAATCTCCTACCCAGGAGGTAATGCCTCCACATTTTTAAAGCATGCACTATGGCAGCCAACTCTAGATCATGGGTCATATAATTGATTTCATGTTCATTCAGTTTTCTGGATTCGTAGAAAACTACATGTCCTTCTTGCATAAGGACTCCTCTGAGTCGTCGAGGAAGTCATTATCAGGGTCTACAATCTTTAGCATAGGTGTGCGGGTCAAAAGGTATTTTAGTGCCTGAAATCTCTCTTCACATTCTGATGTCCAAGTGAATTTAACCCCCCTTTTTTTTTCTGAAGGGCAGTGATTGGACAACCAACCTCGGAAAATCCTTTTATGAACCTTCTATAGTATCCTGCTAACACCATAAAGGATCTGATATCAGATACATCCTTTTGGGGTAGTCCATTCCATAATAGATCTGATCTTGTCAGGGTCTACTTCCACTCCTTCTTTAGAAATAACATGGCCTAAGTAATGGACTTGCTTCTGGAAAAAATCACACTTGCTAAACTTAGTGTAGAGTTGATGCTCTCTTAGCACTTGAAGTACAAGTCTAAGATGTTCTTCATTCTCCTCTCTATTCTTGGAGTAGATTAGGATATAATCAATGAAAACCAATACAAATATGTCTAGGAATTTGTTGAGTACATTATTCATCAAGAACATAAAAGTGGCGGGGGCATTGATTAGTCCAAATGGCACCACCACAAATTCCTAGTGACCATATTTGGTCCTGAAGGCTTTTTTGTGAATGTCTTCATCCTTGATTCGGACTTGATGGTATCCTGACCTTAAGTTAATCTTTGAGAAGATGGAAGCACCCCCCTAATTGGTCGAAAAAATCATCGATTCTTGGTAAGGGGTACTTTTTCTTTATGGTTGTCTTATTGAGTTGTCTATAATCTATGCACAGTCAGAGTGTGCCATCTTTCTTCTTCACAAACAAGATCGGTGCTCCCCATGGAGACACACTGGGCCAGATGTAGCCTTTGTCCATCATTTCCTTTAGTTGTAGCTTGAGCTCAACTAGCTCGGGTGTACTCATCCTATAGGGTGTCATAGACACTGACACTACTCCTAGTGCAAGTTCTATCGAGAAATAAATGTTTCTTCTTGGAGGTAGACCTAGTACCTCTTTTGGGAACACATATATATACTCTCTTAATATGGGGTGGTCCTCTAGGTTCGGTTTGTCATCCTCAACAGATTCCAACACATGTATTATAGAGGACATCCCTTTTTGCAATACATTTTTATTTGAAGGGCTGATATTCATCTCACTGAGACATGATTCTGAATCCCTTGGAGGGTTATCTTTCTCCCTTATTCATTTACACATTCTAAAGTTTTATGGTCACAGTCCAACTTAGTTTTATAAGCAGCTAGCAAGTCCATACCAATCAACAGGTCATAAGATCCTAGGGGGAGTATGTTATGGGTAGCTTGGGTGGGAAATCCATCCATAATGAATTGGCAAGTTGGTAGACCTCTGCTACTTTTCTTTTGGTGCCAGTGGCTATTTGTACTAACCATGGTTTAACATGTCTAACTGGTTGCAGTTTACATTGATCAACATTTTGAGGGGCTACATAACTCAAATTAGAACCAGGGTCAATTAAAATAGACACCAAATGGTTGGCAATCATACCTTCCATCTCCACCACTGAAGCTTGGTGGTTGGCTTGTTTATTATCCACAGCTGTATAAATCCGTGGCATGCTCCTAGCCACATCATTGACTATGGTATCTTCTTGGATGTTGTAGACTCTCCTATTGTTATGTTGTCTGTGTAGACAATCCCTCAGTAGATGTTCTTCTCCACAACCCCAACATTTCAAGGGTTCCTTCTTTGGGTTATCATTATTTCCTGGGGTTGCTCCAAAAGGTTTATTTCCACTCTGGGAGGGGAAATTTTGTTGATATACACTTCTAGTAGGAAGGTTTATCCTAGAGTCCTTCATATAGTTCTTAAATATTGAGGATTTGAACCCCTTCTTATTTAATCTCAAACTTCTCTTCTTCTTCCAGTCCTTGCGAGGTTTTGTCTGACTCTCGAGTTGTTCATAACAATACCTTGCCTTTCGAATAGTGTCTTCTTAGGTCTTTGGCTCGTCGAACTCAATCATGTTCCGGTAGGTCTGAGGTAACCCACTAATAAATCGTTGCACTTTTACCTTTTTGTTGGCGACATTTCTTGTCCTAGGCACAAGAGTATTCGGATCTGCAAGTTGTATGAGGAGCGCCCAAGCGCAGCGCATAGAAGAAGTCCTGTTCAGACTTAAAATCAAGCGAGTGGGCAAAATTATAGTGTCAACGGTCCTGATCCATCCACATGAGTAGATCAGCGGTTGGCGGGAAATCGCAAATAGCAGAGTTGCGCCGAGATTAACGCAAACAGATCGCGCCCATATTGTATATAGGGAAGAATAGCAGTTGTCCATCCAAGGGACGCGTGGCGCGAGATCTAGTCGCGTCGGTTTTTCAGTAGTCGCGAGTTCAAAGGGTGAAGTTTCTATGTCGTTGTACATTTCGAAACCCCGAAATGTCGAAGTGCCCAAAGACGGGCCCACAATATCAAGGAGCTGTATAAAGAAGGCCAGAGGCACCAAGTTTAGTTACAGAGGGGATCATCGCGATCTCCAGGCACCATCGGATCCGATCTCAATACTGTTTCTTGCTCGGAGTAAATGAAGGCAAGGAGGGGTAGTTAAAACCTCTCCTCAGTCATTAAGTGCGAAGTATGGAGGGCCTGGCGAGCGGTCTGCTCGAGAGGGTTCTATGTACCCATTTTTCCAGAGAAGCCATGCCGAGTTCTCAATTAGCCGGAGGAAGTCTGCACACGCTAGCTCGACACTTAATGGCTCAGCTACTCCCGTTGCAGGAGCCAGGCGCAGTTAAGGTGGCGTCTGACAAGGATTACCCGTCTGAATTCGGCTGAAGGGACACCACACCTTTGATGGCTGAACATGCCTCCGTTAGAGGATTTTTCCTGAGTATATAGACTCAGTTGTTGTATTTGGTAATCTATCGATGGTTGAGAAAGGCTCTCGGTGGTAAACTTTAATGAAGCACTGTTTTCCTGGTTATGTCTAGACTCTTGAGACTTCTTGTCTGATGAATGTTAGTTTTTCTTTCGCGTCTTTGTCTACATTGTATTAGAACGGCTCGGAATTGGAGAATCCAGTCGAGTTGTAACTGTTATAGGATGATGTAGAGTTTGATCACTGTAACAGTTGCATTGTTTCTAATCGGTCCCTGTGATTTTCTTAGCACTGAACGACTTGGAATTGGAGAATCTAGTCAAGTCCCCCCTTTCAGTTTATTGAAACTCTGAACCAGAGAATCTCGCATTCAGAGTTTTTCTTCTACAAATTACTGAAAGGCCTGTTGCCTGAGGTAGTTTGTCCACTCTTCCCACCAAGTCTTCAACCTGCTCATTTTCCAATCAACCCATTGACTGAAGTTAGATCAAAACCTCCTTTGTTCCTCGCATGTCGGACCCAGTCCCTGAGTTTGAGTGATATCTTCCCGAGTCTCTATCCATTTGATCACCCATTAAAAACTACCATGACATAAAACTGATGGGCGTCGGGCTCTACTCCTGTTGCAATCCAGGAGTGACTTCTGTCGCCAACACTTTTCATCCTTTATGTAGGGTACATACCTTAAGAGTTCAAGAAATTTATTGACATATTCCTCTATGATGAGCTATCCTAGCTTGAGTTCATAGAACTCCTTAGTCTTCCCATCAAAGTATTTCTCTAAAAGATACTTCTTCTTGGAGTGTTTCTCAAACTGTTTCCATGATAAGTCTTCTTCATGGATTCCTTTCACATTCTTAAGGTCTTCCCACCAAATGGAAGTCTTTCCATTCAGGTTGAAGATGGTTATTCGAGCCTTTAAGTCTTCAGAGTAGTCATGGACTCTTAAGTAATTTTTTAAACCAAGCAGCCAAGCTTTTGCCTCTTCCCCTTTCTCAATCTCTCCATTAAAAGAGGGTGGTTTGGATTTCTTGAACTCTTCAGGGTCATGACTTTTGGAA
Source organism: Picea glauca (assembly GCA_000966675.3). Taxonomy (NCBI): domain Eukaryota; kingdom Viridiplantae; phylum Streptophyta; class Pinopsida; order Pinales; family Pinaceae; genus Picea; species Picea glauca. The sequence continues at coordinate 206,968 of JZKD02S1751533.1, forward strand.
TGTTTTTGCTTATTTCCTTTCCTTCGCGAATGTGAGCTAGTTTTTCTACTAAAAGATCCCTCAGATTTGTCATTTCCCTTTCTAGAGGACTCTCCCGATGAGTGTCCCCTGTCTCCAGGTTGGACCTTCCTTGAAGTACTCCTCCTAGTGTGGCCACTTATGGGACCACGTCTCTGTATCTCAGGTGGACTTTGACTTCTCTTCGTATGTCGTCGATCCACATGACTGGTTGCAAGTCCATGCTGCAGTTGCAGCTGCCTCTGTATATCGAATAATCTCCACAGCAAGACTGCATTAATTTCCATTTGTTTTTCTTGCTCCTTTATTAATCTCTCGTTGTCAGCCTTTCAACTCTGTAATTCAACCATGAGGCTCCTTACAGTTTCAACCAGATCCGGATAGGTCTCCACCGCCCTCCTCTCGTCAGATTCTCCGTTTCTATTGTGGGAGCCATCCCCCACTTCATGGCGTGTCACCATCCTTTATGCTTGTAGTTTCCCGCGACTCACTCACTGCTTGAGTACTGAAAAAACACTTTTTGTTAGCTAACAATCTATTAGTTCATGAACAACACATAGTTCATATTTCTTAAATACACACACACAGTAGAAAGCTTTCATTCTTTTCTTCAGTAAGAGTTTAACCAAACTCTTTAGGAAAGAGGTAAGGTAGGGCATCACCCTTAAAGTCTTTAAATATGGTTTTTACGCAACTCATCCATGAGCCCAAGCAGACCAAGTGTTGTAACCATGCTCTGATGCCAATTTGTAACACACTCGACCCCTGAGTGGCTTTCCTAGGGATGGGGCCTCAAAATTTCATTCTGCTGAAGTGATCAAATCCTTCATTCGGGGTCTCTAACACATTCTGTTCATCCATAGTTTTCCAACCACGGTCTCCATGCTCAAAATCAAGCACATAACTGATGGATATATTTCTCCGAAGTTCTTTGGGCGTTTATTGGTTGAGGGCCACGTGACGCCCATGTGGATCCATCGCAAACGTGTTATTTTCAAGTTCCTCCCTCCACGGTGGAAGACCAACCACCGTCTGATCCCATGACTGGACTTACTCTCTTTCTCCTATATCAGTTGTGGAGGAATTCAGTGCTCTGGTGCTTCACGCCTCTTTACTATCTATGCACGAGACCACCTGGAGTTCTGAACTTCCAAAGTCCCGTAAGTTCACCATGTGGCTCTGGTCTTCGGGTCGTTCGATCTCTCTACCATATTACATCCCAGATCCTCCAGAGTCCTAAAGTCTTGGAGTCTCAGACATTTCACCAACCACGTTGACTAGGCTGACACGTATCATGAAATGACACGTAGGAGGGGTCAAGGTGACACGTGTTACGTTCCAATGGGCCTATAGGGTATGTGATACACACGAATCCAGGTGACACGTGGCACGTCAAGCTAGGGTCCACATCACCCTGGACTGACAGAGTTCTAACATTTCTCAGATCTCACGGTCGAGATCCGGCCATGTAGGTTTATCGATCTGCGACTCTTGTTACCTCGGGGATTCGGCGTTTGGGAGTGTTACGATGCAAACTCCTCTCATCTCTCGAAGTGCCCAATCTATGAACTAAAGGGGCTAGCGTCACGCATCCCCGGTATATCGATGGCTGGGAAAGAACTTGAAGGATCCCTCGATCTACGGTTCTAGGTTCTTCGCAGTTCTGGCCTTCGGGGTTTTGGATCCCGGTTTAGTTGGTAAGATAGGTTCACCTAACTACCTGGGGAACCGCCTAACGTCGATCAACCTTACGGGAAACCAAGTCTCTCGGTTACCTTAGGCCAGTATAAGGTTAGTAAGGTCGGTCATACTCTGAAGTCCCAGACTTTCGGAGCTTCGAAACCAGGAGGACTTAGCTTCCTTAGGATTAGCCTAAGGTTCCTAGGTATTGATCATATGGGTCCTCTCGAACGGTTCTCGTCTGCTCGTCTTCCAAACAAAGAGACCTCCCATTTCAAGGCTTGAACTTTACTATCCTTCATGAGCTTCATCATGAAATGGTTAAGGACTTGGGCCTGGAATATCGGTCGCACGACAAGGAGTCTGAATGAGGTATCCTATTCGGATGGACAGGTTCAGATTGACACAATATCTCCTATTTCGGTTGTCTTACAAGCTTATGTTCCAAGAAGCCTCAGGAACTAAGCTAGGGCATACAAACTATCAGTCAGAAGCATAAGTTCACAAAGAGATGAGTGCATACATATATCATAACCATTCCACACCTAAACCATTTATAAATACACATATATATAAATCCATGCATTCATCCATTATTCCAGTTCAATACATAAAATAGGGAAAATACTTATAAGAACCAAAGGGCGTGATGCGACTGCAGAAAGGGGTGCCCATTTCCATCCAACCATATGCTCAGTCACTCCTAATGGATTTACCACTAGCCACCCCCGAGCTAGACCACGATGCTCTGAGATATAATCTTTTCTTTCGGCTTAGCAAGAGTAGGGACGGAGATTACTCTCCTCCTCCCGCAGGATCTTGGCAACGGTTTTCGCTATACCAAGCAAGGAGGACTGCCTAAGTACTTCCTCAATCACTCAACAACCTCGTTTATCAGCTTGTATCGTGACCCTGCTAGCCATTTTCTGCGACCAGAACACACTCATCCCTTAATTATTCCTTGAACCTGAGAGCTTAGTCTCTCGTCTCTGCACTCTTCCCAGGTCTTCCTCTACCCACCACACCTTCCTTTCTTGCCTTCCTCAACAAGATTGTGTGTGGCTCGAATTCCCAATCCGTGGTCAGGTCTGAAAGCCTTACAGATGGGTGCTCTGCCCCGTCCCCTCATTAACTCTTGAGGAGGTCCTCCCACCTACCAACTTGTCTGTAATTCATTTCTGAGTCAAATAAATGTTCTGGTCCTGAGCAATTAAATCTAGTAAGGTAATGGTTTGGTGGAGGTTAACGCAACCATTCCTAGTCCCATTCACCATCTCTTTCATAGCATTCGTGGTCTCTCTTAGTACACCCCCCTTCCAACAGTCATGCAACACTTATCCATTTTTCTCATAAATAACATAATTTACATTCATTGATCTTTTATGCAAAGGTCCATCAAATCAAACATTCACACATATTGAATTTGCCATAGTCCCTTGGCCAATATAGTTATATTTACACACTGGGGGAAACATGGTGTTACAGGTAGTGATTCCACTGAAAAAATTCGAATAGGTGATATATATCACTATGATTAGGGTGAAAAGGGAAAGTCAATGGGATAGGTTTCAAATAAGGATGTCGGTAAGGGTGGGTGGGACCATAGAAAAAAAGGCTTATAAGTGATAGGTACTATGACGATCAGGTAGAAAAGGTGAATCCAATGGGATAAATCACAAATAAGGGTGTCAAGAAGGGGGTCGATTTGCATGGCAATAGATCTCGTATGTTCCTTTGTTGTTTTATTTCATTCCCAAGGGTTAGGGTCTACAGGGTTCCTACCAACAAGGGTTTTCCCAATATCTCAAGGCACCAACTAAGGAGGCTTCACCGTACCCCTAGTTTTTTTATCCAATTACCCAGCTACTAGAGAGTATCTTCCCGAATGTTGTTCTCAGTGTCACTATAGCAGTCAGGCGATCGATTAGTTGATCTAGAGTTGGTTTTAGGAGACCTAGGGGACTCTCGATATACCTTACGGTATGTGGAAGTGATGGCCATGTACAAATTTTGTTTGATGCGATATTAATCGAAGGGTACCAACAGGGGTTATAGAGGTTTCCAACAAGGTGAAATGTTTGTTTCTAAGTAACCTAGTGAAACCGTTTGTATTTCCTGCATGTATTCTTCTCCACTGCAGTTTTATTAGTTGAATGATAGATCTTTGTGCTTTAAAGACGTCGGTGGTACACGTCTCTAACCTGGAAAAAAAAATCCCACAGTTTCCACAGAGGAAAGTGCTCTGATACCACTTGTTGGGTACCAGATGTATTATAAATGGCAAAAAACATAAATATAGCAACAATACCAGTGGAACAATAAAATGTAGAGAACCAAAACACCAGAAATGATACCTTTATTGATAGAATACAATGTTCACTTGCCTCTTCGAGGGGCCAACCTCTAGCGGAGCAGTGCTCTATTACAATAATTCTCAAGACAAAACTTTCTCATGCCTCCTACTCTTATTTAAACTAATTCTATCTTCTAAGAAACATTCTAGAGGAAGATCTTTCTAGAAGCAAACACTTCTATTATGTCTTCTTACTTTAGACTTGTTCACATTATTAAATAGGTCTTATTAACTAATGTCGGCCTTTATTATATGGAAAATATACTATTCTACCTACATGAGGGGTTAGGGAGGTTAGGTCCCTAACAAAAATTGTGAAGTTATCCTTTGCAATTGCATCTAGAAAGGGGACATGCTTGGGAAAGCAAGCTAGTAAGGGTTGAAATTCCAGACCCTTTTGCTAACTACGACCAAAGTCCAAATCAAAGAGACCTCGATTTCCCAAAGTATTTGGAAAGCCAGGGAAGATATTAAATTTCTCTTAACCCAAAAAGAGGACTCTTTGAAAATGGATCTTTCTTTTAATGACCATTGTATCCGGTGGTCCCCCCTAATCCAATTTGAGGGAAAATCCTTGGCCAAGCTCCCATGGTTTTCAACCAAATGACTTTTTGAGAAAGGAATTTTCAAGGCAATTGATTTGTGTTAGATGGTTCTTCGCATATTTGGAATTTTTAGGAGGATGTGAATGCTAAATTTTGAATGGCTTGACAAAACAAACCCATCATTTAGCATGTGCAGGAATTGGCCATTGTACATTTTCCTCAAGTCCCAAATCGAGACTCTTGGTTTGTGTTGGAGAGATTTGTAATCGAATTGCTCTAAGGGTTTTAAGAAGTATAAGCCCACAAATGGCTATCAATGGCTTAGCCCTCGACCTATGCTTAGGGATAAACTTAAGAAGTTGTGGTGGTGTATAAGTAATGTACATAGTTGTTTCATGTTCACTATGTTTGGCAAAAGTTCATTGAGCCGAGGAACACTATCTATTCTTAGTATTCAATGCTTGGTGGCCTGCCTATGGGAAAACATCTAAAATACCTAGGGGTCTCCAATCCCAAGTGTCTTTTATGTCAAAAAAGATGAAATTGTTAAGCACCTCTTTTGGTTCTACCCTATTTGCCAAGTCACCCTGGGTTTGGGTGTCCAACCTTTGTGGCTAGAACCTTCATAGCTTTGCCTTAGGGAAATTAATTGTCCTCAAGGATAAGCTCCCTTGAGTTATAGAATTCCATGAAGCATGAAAACTTGTTAGAATAAAAAAAATATTTTTTATTTGGAAAAAGAGGATTGCCGGTATTTTCAAAAAGACTACAAGTGATGGTTTCACTTGGTTTGATGGAGCTTTGATATGTGCCAACTTGCACTTGCAAATACAAGTGCACACTACAAAAGTGAAGTTGGAGTTGGCATACCTCCACACTATGATGGAGTTCCAAGGCACAACCCCTTGCATAATGAGTTGGGTGCCCCCTGAAGTTTATTCACCCCCTAGATCAATCCATTTCCACCATTCTAATAGCAAGTCTCATCATCAGGCTTGTCATTAGGGACAAGAGAGGAATGCCTATTACAACAAGAGCAACGAACCCCCCAATTGGCCACCTCCTCTCCACCCTAAAAAATACAAGTACCTCACTTGGATTTGGAAATATACATGGAGAAGCACTCAAAACAACGTGGAAAGGATGGATGGGACACTACCCACAAACTAATTATCCCTATGTTATTAGGTGGGGCCCCAATTTTGAATATTGTGACCCTCCACTTGGCATAGGTTCCATCTCAACTACTTAGTATTATTGTTTATCTTGAATACGACCTTCAAGCCACATGTATATCTTAGTTCTAGCATTTGGCCATATGGTTTTGGTTTTGTATAAGCTATGAGGCTTGGACTATTCTAATTTTGATTAGCCTATGAGCACTACACTATGGTAGTTTTTGGGTTTGTGGAAGCTACTTTGTGGCCCACCCTTTTAGTATAACATGTTGTAGATATATTTTCTATTAATAAAGTTTTAAGGAAGTGTTTTAACAAAACAATAATAATAATAAAGAAAAAATGTACTTGTAAAAGAATATTTTGATTAATTTATTTTATTTTTTTCATTTCATAACATGTACTTGTAATATATTTTTAATTATCATTTTAGAATTCAAATCAAAACAACATCCATATACCTAAGTAAGTCCTTTGAGACATTTATAAAAATAACTTTAACAATAAGAGAAAGGAAGTCACAAGTTGCAACTTTCGAGCAAGATAGACAAGAAATACAAACATTCACATTTGATGGATTGAATGTTGTATATTACTGTATAATAGGTGCAAACTGCAAAAAGTTGACCAATGACCAAAATTGTACCTACAAGAAGACTTTAATTAGTGATTGTCGAGATACACTTTGGATATAGTGAAAAAAACACAACTAATGATGAAGTACCTTATCATCTTACACAACTTTCAGAAATGCTTGATGAATTTCAAAAAATCACCAACTCGAAATATTGGCACTTTATTGTGATCCATTCCAAGAACCAAAACTGAATAGGATTTATTACATTTAGAGAAATAGCAATTGCACCATTCCAAGAACCCAAATAGAATGGTGTTTAACAAATTTAGAGAAATAGCAATTGCACAAGACCAACTTGTGTGGTGAAATGTTTCATTTAGAAGATTTTCTTTACTGAATTCTAATAAATTGAAAATATATTAACATCAATGTTTTTATAATTACATTTATTTTTTATAAGATTTACAAATATTGATATATTATAACTTTTTATTTATATATGATATTAAATTAATATTTTATGTTTAATCAACACGGTAAAAAATTCATGCATAGAAAAATCTTGGTTTACACAAGACACTGATGAGATCATTGTTAACTAATGCATTTTGGTTTACACAAGACACTGATGAGATCATTGTTAACTAATGCATTGAAGATGGTGCATTTTAGCTAAAATTATATAATGCTCCCAAAACATTTGTTTTTGTTAACTCTTGCATTGAAGCTGGTGAATTTTGGTTGGAATTATATCATGCTCCTAACACATTTGCTTTCACCTTCCTGGCATTCCCAACTCTAGCATAGGTGGGTAATGTGATTGTGATGTTCATTATTAAACAATTTCAATTATGCTTTTATCTATCTACATTCAAGGCAACATCACAAGCAACAAATCCAACAAATTTTCCAAGGTCTAATGACCAATCCTACAAGAACCAATTGTTATAAGTGGCAAGAGACCTCTACCTTGCTTACAATTGGAATTGTTGTTACAAGTGACAAGATACCTCTACCTTGCTTACAATTGAATTTGTCAAAACGTTTGAAGTCCAAATACTTTCCAATTCTCCTAAGTTCAATATGGCTCCATCATCCTCTAACCCATGCTTTAGTTTGGCCACAATAAACTAACAACTCCACTTAGGCTTAACCCCATAAAAGGTGAATCCTCTAGTTTGGCCACAATAAACGAACAACTCCACTTTGGCTTAACCCCATAAAAGGTGAATCCTCCATTGATATTTCAACACTTGTGTTCTTGCACCCTTTATTCAAAATAAGGTTTCTCTGATTTTAAAGGTGGCCAATACTTTCCCTATTTATTTCCAATGTTTGTTATCTTAACTTCTCCTTTTATGTTTTTAAGGATATCTTAGTTTTAAATCTATTATAAAATTGGGAGTTGTTTCTCTCAAGAACACCAAATAATAAAATTGGTCATTTTCCTCTTAGAGATTATCAAATAATTTTCTTCATCAACTAGTAACTTCTAGATAAACAATCTTATTTTCAGCTAAATATTCCCGAAAAAACACATATTAATCTGTTTCGTTTTACTTTTCATATCTATATGTCTTCTCTCGTTTTAGAAATAGCAGTACAATCTGTACATTACCAACGTGAATTACAATCAAATCAAATTCCAGAGGCACAACATGTAGAATATTAAAAGGCGTGAATTATCATCAAAGTGGACTATAAAGTTTTCTTTCTATGTGGTATAATTCAATTCCGAATTAATTGTCACATTTCACATAATAATTGAACAGTTACCTCCTTTCCAGACTTTGATTGATTTTTTAACATTACCAAGAATAAATTTCGATAAAATTGTCAACATATCATTTACTTCCTCTTTTTTTTCCATATAACTGTTTCAATGCAGTGTAAAATCAAAGGACTGATAATTATGAACAGTTGCCTCCTTTCCCAGACTTTGATTGATTTTTTAACATTACCAAGAATAAATTTCGATAAAATTGTCAACGTATCATTTACTTCTTTTTTCTTTTTTAGATATAACTGTTTCAATGCAGTATAAAATCAAAGGACTGATAAGCGGGTACATGTTAAGATATTATTCAAAGACACGGCTAGGGACAAAGACAGTGGAGTACACGATATATGCCTCGGATACAATATCCAAATGGTAACCAGCCTGTGAATCGACTACTATGTTAAGTAAAATTTTCAAACAATAGCCAGACAAGTTAATGACTTTGACTATAACTAAAGTGGACAGGCATGGACCTCGAGATGCATGTCTAGCAATTTGACCAGTTTGCCATTAAAACACAAACGCATGTTTGAATATACACTTTGTGCCTACAGATTGCCAACAAGGATACAAACACATATAAGCAAACATTCTGTATGTAAATCCATTAATTCAAGAAAAAAAGGAATGCCAGTATACATGAGATGCTTTGCTTTGTTCAAGCAACCGTTGTAAACAAAGGCTGGTAATTAAAAATACTGTATCATAATTACAGCATGAGAATATAATGTAGGAACAGTGGCAAATGGAAGAGTCATGAAAGGACAGTGAAAACAGCAATACAAGAAATGCAAAGCCTATCAAATTTCCAGCATCCAGAAGCATGAATGATATCAAGAAACTTGATTTCAATTAGTTTTGTTCCCTTATACACACTTCTAGAACAGAAGCAAGTTTATCACTGAAAGATTCAGTCATAAAGGATTATAGTCCAGGAAATTTCTGTTCCCTATAATTCACTCCAATGGAGAAGATCCAATTTTTTATATTAATTTGTAATATCCGGTGCAAATAAATCAGCTCAAAAGATGAGATCAAGCATTCTACTTTTGAACATGCTCATATAAAGCCTCAGTCGAGGTTGGATAATTTGCCTTGCAGTTGAATTAATAATAGAAAGAAATTTCAGACTTGAGTTCTAATAATGTAGAAGCCTAAAATATCTCACATTGCCAATTTGAAAGTACCGGACCACCATGTTATGAATATATGACAAAAAGACAAGGAAATAATATGCACCCTGTACCAAATGAGAACTGGTAAACAAATTTAGCATCACACATTATGAAAGTCGCATTCCTAGAGCCCAAGGGGTTAGGTCAACTGGTTGTTGTCAATGTTGCTGGGCATTTGGCTAGAGTTCCGTGCCAGAAGGTGCTTGGTTCAAATCCCCCTCGGAGAGGTGCACTAGTTTACGCTAATAGGTTACTAAGGATGTCATTCACAAATGTGGGGAAGCATCCCTTGGATTTCTCCATGAGGTTTTTGTTGATGTTTTTGGTAGCAGCAGGAGGTATTTACCTCCGGGACAACTTTTCTTAGAGATGAAGATGCCAAGAAGTCAAAGAATAAGCATTGAACAGATCAAAGAAGCCTCGAAAGAAATTAGAAGAACCCAGAAAAGAAGTCGATCCCACATAATAATAATAAAGAAGAAATATAATGCTCCAGAAGTAAAGTCAGCCCCACAGGAGAAAGACAAAGTGAAAATATATTTTCCAAAGAGACGGGTTGGCCCTACTGGAAAAGACACATGCCCAGTCCAGTATAAATAAAGGTGATGCCCTCCTCATTTGACACACATTCTCACTCATATATAGCATAAGTTTTGAGGAGAACAATAGTTGCAGCGATCCAGCGAAGGAGGAAGGAAGAATGGCGCACTTTGGCAAGGGTTTATCATTTGTCTTGGTGGTGCACTAGTGGAGGCACAATACTCTAGCTCTCTGGCTAGGGTTTGATGCAGCTGCATTGCTGGGTTATCTCTTGTGGAGATAAGACTAAAACTTTCTCCAAACCATTTGTGCCCCAAAGGGATCGAAACATGAAGTCATTCCAGAGAGAATGGAAGGGCAAGGAGAAGTTGGATGATGAGACTAGGCGAGAGCTTATGAGGAAGAAGCTTTGCTTCAGCTGCAGAGATCCTTGGGTTTCAGGCCACAGGTGCATGGGCAAGGGAGAGATTCATTATATTGAGGTAGTAGCAGACAGCGTGGACAGTGAGGAGGAGGAGCAGGACAGTGGATCCACTAGTTCAGAGGAGGAGTCAGCACCAACAGAGGAGAAGCCTCCTCGTAGACCACCGACACCGGCAGGAGCCCATCCTCCAGTAGTCTCACAACCGCCAGAGCAGGCTAACAGGAGGAAACCAGCAAAGGGAGGAGTCATAGAGATCCTTTCTGGTGTTCCCAGGTATGATACCCTCCATATCAGAGGGATTATTCAGGGGCAACGGGCAATCGCCCTGATAGATGGTGGGGCCACCCACAACTTCATCGACGCTTCACTAGTATCGAGACGAGCACTTCGGACAGAGGAATTTGAGGGGTTTGATGTTGCGGTAGCAGATGGCCACACAGTGGAGTGTCTAGACAGTGTTCCAAACTTAGAGTTGAAGTTAGGAAACTACACAGTGAGAGACACATTTTATGTGGTTGACCTATCGGACACAAATGTGGTGTTAGGAGTTCAGTGGATGATTACCTTGGGAAAAATCACTACCAACTACCAATCCTTGGAAATGGGATTCAAAGATCATGATGGGAAGAAGGTTGTTCTAAGAGGTATGTCGACGGGAGCACCCAAGACAGTTTCAACCAAGAGGATGGAGAGGATATTCAGACATGGGGAGGTAGCATATGCCGCAGAATGCTTGATCACTACTCGGAAGGATTCAGAAGGTCGACAACAATACCATACAGAGATCAAGAATTTATTGGGATGACATCAACAGGTCTTTGAGGCAATTCCACCAGGGAGACCACCTGACAGGGGGTTTGA
>JZKD02S1751533.1:218108-261268 GCA_000966675.3 Picea glauca
TCCCAGGATAAATGTTGTGTCTCTTGTGATTGTGTATTTCTCAGTGATCTTGTATTATGCTATTGTTATCTATTGAAATGCAAATAACTATAATAATGGCTTAAACATTAACAGTGTTTCCTCAACAGAGAGATTGGGGAAGAGGTGTACATCGACAGCTAGATGGTTTTGTGATTCATGGGAAGGAGTCCCATGTGTGCAGGTTGAAGTAGGCACCTCGAGCTTGGTATGCAAGGATTGATGGATACCTGATGAGTTTGGGTTTCAACAAGAGTGTTGTTGATGCCAACCTGTATTATAAGGTTGTTGATGGTGAGTCCCTGATTTTGATCCTGTACGTTGATGATTTATTTCTCACCGGAGCAGAGTGACTCATTGCTTGGTACAAATATGAGTTGGCCTCTGAGTTTGAAATGAAGGATCTTGGCATGATGCACTATTTCTTGGGACTAGAGGTGTGGCAGAGAACTGATGAGATCTTCCTATGTCGTGGGAAGTATAAAGTTGAGATTCTGAGGAGATTTGGGATGTTGGACTGTAAGTCCATGGCTACACCGATGGTGTCGAATCTGAAGAAGTTGAGTGAGCCTTTTTCTGATTCAGACTTGATTGATCCAACTATGTACATGCAATTGATAGGATCATTGATGTATCTAGTTAACACCAGACCAAATATTTGCTATGCAGTGAGTGCACTTAGCCAGTTCATGAGTCAGTCGAAACAGATGCATTGGGTAGTTGCGAAGCATGTGTTGAGAACGGGGCACATTTGGATATGGCCTGAGATATGTTTCCAATGTTGACACGAGATTACAGGGATATGTTGATTCTAATTGGGCAGGGAGCGCAATGGACAAGAAGAGCATCTTCGGGTGTTGCTTCAGTTTGGGGTCTGTCATGGTTTCCTGGTGTAGCAGGAAACAGACTTTTGTGGCCTTGAGTACCGCATAAGCCGAGTATATTGCAGTGTGTATGGCAGTACATGAAGCAGTGTGGCTTCGAAAGCTCCTTGCAAGATTGTTTGGGCAGATGTTGGATCCCGCCGTGTTTCATTGTGATAACCAGAGTTGTGTGAAGCTCTCAGAGAATCCAGTATCTCATGACAGTTTGAAATTTGTCGAGATCAAGTTTCATTACATTCAAGACATGGTGTTGAGGAAAGCAGTATTGATGCAGTACCTTCCTCCAGATGAGCAGATTGCAAATGTTCTCACCAAGCCCCTTGCCAAGTCGAAGTTCGAGTGCTTTTGTGATAAAACTTGGAATGGTAGAGAATACCCCTCTTGCTAAGAGGGAGTATCGATGGTTGCAGCTTCGTATGATCAGCTTCGTGAGACATTCCCCAAGTCGTACTCCTCGATGCACTGGGTCAGGTTGACCTGTGACGATATACTGGGTTGGTGCCCAGCGACCCTTGAAGTGCAATTCAAGCAATTGGGATATTTCTCCAGGTCGTACTCCTCGATGGACTGAGCTGGGTTGACCTGTAATGATACTCCTCGATGGACTGAGTTGAGTATGACACTTATCGATGGACTGATAAATTGTATTAGGTTGGTGCCCAGTGACCCTTGGGGTGTAGCCCATTTGGTTGGTATATTTTCCAAGACGTACTCCTCGATGGACTGAGCTGGGTTGACCTGTGATGACATATTGGGTTGGTGCCCAACGACCCTTGGGGTGTAGCCCATGTGGTTGGGATATTTTTCAAGTCGTACTCCTCGATGGACTGAGTTCGGTTGACCTGTCATAACACACACTACGAGGTTGTAGCTCTAGTGTTCTCTAGCGAGTTGTAGCTCTAGTGTTCTCTAGCGAGTTGTAGCCCCTAGACGAGATTGATAGGTCCACATTGGTTGTAACCATGTGTGATGTGATGATGCTACTAGTAGCATGGTCTGCGTGACCATGACGTGGTGTGAGGACCATGGCATAGCCTGCGGGGCTATGAGGACCAGAGGAGAACATCATGGAGAATACCTCCCTAGCTAAGAGGGAGTGTTGATGTTTTTGGTAGAAACATGAGGTATTCACCTTCGGTACATCTTTTCTTAGAGATGAAGATGCCAAGAAGTCAAAGAATAACCATTGAACATATCAAAGAAGCTTCAGAAGAAATTAGAAGAGCCCAGAAGAGAAGTCGGCCCCACAGAATAATAATAAAGAAGAAATATAATGCTCCAGAAGTAAAGTCGGCTCCACAGGAAAAAGAAAAGTGAAAATACATTTTTCAGAGAGACAGGTCGGCCCTACTGGAAAAGACACATGCCCAATCCAGTATAAATAAAGGCGACACCCTCATCATTTGACACACACTCACTCATCTATAGCGCAAGTTTTGAGGAGAACAGTGGTTGCAGCTATCCAGCGAAGGAGGAAGGAAGAATGGCGCACTTTGGCTAGGGTTTATCTTTTGTCTTGGTGGTGCGCTAGTGGAGGCCAAATACTCTAGCGCTGTAGCTAGGGTTTGATGCAGCTGCATTGTTGGGTTATCTCTTGTGGAGATAAGTATTCTTCTTTGTTGGTTTGCTCTAGTGGATAGAGCTGGTTCTTGGTTATATTGTATTGGCAAGAATATTCTCTCTAAGAAAAGTTTGTTGGGTTTTTCTCCCTTGTGAAGAAGGGTTTCCGAGGATAAATCTTTGTGTCTTCTTGTGCTTGTTTATCTACTGCTTATATATTTCAGTATATGGAAGATCAAAATGTTATGGTAAATCTAATGTTAACAAAACTAATGAAAATTCAACAGTTTTCTTAAAAAAAGAAAAGAAAGCGATGCACCTAGACTAAAGTGAAACCTAAAGCACATAAACAATGTACCACAGGGAAGCATCCTCAAGGGTAGGGATCAATCCCCTGCATATCTTACATCCCCAAGACACGGGAGCCATAGGAAGTGTTCCCAGGTCATGGCGGACGGCCAGGTGGCATCCCTGAGCTGTCCCCTGTCTGATGCAAGCACCCCCTGTTGTCCCCTGTGGTATCCCCTCAAATCTGGAGGTCTACCCAGCTATCCCCAAAACCTGTCCCCTCATTCCCCAATTCTCAAAACTCGCAAAACAGAGACTTTAAGAAACAAAATAAAACAAGCCTGAAAATCAAAACTTCAATGTCAGACGTTTTAACATGTAAGTACTACATTATTTAATTTATTGCTTCATAGAGATTGTGGAACTGATGCATGCATATTGTCAATGTTATAACTCTGATGCAAAGCTTTTTCCCAAATTGAAAATTATTGCCCTTCACAGAATATTCAATAAACTAATCTTCAAAAGAACCAAAGTACATAAAGTTGGCCCAAAAGCTCAATAATTGAATTCTGAAAGGTAACACATTCTTAATTTGTGCACTTTATAGCTCTGTGGTGAGCCCAAAAACTCAATAATCGAATTCTGAAAGGTAATAACATTCTTAATTTGTTCATTTTATAGCTCTGCAGTGAGCCCAAAAACTCAATAATTGAATTCTGAAAGGTAATACGTTCTTAATTTGTCAACTTTACAGCAGCTCTATAATAAAGCTTTTACCAAGACAAAATTAAAAAGTAGTAAACACTGAACGCTTTGAAATCATGCAATGATTACATCAATATAGAGATCCAGGAGAATACTATTCATCTTCAAGTCTACTTTATTACAACCCAAACCTATCAAGGAAGAGTACTTTTGGGAAAATAAACATTTGTTTCTATATATACAAACTGCCACAGCACTGCAAATACCAAGAGATGGATGATAAAATTACTGTAATTTTATCTAACATGATAGTTTCCCCAGTATTCTAGTTACACTTAGTTCTTCTCTTCCCCAATATCTTCTGCTTTCCAGACAACATCTTTTAGCCCTGCTGAAAGGTTCTTGTAAAACTGCAATAAAAGACCATCATGACAATAGTATCCAAAGAAAATTTCGTCCAAGGAACGAAAGTTTTTAGTGAAACAGAAGCTCAAGGGATCGCATTGAAACTAAATAATAACTAAAGAACACATTGAATATAGTTTTTAGTGAAACAGAAGCTCAAGGGATCGCATTGAAACTAAATAATAACTAAAGAACACATTGAATATTTGTCATTAGACATAGCCAGTGAAAAAATAACTGCTCTTCACCTTGTGAAATTCCAAGGTATCACCTCCAGCCTTGCGGACCTCAACCATGTAAAGAGAAGGAGCTACTTCAAACACCTGAAGGAAAAGGAAAACAGATTAAAGATGGTTCCAACCAATGTTCCAATCCATATACAAACTATGCGGAAAACAAAAACGTATAGCTCCAAAATCCAACAGAAATTGCAGTATGAGGATTAGCATACTATGCTTCTCAAGACAAACTCCATCAGGACTACATTTTCCTCTATCTCGTAGAGCTTTAGTACCATGTTTTAAATTATTACCTCTGTAGCTACATTCAAATGACCCTTTCTTCCAGTCTTTGAACCTTGCATCTTCATCTGAAAGCAAGAAGGGAAAAACTCCATCAAAAGGAGAAAACATACCGTCTTTATAGAGATCCACTTTCCTAGTAAAATTCGTTCTGCTGAAGGGTCAATCATTTAAGGCTAAAATACATGGAAAATTGCATGGATGCCAACGAGTGAGGAAAAGTCAAATTGGAAGAAGTCATTCTCTTTTGAGCTGCAATGGAGGAAACAATTGTTCTACCTTGTAATTTCTCTTTTGCACGTTGAATCCAAGAGGCTTTGCAGCTTCCTCAATTTTTGATACTATCTCGTTTGCAGGGCGTTTGGATGCAAACCTTGTTTCTCGCTTAACCATACCCTATTTAACAACATACCAGTGCATTTTAGTAAAATCTTGTATCTCAAAAAAGATACCTGCAAATGAAATACTCGTGTCAGTGGTTTTAAAGTTTTATGTCAATAATTTTCCCAAGCAGTTAAATGTGTATAATTGAGCCACAAAAAACATAAATCAAGCAAAATGAGGATGATAATCAACATCATGGTTGGATTCATCATTTTAAAACATAACAGTATTTCAGTTTAAAATGGCAAGGAAACAGGGAAATATTGACTAGATGGAGATCAAGAAGACCCTGGGAAAAACCAAACAGAAAAAGATGGAAGAAGTGGAACACGGACTACACTTGGTTAAACAAATCCTTATAGAATTCAATGATTCCTCAGAGATGAAAATACTACTATTTCAAAGAATTTTACATTGGTACAAATACAGATCACTTAGATTCTGGAAGAAGAAATACCGCATAGCCTAAAGGACATATATTGTGACACAAAATCAGGAGATAAGAGGTTACTGAAGGAAGAGATGGATGTAAGGATTACAATTTGGCACAAACAGAAATCAATTGAAGAAGCAAGCATT
The DNA here is from genome assembly GCA_000966675.3 of Picea glauca. Lineage (NCBI taxonomy): Eukaryota > Viridiplantae > Streptophyta > Pinopsida > Pinales > Pinaceae > Picea > Picea glauca. Next base: position 223,456 of record JZKD02S1751533.1, read on the forward strand.
GGTAATCTGCGTTATAGTTGAAGAAGTTAAAAACTATCATGAACTTTGAAGTGATCCATGTGCCAAGTATTTCCAAACAAGCAGATGCTTTGGAAACAAGGAAGTGCTCTAACAAAATCATCATGCACACAACGGCCACCGTAAAAGGCATCCAAAACCCTTTCTGCCTCTCCATTTCTTATCTCATCAGACAACAAGAAATCCTTAAGCAGCAAGACAAACACTTCATTTATCTCACAGCTATGGGAACTTTATGGATATCATATAAAAATTCTACTGATATAATAATCTTGTTTGCAACTGGGATCAGAAATGACTGCACAAGATTTCACCTATTTTAGCTAATTGGTAAATGGAAAATCCTGCTAGCTTTACAGCTTTGGCAAAATATTTTACAGTTGTGCAAAAATTTTAGATGATGTATACGTGCTATACTTGCAAGGTGAAAAATCATATGCAACCAGATTATCAGAGATGAACTTAAGAACAAAATTTCCTTCCGATTCCCCTTGGTCACATGGCCTTTGATTCTTCCCAGTGAACTGAAAGTGAACTCCTGCCAGTTGTGGGTTGAGACAGATCCCCAGAGTCCATAGGAGGACAGGATTTGCAGGCTTTCCTCCCTTCAGGAGATGGAGATGGAGCACTTCATTTTCTGGCACCCCATCTATTACTAGATCTGGGGAAGATTTCACCACTCAGACAGAGACTTTGGTAGTTCCTGCTAACTTTACAGCTTTGGTAAAATATTTTATAGTTGTGCAAAACTTTTAGATGATGTATATGTGCTATACTAGCAAGGTGAAAAATCATATGCAATCAGCTTATCACAGATGAACTTAAGAACAAAATTTCCATCAGATTCCCCTTGGTCACATGGCCTTTGATTCTTCTCCGTGAGTTGAAATTGAACTCCTGCCAGTTGTGGGTTGAGATAAGATGAGATAATTTTATTAATGTGTGGCTAATGACCACAAAAGTAGGTCAAAGGGACAGCTGATTACAATGATATCATTACAAAACACTGAAACAGGAGTACCGAAAGGTCTCCTATAAAGGCAAGATGCAGGAAGCAAAATGAAAATAAAATGAGATAAGGTAAAGCCGTAGATAGTGAGATCTATGCTGGGACTTATGAAGAACCCTCGACCCCGAGCACAGAGACTTGCTCAGGCGAGATGTACTGTAGGAGAAGATCCATGAACGAGAAGAACCAGAGGTGATGGAATAGGTCAGTCATGGAATGGGCCCATCTCTCCTATCAATCGAGGCCAAGTGAAGAAAACTAAGTATAGTGGGATGTCCAGAGGGGGAATTGGTGGGATGCCTGAATCGTCCACCGCGTTGCTGACTGGAAGTGGTAGAACCCTGACAAGGTTTGTGGGAGCTTGTTCGTCCCCTTGGAAGGGACCTGGTCTGGTCCTGTCGCTGAAATCTCGTGGGATAAAGGAAGGTCCCACGGGTCCACATCGATCTGAAGTCCGAAGTTGTGTTGGTGTTGGTTCGTCTCTTGGTGCCCCTACCAGAAGTTAGCACTGTGAAGGAGGTGATCCGCCAAATAAGGTCTAGTCTCGCATGAGGCTAAAGAGTATGGGCTCGAAACCTGAGGGTCTCCTGTATGTATAAAGCTAAGCATCGCTAATCGGGATAGCTAAAGAAGCCAATGAGGATCTGAACCCCCCTAAATAAGCAATAAAACCACCCCCCAATCTCATAGTAGATGGGGCAACGGAAAATGAAGTGTTCCTTAGTATCGACCTCCTGTAGCTAGCATAGCTGACAAATCATGTCTGGTCGATCGATCTGGTGGTCTATCTCAACTCGAAGTCCATGGGAGCCCACTCTAAACTGGCCTAGTGGAATCCGGAGAGAGTGCGCCCAGTGGCGAAGTGTATAATGTGTCCCTAAGCCCCAAGAAGTGCTCTGCGTAAAAGGCCATCTTTGGGTGTAACCCACAAGGAGGATTGACCCAAGTGATCTGGATAAACTGACTGTAAATGTCATCCCTGATGATCTTGTTCAACACCTGTCTCATCGGTGGGAGATGGCCAAGTGCATCCAAAGAATATCTAGAAGGAGGAAGACGATCTATCTGAATGCCCACGGACTCTAAAAGATCTGAAACCCCCGTGAACTAACATTGAGCCTGACCCGAAGAGCTAGAGAGGGCAATGGTCTCGGATGAGAAATAGGCCAAGTATGGGTACCGGTCTTGCCCCTTCGTCGAGTCTGCTAAGCTCTGGATACAATGCAGAAGAGAGATCAATCCAAACACTATCTCAAGTCGAAAGGGGCGATCTCCAAACTCTATTAGGATGATGTGTTGAGGAATTGTCTGCTTGCATCTAATGATGCGCCAAAGGAGAAGGGTCTAGACTCTCTCAATTGAGGCCCAATCAGACTCCAGTAATGAAGGCCCCCAAATCTCTAAGCCATAGAGAACTATGGGTCAGATAAGGGAGTCCATGAGGGACATCTTGGATGAGATGTCCTGAAAGTGGTGACAGAAACATTGTCTCTCAAGAAGGGCTAAAGATTTGTTTCCTTAGTGATCCGGGGCTGGAGGGTCGATCGCAAGTTGAAGCGGGGTCCAGATAATTGTACTCCCAAGTATGTGTATGTGTCGATGATCTCAATCTCCTTCCCTCTAAAGAAGAAATGAAGGTCTATGAACTTCTTCAACCCATTGAAGATCATAACCTTGGTTTTACCTAGGTTGACCATCAACTATCAAAGGTTGCAGAATAAAGCTAAGGCATTAAACTGTCTTTATAGTCCCTCTGGAGATGAGGCTAGGAGGACCACATCATCAGTGAAAAGCAAGATGGATATGAGAACCTGGTGGAGGAGGCACCCGTCGTTGTCCTAGATATGCTCATGAAGAAAGGCCTCTAACTCATCAATATAAATCCCAAAAAATGTGGGGAACAGGGGACAACCCTATTTCACCCCAATGGCACTCCTAATGAAATCTAATATCCCGTGAACTCTGCGAAGATGACCAAGAACCAACTCATATAGTCGCATGATGTCAGGGAGTAGGACAAGATTTGCAGGATTTGCTCCCTTGAGGAGATGGAGATGGAGCACTTCATTTTCCAGTGCCCCGTCTATTACTAGATCCAGGGAAGATTTCACCACTCAGACAGAGATTTTGGTGGGTCCCTTGCTACCTTCTTTTGTTACCCACACCATAGATGCCTAGCCCTATATATTCAGAGGCAGCTACTTTTAGATGGAGAGCCTTACATGGAAATTCAAGGTCTACTCGGTTGATTACCTCCTCCTTTCAGGCCCTCTCAACCACCTAAGGCATTAAGCATCTGGTTGATAACGGTGTCAAAGACATGGATAAAAATAGATCTGTGCCACAATGCCCCCCAAAATAGATCATGAGGCCATCTCTTCTTACCGTCCCCACACCCAGTGTAGAGGGACAGCTTCCCTTCCTCGTTCTCAGCACAGATCATGGCAACAAATGCCCATCACCGGGTTTCTCCCCCTCCCTAGCAAATTCATTGACCTTGGATGTTATAAGAGGTACAATGAGGGATTCCTAACTTCTCTCCCCTGGGATAGCATAGCCCAATCCTTTTAGGCTACTCTCCAAGGGATATTGTCAGGCTCAGCATTGCCATATTTGTGGTGATGGATAGGGATGATAGGTCCTCTTCTGATTCTATCGTTGACTAGGGTGCTACTCCTCCTCGGCATCCCTAGTCCTTGCTACTTTTTGGAGGACCCTTTCTGGTGCAGCATCACTATGTCAGCACTTCCTCTCAGTGTACTATCTACTTCACTATTTAGAGTTTGCTCACCCTCCTTTTTCAAGTTCATCATTTTGGATCCCCCCCTTTTTCGGGTTCGCCCCCTTTTTATCTTATTCTATACTCTTTCTTTTTTTCTTTAACAGGGGTTTTAGACTGTTTTGAAGATGCTTTAGGAACTCCTTACTATCGTTGTCAACCATTTTTCTTCCTAGTCCCATGGACTGATTTTGGCCACTAGTGGACATTAATATAATTTCTTTTGTTCTTTCTTCTTCTTCAGGCATGTCTTCAAAAGTTGTGTAATACCCCGAATTGTAAACATGTACGTGTGATACTTAGGCTGGTGAGTCGGTATGTTTGGGCCAGAGCTCTTGTAAAGATGATCAAAGGTCAAAGAGCCTATATTATAAATTGTACATATGCACTAATTAATAAAAAAAATAACATCGCGGTTGCAGACCAAGGGACAAAAAGAGTATGGGGGGCTAAGACTCCACGAGTGGGAAAGAGGGCTAAGGGCTAGGTAAAGGGAGCTTAAGCCAAGGAGGCTAAGCAAATATAGTATAATAATTCCCTAAGCCTTTATATTATTATATAATACAATAATAAGCCTTTATATTAATATATTATATAATAATATAATATAAAAAGGACATGTATATTTGAAGGGAATTTGGTTTTAATTCTCGATGCTATTCATTTCATTCTTACGGTTCACTACAAGAGTTTCTCTGGGGAAGATGGTGACCCAGACTACAGCGTTTACCTGTAGATCCTAGGTGGAACCGGGGGTGAGTACACTTCTCCTTGGCTTGCCTCGGAGAAGGCTACAGCCCTGGAGGGAGAAGTGTGGGTATAGGTTCCCTGATGTGAGGCCTGGAGAGTACCTGGAGACCTCTGAGGGCAGCTGGAACTCCTGGTGCCACAGTGCTCTGAGACTTCCTGGTCGACATGTGTTGGAACCATAGAAGGGTAGTGGTGTAGCTCGAGGGACCCCGGTGCGGAAAAGGGGCCAGACTACCTTGGGTTGCGCAGGCTGATGGGGAATGAGAGACTGTAGGTTGGAGTGTTGTTGAGGTTTGGTACCTTGGCCTAGACCTTGATGGTATTGACTGTGGACCATAGTCAGCTAGGAGTCTTTTTCCCTGGTGGAGTAATAGCCCCAGCTCGTGGGTGACTCACTGCTGAGAGATTATTTAGCAGTGCGCTCTATGGCTGGGAGTAAAGTCGAAGGTCTGTAGCTAGTCGGTGCTTTCATAAAATATAAGTGCTATGTTTATATGTGTTTTTATGCTCTTTAATCTCGTGTATTATTACTGGTTAATTGTTGTCAGCTGAAAGAATAGTTGTGCATGTGTATATCTTATGCTTGTATGAGTTTTTCATGAATCTACATGTCATTATGCATGTAGAACTGTATCGTATTGCAGGGCCTAATATATATTGGTATCAGAGTTGAGTTTAATGGGTGAATTCAGAGGGAAATGATGGAATTTCTCAATATACCACCATCCCAGCAGGTACCGAGGAGGTCAGGTACACTACAAAGTGGTATCAGAGCTCCAGTTTCAACACTGGACCTACTTGGGCTAAACATAGTGGGCAGAGGTGAAATTGTTAGCAGGTCAGCAAACTGTTTGAGAAAATTCCTGAACGAGACGCTATTGATTGGAGTGCCTTAGTTTCTGGTTATATGAAGAATGGGCGAGTTAACAAGGCATTGTCTTGTGGAACATAACGATTATTGCGCATGGGCAGAAGGGACTCGTTGATGAAACTTTCGAGCTCTTCCAGAAAATGCCCAAGCAAGATCTGGTTTCGTGAAATGCAATAAATATAGGCTATGTAAAGAATGAGCTGGTGGATGAAACCTAGAATAATTTTTCATGCAATGCAGCACGCAGGAAGCGAATTTGGAGTTGCACGTCAATTATTTGACTAAATACATACCTAAACGAGTAGTCATCTCGTGGGGTACCATGATTGCTGCTTATGCTCGGCAGCTATTTGATACAATGTGAGAACCAAATTTGGTTTCATGGACTTCTATGATCGGAGGATATGCCAGACATGGACGCAGTGTAGAAGCCCTCAGTCTGTTTTATTAAATGCAATCGACGAGTTTATAGCCTGATAATTTCCTAATTCCTCTTATTCTCAAAGCGTGTTCTAATTTGGGAGCTCTGCAAAAGGGCAAGCTGATTCATAATCATGTTAGTGAATGATTTGGAATCAAATGTATTTGTGGGAAGTGCGCTCGTAGACATGTATGCCAAATGCAGGTGTACAGACTCTGCAAGACAAGTGTTTGACAAGATGTCTAAAGAAAAAAAATCTGTTTACATGGAATGCAATGGTTGCAGGTTATTCGCAAAATGGGCATGGAGAAGAAGCCCTGAGACTTTTCCACCAAATGGAATCATCGGGTTTGATACCCAATATGACCTCGTGGAATTCAATGATATGTGGGTATGCACGGAGAGGACTTGAATATGAAGCTTTGGTACTTTTGTGAGAAATGCAAGCAATAGGGGAAAAACCCAACTCCGTAACTATATTGTTTGTGCTTCCTGCATGTGCCAACATAGACACCCTGGAAAAGATTAAGGAAAATCCATGGTTATAATCAGGAGTGGTTTCGAGTCGCATGTTTCTGTGGGAATTGCAGTTGTAGATATGTACTGTAAATGCGGGAGTGTCATGGATGCACTCAAAATGTGGCTATACAGACACATCATGCCATACGTTTGACAAAATGGCTCAACGAAATGTGGTGACTTGGAATTCCATGTTCTCAGGATATGCGGAGAATGGCCGCGTTGATGAAGCTGTGAATTTCTTTGAGAGAATGCCTGAAAGAAGTGCAGTGTCAAGGAATTTGATGGTGTTTAGAGGATATTTCATGGAAGTGAGGACTCCAAGGGTCTAAAACTATTTTGAAAGTCTAAAGAATTATTGGAAAGTCTCAAGAATGGAGCTGCTGATGAGGCTGCAGTTTGCAAAGTGATGAAACGTTTCTTTCAAGGAAGATAACAGATAAAAGGCTCTCTGTGTCATCGGTTGGACATTAATAGAATTATCTTATCTTATCTCATCTCTGATTAGATTATCTTCAAACATGAATTTGGACGATGAATTAGAGACGGAGGTTGTTAAAAATGTTGAGGCGGAAGAGAGAAGGATAATAGCACCTCAAGAAGCTTGCAATCGCATTGCAGATGTGGTGCAGGAAGTTGTAAGGAAGCTGGACAAACAACCTGGAAATGGTGCTTCAAAACATAGCCAAGAGAACATAATACAATCTGGAGCTGAAGAGTGTAAAATGGAACCTGCTGACTATGCAAGGTTTATGAACTGCTTGATTTGCAATCTAGACAAATTATTTGAACAGTTTTCCATCCAGTCTCAGGAAAGCAAGTGTCATTCAAACTTGATGAACTTGATGAAGACAATACTTAGACACTTGGTTGACGTGTCCATAGAAATGGAAGTTCATTCTGTTGACGTTCAGTATCTTTCTTCTCTGAAAATATTCATAAAGTTGACTTTTCTCCATAGGTTTGGGGACCCTACAGTCATGAAAGCATTACGTTATCTTATTTTTGCACTGGCAGAAGAAATCTGTGCTTCTGATATTGTTAGTTAATTTGCAACAGATGCCTTGGGATTTCTGATGGCACATTCTCATTTCATACCAACCATTCTTCGGACAGGCTTTATATCAATAGTCTTTTGGTCAGTCTGACAAGGGAACAATGTTCAGATCTTTGAATGGAATAGTAAAATTACTTGCATTTCTAAGTCTTAGTCAACACGGAACTCCTAATAATGAGGATACAATCATTTCCCCTGGTGGTCACTGTCAGGCTACACACCAAAACTCAATTTCTAACAGAAAAGACTCTTCTTTTCTAGAGCAGAGGAAGATAGAAGTTGTTAAACTCGTGAGGGTGCTGTATCTCCTTGGGGTTCGGAAAGGTAGTTCAAATGCATCAGTGGAAACGGCTATAAACATTGAAGAACTGTTCTATTTATTATTGGCAGGTTATGGTGCTACAATCAGTCAGTCTGACTTGGAAATTTTTACTCTTATGCATGAGATCGAATTATTGGAAGGGTCAAATTTCAGTGGCCTTTCTGAAATGAACTACCATTGGGGTGAAGCTGCACTAAAACGAAGAAGAGAACAGGATGAAAAACTGTTATCAAAATGCAATTCAGTTGATGATGAAACAATAGTAGAACGTTGTAAGAGGCATTTTAGGGAGAATCTAATATTTGACCCAAAAGTTTGTGGTGAGACTGTTTTGTACTTTACCTCTAAGAGAAGTGCATGGGATGAACCCATAGATGTGGCCTTTCTGAAATGAACTACCATCGGGGTGAAGCTGCACTAAAACGAAGAAGAGAACAGGATGAAAAACTGTTATCAAAATGCAATTCAGTTGATGATGAAACAATAGTAGAACGTTGTAAGAGGCATTTTAGGGAGAATCTAATATTTGACCCAAAAGTTTGTGGTGAGACTGTTTTGTACTTTACCTCTAAGAGAAGTGCATGGGATGAACCCATAGATATGGCCAGATATGTGGAGGAGAGCCTCAAAGGCACGACTGTAATCTCTTACCTCCATATTTTAGTCCTCTTGTGATTTATATCTTGGAAAAGTGCCTTCGAGTTGTTGAATAAAGCTCCAAAAGTTTGAAGTTAGCTCAGCGGGCAATGATTGCAATCTATGTGGCTAGTGTGATGAACTTTCTTTTGCAGTCTCAGGTCAACTCAAGGGCATTGGCTTCTATAATCAAGACTATGTTGTCTCAAAAGTTTCAAAAAGGCATGTCAACCTGATCAGGCTTTAGAAACCTTTCTCTGTGAGTGGAGTCCATTAAGAAGCTTGTTTCTTTTTGCACAAAATATTCTGTCCAAAGATCAAGTTGGATCTAACTTGGCGTCGATGGATAAGCAGCTTTTAGACAAAGACAGTTCTAGTATCTCCCAATCCCTCTTCCAAGTTCTGGCAATCATAAAAAATGGTGATTTTGTGAGGGACAGATGGTGCAGCAATGGCTCTTACATCCTCTATAATCTGGAGCTTGCTGGGCATTTTTTTTCTCAAAAGCAAGATAACAGTGATCATCAAACCCAAGAAAATGATTTACAGGAATCTGCCATAAATCACGGCTTTAATTTTTCCACAACGAAACTTCGAACCACAGAACAACAGTCAATGTCTATTTCCATGAGTGATGCATGTTCTGAAGAATGGGATCCTGTTGCCTTTTCTTCATTTATGCAGTCTGTACCATTCTTTACTTTATTTCCTATATGCGCAAATAGCTATCAATCAAGACTCTTGGGATTTGCCTCAATGAAAGGTATTCTTGAGGCAAAAATATCTGAACTCCCTTCTGATAGTTTTAACTTTTTCCAATACACTACACCTTATAATGTTTTGGATTCTACAAATAGAATTTTCATGGAGAGAAGTTGCACACTTAAAAGAGCAGCTCAAAACCTGCTTATCTCTCTTAAAACATCTTCTGGTGTATGTTATAGAAGCGTTCTCGAATGGCCAAGTTGTGCATAGACCAGATGAATTAATCAAAACAGTTTTGTCTCATCCTGCAATAAGCATGTTTATGTCCAAGTGGATGTATTCTTCTATTTTGAGGAATTGTCAAGACATGGGGGCTTCCGATATTAAAAGCGTCAATTTGCAATGTAAGAAATGGAAAAGGAAGAACTAGATTTGAGATATTTTTGCATCTTTGTCAAGTAAAAGTTCATCTAATTGATAATAACCTACTCGCTATATTGAGCAGCCTGATGCAAATCACATCCTCCCAAAATAAATTGGCCCAAGTGGAGCATTGAAGCAGTGGGACTCGTATGGTAGAACCATTGCAGAGGCTTGCAAACCTTTCATTTTCTGATGCCTTTCAGTTTTCAAAGACGAACTTCTTGAAAGCATCAAGACAGATTCTTATGGAATATCACCTTTACCTACATTCTATATTCTAACTGTTTTGAACCCATTTGTATCACCTTTCACTTTGCTTGAATTAGTGCATTGGTTGTTTTCCAATAACATCTCTTGAGCATCAGGAAGCGGAAACCTTTGCCCCTGGTCCAAGGCTCCCCTGTGCCCATATTGGGCTCTATTTTGTAACAGTAGCATTTAAAATGTTCCATGCCTACCTGAATCAATCTAAGGAAGACATTGTAGTTCATCAGTTGTTTTGGGATATGGATGGTCAGAAATTTGATGCAAATGCAGTTGGAGAAATGTATAAGAAAGTGATTGGAGGAGCTAGGAAGCAGGCTTCTGAAAGTGCAGATCTATGTCTTCTCTCAATTATGAAAGCTGCACATACTGGCACACCAACGTTTTCCCGTGCGGTGCCAAAATTTACCGCGCTCACCAGCACGCCAACCTTTTCCATGGACACTTCGTGACTCCAATTTTGGTCACCTCGAAGTTAATTCTTCTGTGAATATTCGCTTCAACTGAGCCCCTCTGGCCCATTTCGAATTCTATTATAACTAATAGTATATTGCACATTTTTCTGTAACTAATAGATATTATAACTTATTGCAATTGCCAAGAAGCAAGCATGGGAAATCCTGGTTGGTGCAACTGGCTACAGGAGCCAGAAGAAAGGTTAATAAAATGGTTAAGTCGTGCCTCATAGACATGAATGGACTGAACACCAAGGCAAATTTAAACATCTTGCCTTTAGGTTCCTATGACTGTCATGTGCAGAAGTGCAAGAGTTATACCCCGTATTTTGCCAATTAGAATATTGGTGTCCCAACCGATTAGCATTACCCACACAGAATTAGTCCAGCATTGCCTCAATAAGACAAACCAACTCAAAGCAAAAATATTGCTTCTCTTGACACAATAAGTACCCTACATTTGACCATTTCTGGTGTACTAATTGTGGCTAATATGACATTTGGTGTTCCTGATGCACAATTAATGCATCTAGGTAGTGCCCTCATGATCAGTGACAAAATGCTGGAAGAAAACTCTGATGCTATACTTTCAGAGAATGATCTTGTTTTCCTTCCCCTGTTACATTAAGATACCTCTGTTCAGAGTTGAGAGCAACAGAAGTATTTTTTTGGAGTTACCAAAAAAGATCACATCTCACTATTTTAAAATAATTTGCAAAGGCTTCTTGAAGTGGGATGAGTATGCCTGGTGTCAAATCTTTGACATTTGTAGAGTGTGACGAAAGGAGAAGCTACTTGGCTAGATCATCCATATTTGATGAGCTATACTTTCAGAGAATGATCTTGTTTTCCTTCCCCTGTTACATTAAGATACCTCTGTTCAGAGTTGAGAGCAACAGAAGTATTTTTTTGGAGTTACCAAAAAAGATCACATCTCACTATTTTAAAATAATTTGCAAAGGCTTCTTGAAGTGGGATGAGTATGCCTGGTGTCAAATCTTTGACATTTGTAGAGTGTGACGAAAGGAGAAGCTACTTGGCTAGATCATCCATATTTGATGAGCTCAGAATCAGTGTGCTAAAACCAGGTCGTTGAGAGTTAAAAGCATCCACAGGCTGAAGAAGTTGTTTTCCAGCAAAATTGATCCTTGGAGTTTGGGCTTCATGACATGTTCTTTAGGTCTGCCCACAGATTTAAGATCAACACATTGGAGCATTCCACCATTTTAATCTCTTGATGAGGTCACCCTGCCCATAGAATTGGGATCAGGGTTGCATTATGGAGTTTTGAGATTTTCTCCTGGATAAAAGTTTTGAAGAGAAAGAGGTTATTCAGTTTAATGTAGTTTGGGAAAAGCATCCACGGTGATATTGTTGATCTCTTATTTGATGATACCTGGAATGTTGGCATGTGAATTGATAGTACACAGGGCCTAGTTCTCAGAACATTTGCCATCCACTTACAAATGGTGTACACATTCAATGTGTTGCCCTGTCATAGAATTCAAGCATATATATATAGCTATAGGTAGAGATTGTCATCTTTTGGAATAGTCGTATTTTGGAATACATGACTACCTTATTTAGTATTGAGAGAAGTGCAGTTGGGGTTGAGCCTGGCAGCTAGAAACGGAGGGATGGATGGAATAGTCAGTGTTCCATTTCTGGCATTGTTTTAACATTCACCAAATCAGAGATTCTGGAAGGCTTTGATTGGGATTTGCAGAACCCATAGCAATTTAAAGCTAGGAAATCATGCATCTGAATGCCTTTTAACTTGGAACCACGACATGATACAATATATGTACTTCTGTCAAACATGTTGGCCAAAGCTGGCAGATTGACAATACAGGGGACTTCTGGATACTGTATGGAAGAATATTGGTCTGGTGGACCATTATGGAAATGTAACATGTCAGTCAATGTTGAATGGCACTCAGCGTCCAAATATTATTGGAAGGCATTTGCATAGAACCGGCTCAGGTGCTTGTGGGTGGATTTTTTTCATATGGTGGCTTCATGCATCTATCATTTATTCTTGTAGAATTATGTGTGAGCATTGTGGCAGACATATACTCCGAACTTGGGCAGACACCAAGTGTTGTAAATTGAAAGAAAGAATTATTAATATCTCAAGCAGTGAATACTTTAATGGGCCTTATGCCAGGCAGCTAGTGGAACTCAGAGGATCCAACTGCCGATTAAAAAGGGAGATCCTCAACTTTATGCTATCAGTTGAATATTTATCAAAATGTACATGAATTTATTGATTGCATGTGCTAATTCTTTTATTCTTGCATTTTAATTATAGGTATGATGATGACTATGCTGGTTTTGACTATCAAGAAGAGGGAGCACGAAGAAAAATTCCAGGTCCAGCGGGTGTGCGTATTGGACAGGAAGATCAAAGTAATTTTTGCAGAATTTTGAAGAACTCTTACTGTACGAGTGTATATAGATGCACTGAGGACAGTGCATAAATAAGGGGGAGGGGAATGCAATACCCCGGCTTGATCCCCGGATTGTAAATATCTTGTACATATGATACTTAGGCTGGTGAGCCGGTATGTTTGGGCCGGAGCACCTGTAAATATGATCAAAGGTCAAAAAGCCTATATTATAAATTGTACATATGCACTAATTAATAAAAAAATAACACCACGGTTGCAGACCAAGGGACAAAAATAGTATGGGGGGTTAAAAGTCCACGAGTGGGAAAGGGAGCTAAGGGCTAGGTAAAGGGAGCTTAAGCCAAGGAAGCTAAGCAAATATAGTATAATAATTACCTAAGCCTTTATATTATTATATAATATAATAATATAAGCCTTTATATTATTATATTATATAATAATATAATATAAAAATGACTCATGTATATTTAAACTTTAAAGGGAATTTGGTTTTAATTCTCAATGCTATTCATTTCGTTCTTACGGTTGACTACAGGAGTTGCTCTGGGGAAGATGGTGACCCAGACTACGGCGTTTACCAGTAGATCCTCGGTGGAACCGGGGGTGTGTACACTTCTCCTTATGTTGCATCGGAGAAGGCTGGAGGCCTAGAGAGAGAAGTGTGGGGATAGGTTCCCTGATGTGCGGCCTGGAGGGTACCTGGAGACCTCTGAGGGCAGCTGGAAATCCTGGAGCCACAATGCTTTGAGACTTCCTGGACAGCGTGTGCTGGAGCCCTGGAAGGGTAGTAGTGTAGCCCAAGGGACCCCGATGCAGAGAAGGGGGCACACTACCTTGGGTTGTGCAGGATAAAGGGGAATGAGAGACTGTAGGTTGGAGTGTTGTTGAGGTTTGGTACCTTGGCCTAGACCTTACTGAATGTGGAGTCTGGACCATAGTCAGCTAGGAAGCTTTTGCCCTGGTGGAGTAATAGCCCCAGCTCAGGGATGACTCACTGCTGAGAGATTATGAGCAGTGCGGTCTATGGCTGGGAGAAAAGTCGAAGGTCTGCGGCCAGTTGGTGCTTTCATAAAAGATAAGTGTTATGTTTATATGTGTTTTTATGCTCTTTAATCCTGTGTATTATTACTGTTCAATTTTTGTATGCTGAAAGAATAGCTGTGCATGTGTATATCTTATGCTTGTATGAGTTTTTCTTGAATCTGCATGTCAATATGCATGTAGAACTGTATCTTATTGCAGAGCCTAATATATATTGGTATCAGAGTTGAGTTTAATGGGTGAATTCAGAGGGAAATGATGGAATTTCCCAGTACCCCACCATCCCAGCAGGTACCGTGGAGGCTGGGTACACTACATTTTGCTTTAAAACTTACATTGCCAGCACCATATTTCGATCTGTATTTTTGTTCTTGATAAGTGGTGATGTGATAACTAAAGAAGAATTCCAAGCTGGAAGGGAATTATATTGAAATATATATGGTTCAATATGCAGGCAAACTTTGGTAAAAGGGTAAGGTTAGAAACAGAGATTGAGAAAAATGTCTATCAGCAGTAGAAGATTTGCCTAGCTGTTAAACCCAAATGCCTCCAACTGTTTCAGCGCAAGTATCAAAGCCATTAATCCCTGCTAGTGCTTAGATAAAATGTGGGTTTGAAACTTCATGTGCCTATGTTTTCTCCTCTGTCAAACCTTTATTCGGAAACTTACCATGTCCATTTCAAACAGATTGCCAAGATTGAGACCCTGTGACATGGAGATAAGTTCAAATGCATTCATCAACTCTGGTTTTGTTTCCTTCTTCTCCGTAACAAGATGTTCCTGGCATAAACACACCAAAATTTGCTGATGAGAATCTCCCTTAAGCAAAAGTAAATTCTACATAATAACTCACTGCAGAAGAATACACAACAATAAAATCATGTATATTTCTCTTAAGGTCAGACAAATGTGCTTACTTCTGAGTCATTGAAAACAGCATCAATATCATCCAGATTTACATCTTCTTCTTCATTAAACTTAGGCGGCTTATAACCTTTCTTGAACCATTCATTGTCTAAAATCTCAGGTATTGTAATTCGCTGTCATTGATACATAATAACAAGTATTAGAAGTGCCATTGAACTTTACTGTAAAAAAATGTCTGTAATACTAATCCAAATGCTCCATAACAGCAGCCAGTACATGCTACTGAGAAGTACCTGAACATAAAACAAACCTTGTGAAACATTTTACCATATCATTACATTATGCTGGAAAATGCAACAGATTATGCAAAAAACTCAACAAAATGCTAATAGTTTCACAAACAATCGTTGTGCATGCTGCTTGTCCAACATATAGAAATTTTCACCTACTGTCTTAGGGTTTGGATCCAAAATCCTTGTAATTAATTTCTTTGCACTCGAAGAAAACCATGAAGGGCATGTAAAATCTGCTTTGTATATCTGCAAGTCACTAGAACAAATGTTTAGTCACTAGTGTTAAACAATAAATGATTGCAAACAAATAAATGCACAGAAAGTTCGATTTGGTGTAAAATGCTCACCTTTTTATACAATGTCATAAGATTTGAATCATCAAAAGGCAAGTAACCTGCCATCAAAACAAATAGGATAACACCACATGACCACAAGTCTGCAGTTGCACCGTCATAACCTTTATCATTGATGACCTACAAAACATAGCAGATGGAATCTCCCAAATGAATGCATTTGTAGTCCAACATAAAGAAAACAGACCTTTTACAAAATTGTGGTCATCTGCAACTTTCAGTTAGAGATAAACGATAACAAAAAGAATAGTTGTGGTACCTCAGGAGCAACATAATTGGGCGTTCCACAAGTAGTGTGAAGCAAACCGTCATCCTATAGCACACAAACCAATTTTGTTGGTCTTTTTTTGGTTGCATGGAAGACAGAAGAATTAGCCATGAATCAAGGGGGACATCGCAGTGGGTTTTAACAGTGAATAACATGCACAAAGTGGGGACATTTCTATAGACATGGCTGTTCATTGGGGCATACAATAATTATACAATCCAGCTACTAGTGCTGTTCTGAACATTGTCCATTTGAAATTGATTGCATAACATATGAAAATCAAAAATCCACTCTACTGAATAATTTTATAGGAATCCATTCTACTAAATAAATTCTGTAGGAGTCTATAATCCCCTTCTAATGAATTCAGTAGGAAAGTATTCCAAGTATGCTTACCCTGACTTGTTGAGACAGTGCACTTAGGCCAAAATCAGATACTTTAAGATTTCCATATGTATCCAGAAGCAAATTTTCTGGCTGTAAAAGAGACAATAATACACATTGCTTACAATATTTGAAAAGGTAACTCATCGCCTAGGTCAACTGCAACTTCATAGAAAGGAAAAAAAACACATCAACGTGACACCAACAAGTAGCTACTCGTGACTTGATTGCCAATGATTTCCTTGTACCTTCAAGTCTCTATGGTAGACACCCCTGCTATGGCAGTAATCAACAGCATTAATAAGCTGCTGGAAGTATCTCCTTGCTTCATCTTCTTTCAATCTTCCATGGTTAACCTGAAAGTTCAAAATGGAAATAGAAGAACCATTAGCATAAAGATGAAATACTAAACTTGAAAAAAATGTGTAATAGAGACATACTGGTTTACAATCAAATCACATCTGAAACACTGCTTACTATTTTGTCAAAGAGTTCGCCCCCAGATACAAACTCAAGTACAATGTAAATTTTTGTCTTACTGGCCATGACCTGCAACCACAAAATGAATTACGTAAACGAATCAATAGTCAAGATATATACTTACTATCCTGGTTTATATTTATTATTATTTGGGGCTAAGCATATGAATTGAAGTAGATAACCACAATAGCATGGAGCACAGTATCATACTCAAATGGAAAAGGAAAATTTTAGCTCAATATGATAAGAAATAAAGACTCCTCGGTTGCCCTTTATGAGGTGGAAGAGAGAAAGCTTTCTCTCTCGATTATCACTTAGCCAGCATTCCCTTTGGTGGTCTCCAATATTACTGCATGACTGCAAGCCACTGGCTGAAACTCAATGGTTCTCAGGCAAATCAAAACAGTAACCTAACAGGTATTGCTGGGCCATTGTACTTTCACATGTATTTTTTATTAAAAAAATTAATTTACTTTGGGTTCAAAAAAGAAATGGTGTTACACAAGTACCCATGCCCACACCCTGGTTAGACACTCCAGATGGGGACAGTGTTTTGGGGACATGGGGTACATCATGGGTACTTCCCAGACATACCCGAAATGGGCATTGTTACCCCTCCATGCGTAGGGGTAACTAGAGGAGATTATGTCTCATGGCCTGCAATGAAAACAGTGATCCCGACCATGATGATGATCAGCATGTCCACGGATAGCAGCCCAGCAGCCCCCCTCAGATTGCCTCTTTTTCAGATCAGCCAAGCTCATCATATCCAGTCAACTTAGTGTATGGGAGATGGTAAGCCAACCTCACATTGAGGTATGCTAGTCGTTTTTTCATACGAATTGTTGTGCTTAATTTACTGGGCATGTGAATGAAGATCATTGGTTGAAGTTGGATAATGGATCACTAACTCAAGAAGTTATGTTTGTTTCCTTGCTTCACCTTGGTGTCCAGCATCTTTGCCCTAGTCTCATGTTGTCACCACCCAGGGGAAAGGGGTACTACTCGGGGGCCCTCACAAAGGTAACGTTATTTCACCATACTTAACACTTTCCATCCTAGAGCTTGTCACAGTGTATGGGTCATGGTCCATTCTCTCATGAGAAGATGGTTGAAGGCCCAGAGGTTGATTACAGCTGCTAAGCAAAAGAAAAAGAAAGAAAGAAAGAATAGCAAAGGACTCTCAAAAGCCAATCCAAACTTGAGCTTTACCCTTTCCACGTTCGCCCCAGTCCCAAGCAATGATGCTATGTGATGCTATAGCTTGAAACCTTATAAAGGGGACTTGTACATATGACAAGAGGACAGTAAAAAAGGAAGATCAAGAGGTTTGGAAAAAGGTAGCGCTTAGAAAGTGGTAACTCAAGAGCAAGCGCACCCTCCACAAAGGTGCTCATAGAAAAGGACTCAATGACACCATAAGCCATGAAGTAAGCCCAACACGTACCACTATCACACTTAGTCTTGAAGGGTTATTTTCTTTCACTACTTCCCCTGGGATATATCCCTCTACTTGGGTCTTTTCTTTCACTGTTTTGGTTGGCACACCTAATAGGGTCAAATGAAGGTCCTCCCATATTCAAACTTGTCAACATACATAAAGTCCTGAGCTAATGTGAAATTTGAAGGGGATACCTGGTGTGAATTATTCATGTGGCTTATATCTTAAGTAACAGCTTACTTTACATGATCTAAGGACTGGTATACATTGATTTCATATTTTGTTTTGATCTGGATACCCCTAACATGGTTCCTAAAGGACGCCCCAGGCTTTCACCCAAGACATTGTGCCTCCCTTGTGTACCTGCCCATTTCAGGTATGGCTGAGTACCCTGTGCATGTGGGACCAACACACACCCAAAGAAAAGAAAAAAAAAACTTAACTTAATTCCTCTCGCCCATTCCTAATGGGTCCCACCAACCCTCCTATCATCTATTAAACCCTTACAAACCCTAAATTGATTCATATTCACCATTTTCTTTAGTGTTATTGGTGTTGGGCTTTGCTTTGGAGCTGATTTTGAATCGTGATGTTATCATTTGATTCTTTCATGGTTCAGTGTTCGAACTTCAATGTTCAATCACAATGTTCAGTTTAAAACTTGAAATTTTAATGATTACCCTCGCTGTACACTGGCATACCCTGAAATTTTGGAGGGGGTCTCCAAGTGTATTGGGTATGTGTTCCCATGTACCAATGTTCCCACTTACCGGAAACTTGGTGTAAGTTGTAACATAGGATGATAGGCTGGCAAAAGCATATACAGATCTGTTAGCCGTTTTGAGATAAAAGTTCACTCCAATATAGAAGAAGAAGCAGGATATGGTTTGGAGGATGGCTGCTTAGTATGGAGAATACAAGGTTGGCTGGGGACAAACTTGCTTCAGTCTGACCTGGTCAGTGGTAGCTCACAATGCATAATAAAATCTGGGAGAGAATATGATATCCCTAGACCTCTTGTAGAGCTGTGGGCTTCATGTGAGCACTTCCATATCAGAAGCTGCTCAGCTTCAATAAGCTGCAGAAAAGAGGCTTTTCAAGTTCTTCTTTATGCAATCTATGTAAAGAAGATGAAGAGACCAGTTCTGACTTGTTCATCCACTGGAAGTAATTAGGAGAAGTTCAGCAAATGGGGGCCAATAGTTTTGAAATTGTTTTGAAGTTGATGACGTCAGGGATTATGCTTTAGCCTGGAACAAAAGTTACCAATTCAGCCTGCAAGGGAAAAAATGCTTTTGAGTTCTTTTGGTTCTCTCTGTCATTTTCAGTTTAAGTCTTAAGATCAGTCTGGATAAACTACAACAATGTTATTTTCGAGGACGATAAACGATAAATCTAGAGCCCAATGGACAGCAAGTAGAACTCTAAGCTGGGTTAGAGAATTCTTTCGAGTAGCTTTTAAGAAAGAGACAAAAGTTAGAGAACTTAGTGGAGCAAGAGATAAGAATTGCAAAATCTATGATTTTTGAGTTTGCTTTAACACACTCCTCCTAAGCCATGAGTTATGGCACAGGAAGCAGACATCATCCTACAAGGTTTTACAGATTAAAGTTTGATGATGCATCCCAGACAACCCTTGAACTGCATGGGTTGGCGGAATTATTAATTATTGGAAAGACACAGTGATACTTTCTTACATGGAAAGTTTGGGGAAAGCTTCTAACAACATATCAGAACTCTGACTGCTACTGAGTGGTATGATTCAAGGGGTATTGGGAACCTATTAATCCAAGGTGTCAAAGCTTGTCGTCAAGACCATAAAAATAAAGTTTGAAACTAAACATGCAAACATTGAGGCATTGGCAAAAGAAGCTAAAGAAACGATGCAGCTGTTTGATATGTTCAGTTCCATCATATTTTCTGTGATAAATAAAACGTAGCTGATGCCTTGGATTAATAGGTTCATTTGTTCATTAATTGATTGGTTCATTTGTTGTCAAGAACTATTGTATAAGTAATTCTAGTATCTCTAGTTCTATCCATAAGTGCATCGTAGGCAGTGCAGATCTGACAGCAAGCTGGCTAGTAAATATAGTTTAACTAAGTACAGACTTTTCACTGGGTTAATACTGGATAGTTTGATCTTAAAGCCCAAATTTTGATTCATACATTGAATGGATTCAATTAATCAAATCTCCTGATGTTTGTTTTAAAAATGTTGTGGAGAATATAAATGAATTGTCTAGAATCTAATCTGAAAAGTAGGAAATGGGATTATGCCATGTTCCCACCACTCAGCACAATTCAACCTTGACTCATGGCTGATGGGATTCTAAGTATCATGTTGAATCACATAAATCTGTTTTGACATCACAAACAGAAATCCCATCTACATGGTGAACAGTATTAGTGAATCCTATGTAAAACTACCTCCTGGCTTTGGCCAACATGCCAGATGTCCATTGCATAAATCTTATCTTATGTGCTTTCACAACGATTCATATCCAATGCTTATCCAAAATGTTTCGGACATTATCCCTATGGCTTTCTGAAAAGCTCGAACTGCTGCTTAAGTATATTTATAACTGGTGGCCTACACAAGGGTAACTCATCTATTCTCATCAGACTAGGGTCCTCCAAAGTCGTTTTGATAATCATAATTCTAGTCAGCAAATCTTGTTAACACTTATAGACTTATGTAAGGAGATCCCCAAAGTGACGAAGCATGGCATTTGCATGATATAATGGAAATCGACATGTCTAAAAGAATAGGCACATATCATCATCTTGATTTGTGCAAATTTCTAAATTGTCTACTTTCATCAAATAGGGTGCAAGAAGTAGTAGTGATTCATGAATAGTTAGTTCCTGTGGATATTCCAAAGGAAATTTTGTGATTAAGTACTGAAGAGTATATTAGTGACATCAAGCATGCAAAGGACACTATCAAGGTTCTGAAACTCCACTCCACTTCCCATGCCAGACAAGCATGCTTCCATCCCTCATTGCACCGAGTGAAGCAAGGTGCATTCTACAGCCCGGCGTGGGGGAGATCTGTGTGTGTGCGTGTCACAAGTGTAGCTCTAATAAACCAAAATAAAAAAAAGGCATTCGACGTCAAAAGAAAGAGCCAACTTTTTTATTCTTTTAATTTACCATAAAGTAAACAAAACTTAACACAGATCCATCTCAACCCCGGATCTTTTAAGTGGAAAGAGCCTAGAGATTTGAACATGAGTTTTTTATCCCTCTTCGTGCTTAATAGATCTGGGGTTAAGAAGGATTTATGATAGTCACTAGTGCAATATCCCAGAAAGGAGAAAATAAAGGGAAGAAGATGAATGGGGGAATCAAGCTGACAGGTACAATCCAAATAATAAAGAGGCTACTAGGCATGACATTGACATTTGTGGCAGTTAGTTTATGGCATCCTTGTGTTTTCCTTGTTTTCAGATATTGTATGTGAGATTTAGATGTCTACCGGAGTCCTTTTCCAAATATGTAGCAAGAGGCTTGAGATGTGCAACCATAACACCTTTCTTGTTATTAAGTTTCAATTCTCCCAATTCAAGTGATTTATTTGATAATTAAAAAGAATATAGTTTTTTTGTGAAATGCATGAACAACTTTTCCACTGTAAGATAGTTTTTCTCATTACATCATTAAAACTTTGTCAGCAAATGTAATGCTAATGCTCTGGACAAGATATGCATCTATAAATCATCTATTTCAACTCTTTATATAGCTTCAACAGCATTTGGTTCAGAAAGTTAACAATGAAGAGAATACCTGTAAAAGCAAGCCCATACTTTAATTGTGCACGGTAATGTTTACAAGGAAAATAACTGGAGAATTACCTCATACAGCTGGACTACATTTGGATGCTTAATCAACTTCATGGTACATATTTCCCGCTTTATCTGCATATGTGATAGTACAAAATCAGTCACAGGTGAAGCTCCTCACAACATGCATGTTTGATCTCAGGAAATAAATCTCAAGACGTCTTGAATAAAAAACGTTTATCTTTCTCATTTCTCCAGTGAAACTCTAAATGTAAGATAAACTAACGCCGACACAAAGGCACTCTAAAAGCACTTAAAACTGTCTTGCCTAGTAACAGATGAATAGCAGTAATGCTGGAGTAAGCTATCAACATGATAAATAATACTCACCACAAGAAAAATATCCTAGCTGTTTCACCGCAAAAGAAGGGTGACTTTTACCTGTATTTTATATTGTCGAGAAGTACTGGTAACACAGAAACGGTGCCTAATCTTTCCACTAAATAAAAGATATAGGATGGGACTTCTCATCACAAGCATAGCTTGGATAAAGGAGATTATAAAATTAGTTCTGCAAATCCCTTGGAAATCATAACTAATTACATGTAGAAAAGCAAAACAACTTGAATTCTGAAAATCAAATGATCTGGAAGTTATAGAGAACAGTTATGCAATTCATGAGTTAAATATAATTTCACGCAACCAATAAAACACATCTAGTATTTCTACTATTATTACTAGATTTATTTCTTTTGTTGAAAATGGATCATATATTACATTAAAAATCAATATGCATGTGCATCAATAGTGACATATCCAGGCGCCACAGAAAAATCACACCAGATCCTCTGCCTAAATAAACGAGAGCTGGCATAGCCACCTTGGCTCCAACTGCAATAGTATCTATATCTTCCAAAAAAATGGCCTTCCAGCGGATATATCAACAGCCAAATCTCATCTGAATGTAGAAACTTCTGCTGGGTTGAACAGCATATTCGCCTCCCAAAAAGTTGCATGAAAGTGATGTTTCCATAAAAAGGAGATGCCCAATAGTCTCATGATTGATCACATCCCACACACTCCTGCTAGCATGCCAAATCATCCACTCATCCACATGTAAAGATAGTATGATGACGCCAATGCTTGACTTTTAAGTTTTAACTGTTATGCAGGACCAAATACCAATCACCCAAGGACTCGAATCTTAAAAGAATTATAACTAATTTTCATTCTTTACCATCGGTTTTACGTTTACTAGACCCAAACTAAAGAATAAATTAAATCAACTAACCATTTACAACATCCAACCAAGTTTTACACTAAACTAAAGAAATTACACATGCAGATGACCACTAATGATGAATTGAACTCATGAGTACAACAATGCTCAAAACAAATTTCGAAAGGCAATAAGCAGGGCATCTACCATGCTCGCTATTGCTGTGCGGTATGCAAAGCACCTGAGTGAGATGCAGCTTGTGCAGGTGCACTCTAACTGGGACAAGGTATCAAGTATCAGGTCACAATTTTTCCATCAATAGCAATCAAACGGAACCAAGGCATGCTGGAAAGAATAATTTAATTTTAAACATCCATCATAATGCAATATAAATTTAAACTTCAATGTCTAATCTGTTTCCACTGATCTAGTGGCATGTCCCTAGGTCATAACCTGGGAGGTTTAGGGTAAAGTCTGTGCTCTAAGCAGTGGGCTTCCCTTGTTGGGCTTGACTTGTGACATGAGATTACCCTCAACCTTTACCCTTCAGCCCAGAATGCCTACCTATCACATAAAAAACTGTTGAACCAAATGGTTTTCATGGGGCTTTCCAGAAGAATGGATGATAAGCCTTATCTTTAAACGTGGAGAGAAGAATGATCCAAGAAACAACTAGACCGTCATGATTATTCCAATTTTCACTAAGGTGATCTGAGGGATCATGGAGAGAAAAATACAAAGTGGGCAGAAGAGGAGGAGAAACTGGCCATAGGGCAAGCCGGGTTTAGGCCCAAGCATTCCACAGTTGATCATTGCCCCACTTTCCGGCATATGATAGAGAAGATATGGGATGCCAAGGAGGAGTTATGGTGTTGCTTCGTTGATTTCAGTAAGAGAGAAGTCATGGGAATGGCTCATAGCGTTGAGGCCCGGGGTGTTGGACGATGGAGGGTTGCAATAAATAGGTTATACAAAGTTCAAACAGGTTTTAGCCAAGATGAAAAGCTAGATAAGATAAGATAATTTTAATGTCCAACTAGTGACCACAAAAGTAGGTCAAAGGGACTGATGTGTATGCAATAAATAGGTTATACAAAGTTCAAACAGGTTTTAGCCAAGATGAAAAGCTAGATAAGATAAGATAATTTTAATGTCCAACTAGTGACCACAAAAGTAGGTCAAAGGGACTGATGTGTACAATGATGTCTTTACAATGCGGGAGTACCAAACGATCTCCTATAAAGGAATAAGTTGCATGTAGTAAGATGCAAAAACGTAGATAATGTGAGCTGGGTTGAAGTATGAGGAGCTTTCAACCGCAGCCACAAGTCCTAAACCCTGCAACGGGGCGGAGATGCACAGGCGGAGAAGATCCAGGATTTATCTGAAGGGTTCGGAAGTGATATTGGAGTTTAAGCCATACTAACAAGATTCAGCTCTATTGGCCTTTGCTGTACGGAAATTCAGCAGTAGTATGAAATTTGGCAAAAAAGATTGTACAGTACAGATACGGTATGGACAACTTACGTTTGATTGTCTTCGATGATATACCTCATGGACTCATAAATCAAAAAAACAAACAGCCCAAAAACCTCAAAAATATCAAAAAATTCTTGAATACATATATAAATATAAACTAATGGCAAAGTTTTCAAGAAGTGAATTATTTTTACTGATTTATTGAGCATTCTTGAAGCTGAAATTCTTCTAAATTTTGGAGCAAAATGCATATTTTTGTATCTATGAGATGGATACTTGACTTCTGTATTGGAGCCGTACTGGATTTTTTTGTTACATATTTTTCCATATCGAATTGTATTCAAATTCGAATTCATATACAAATGTTGCTACAATGGTTAAAACAAGGCTGCCCCCTCTTACCAACACTTTCGAGCTATATATTAACAAACTGGAGAAGTGGATCAATAAAAGAGGCAGAGAAGGAGTAAACATAGAAGGTATTATAATGAAAGTTCTCCTCTGAGTGGACAATGTCATTCTAGCTGCAAGATATTACACAGCTTACAAGAACATCTCCAAGCACTAGAGAAGTTTTGCAGCAAAGTGGGAATGTAAGTGAACATATGTAAAACCAAGGTAGTGTTGTTCTCTCTCAAAAACAAAAGAAGCCAGCCCCGAATCAGCTTCAGACAGGAACCCCTATAAATCATTCAAAACTACAAATACCTTGATCTACCAACAAATGCAAAGGCAGGCCTACCAGTCTAGGAGAGAGCAAATCTGACCATCATTGCATTTTGCTTAAAGGAAACAATAGAGACCTAAATACTGTCACTGTTTAATCTAGATGGATCATCCAATGTCCTAGATGTGTACATCCTCCAAATAAATATGATTTTTTTTTTTATAGCTGGCAAAGCTCAGGGCTCAAAATTTAAATGTAACTCCATTCTTATTCGGCACCCTGTTCTCACCGTGGCTTGGTAGATCCACACCAACCATGTATGGATTTTTTCATCATCGTGGTCTGGCAGCATTCACAGCAGTTTCAGTTTTGCTCATAGGGGTCCCGGAATCCATTTCTATAAGATGCATAAATAATCTTCCATACAAGGGAAAAAAACTGTGGAACGTGTTGTGTGGGTACATGTGTGTGAAACAACAGTCAGATATGCCTATCTTGTGGTGCCTTGGAATTGCATCTACAACTATAAAATATCCTTTCTCAGGGCATGCAAGAAAAAACCAAATTAAAAATGAGCTGAAGTGCAAAGACTCATGCTTCAGTCTGATTTTGAGGAGGATATTTGTCTTGGAGAGTTGCTTCAAGAAACACGCCCTGAGGTCCGAGGCTGCACCGATAACACATACTCCTTTGGCTGAGGCTTAGCCGCAAGGCCCGAGACTATCCTCTCTCAGGGCATGAATGCAAGAAAAAACCAGCATGCATGCAAGAAAAAACCAAATTAAAAATGAGCTGAAGTGCAAAGACTCGTGCTTCAGTCTGCTTTTGAGGAGGATATTTCTAGTTGCTTCAAGAAACACGCCCTGAGGTCCGAGGCTGCACCAATAACACATACTCCTTTGGCTGAGGCTTAGGTGCAAGGCCCGAGAGGTAGCTATTGTGCCAAAAATCGCCCAAGATTTGCACCCAGACTCGTCCCTTTTTTTATATGCCATTCTGGTGGGTAGGTGGGTGGACCTTCGCGAGAATGGAACCTGGTGAATATACTCCATTGACCTTGCCAGTGAATCAAGGCCCGGTTGGAAACTTTTGAGAGGATTTTAAGTTTAAACTCTCTCATACTAATCAATAATCATATCGAATGGCATATTGGGCTATTTAAAATCCGGATTTGCGCAAGCAATACTGTAGACTAGAGGTTAATTACTGACAATTGCAAATTCAAATGGATTATGTCATTTTATCCCAAATCTAACCATATTCACCAAAATTCTCTGCAAAGCAATGATAGAAATAAAAGTTTCGAAGGGCACCTGCCTCTCTTAAATTTATCCTGTGAAACTTTAAAAAAAAATGACAAATCTATCACAGGCATTTCTTTCACAATCTCAACCATACCTGTTCTATCATCTTGTTCTTGAGCACCTTTTCTTTGTCCAGCACCTTGATGGCCACACTCTCACCAGTATCTGAATTCCTGCCAAACTTGACCTTGGCAAAAGTGCCCTCCCCAAGAGTACGCCCCACCTCATATTTGCCCACTCGGGCTTTCACACTCTGCACACTCATAACTCTGATTCCCCCCTTGAGATCCAACCTTGCCCAATACACCACACACCTCTTCGTCAGGCCTGGGGCCTTGAGGCCTGTTAGAGAACCTTACTCATCATGTCTACAAACTCAATTAACTCCCCACTAAAATGATCGATCAAAGTCTGAATTATAAAATCAGAAATCAACAACTCAGCAGTCTGGAGATTACCAACAGCCCAAAGCAAACAGCAGTCTCGGGATTACCACGGGCCTTCAATCGGCTGATGAGAAATACAGTCGTGAACGTCTACCCATCAGCTATCCGAGCAGGTATTGACAGAACTAGGCTGGACCCACTTCGCTGAAGGCTACTCCAAGACAACCCAAGTGGTCAGATTCGAGTGTGCTTCCGTATATCTTTGTTTGGTTCTTGTACAACCCCGGTGTGATTCGTTTAATAGCAAATTCTTACGAGATTCTCGGTGGCTCTAGTACAACTGACGAGGGAAAATCCCTTGTAAAAAATTGTTAATAGGAAAAAGTGGAGAAGTTTCGGAAAGTACATTCCATGCGAAATGTTCGTAGGGATTCTGCATGATTCCCGAGGATAGGTTCATATTAGGGTGTCAATATACTCTCACTTCCGAGGAAATACGAGGATATATTGAACAGAGGAAATGAGATGGTGATATTCTCCTCAGCAAAGTTCAATTTCTCTAAA
The DNA here is from genome assembly GCA_000966675.3 of Picea glauca. Taxonomy (NCBI): domain Eukaryota; kingdom Viridiplantae; phylum Streptophyta; class Pinopsida; order Pinales; family Pinaceae; genus Picea; species Picea glauca. Next base: position 250,628 of record JZKD02S1751533.1, read on the forward strand.
TATAAAGCTTTTTTAACTTTTCAAATAGATCCAACTTGGTACTGAAGAGACCCCATTTACTAGTTTATTCATCAAAACGTGGATCAGTATTAAAGTTAAAGCAATTAACATAAAAAAGAGATTTTAAATTTTTAAAGTTGAATAAAATTGTGATAATGGATAGAGTATAATCCTAATATTATTACTAATTTATTGATTAGGTAGTAGTAAAATCAAATAAAGTGATGATGATGGAGAGATTTTATTTACAATATTATTTTAATTTTTATTAATTAAATATTGATTTTTAATTTGTATTAATTAAAATATTGATGGAATGGTATCAAAGTCAAATAAAATTATGATAATTTAATTTTTAATGCTTTTACAAATCAAAATGTTAATAAAATACATATTTTTTAATATTATTAGAAATCAAAATATTAATAAAAAACATAATTTTTAATGTTATTGGAAATCAAAATGTTAATAAAAAACATTATAGTTAAATAAAATTATGATAATGGACATTTTGTAATACCATTTAATATTGATGAAATAACATTAAATTATTTAATTTAAGATAAAGAAAAAATTCCTCATCACTTGTACTATAGACTAATCAAAATGTTGACTGATAGATATTAAAGTTAAATAATAAAGAGCATTCGACAAAAGTGGTGGGGTTGAGAGTGTCCAAAAATATTAAAAAATAAAATAAAATTATAAATAGATGGTTAAGTGGTGGGGTTGAGAATGTCCAAAAATATTATAAAAAAAAAAAAATTATAAATAGATGGTGATCATGTGATCATGTGTGATAGTGACTCTTTATCCACGTGTAATTTTATAAAAAATAATATTATAAGCCTTGTAAATTAAAAAATTCCACTAGGGAGAAGACGAGACAAAAAGATGTTTCAAGAAAATTTATATAAAAAAACTTAGAGATGCCTTACTATATGATTACTATAAAGCACAACATTTACTTAGAGATGCCTTTACACTCGGCACAACTACTATGTATGGGTGGGGATAGAGAGTGCTTGGATTAATATTGTAACTCTTTCAATGTCCAAAGTTTTCTTAGAGATGCCTTACACTTGGCACAACTACTATGTATGGGTAGAGATAGACGGTGTTTGGATTAATATTGTAACTCTTTCAATGTCCAAAGTTTTGGTTATAGTTTATTATACTACAATAGCAATGGGATGGTTGTTGCAAATTTTTGTATCAATGTAAATGGGATGGTATTTTGCAAATGTTTGTATCAATGTGTTCTAAGTTAAGTTTGAAGTGTGAGGTGATTGAGTTATTGTAGTAGTTGGTGGTTGAGTTAATTTTTGTTTTTTTATTGTTATTAGTTTTTTAATTTTTAGTATATAAATTAAGTTGTTGGATTGAGTTGATAGATGGTTAATTTATTGTGATTATTGTGAATTTGGATTGATATGTGTCTAGGTTTGTGTATTAGATTAAGGTGGCAGGTGGTTGAGTTATTGTGGTAGTTGGTGATTAAATTAATCCTTGGTTTTGGATTATCACGGGTTTCTTGATTTTTAATGTACAAGCCAAGTTGTTGGATTAAGGTGGCAGATGGTTGAGTTATCGTGATCATTAGTGATTAAGTTAATTCACAATTCTGGATCGCCGCAAGTTTCTCTGGGATGTGGTGTTTCCAATATTTGTTGGTCTGTAGTTATAGATAGTTGTAAAGGTGGTGTTGCTCTACCCTTGTGATTAATTCCATCAAGGGCGAGGGGGTAGTGTGGGCATTAGAAATCTAAAAAAAAGGGTGTTTTCACCCCTTGCAATTTGTTCTTGGCAGTGAGTGCATGGTGGATAGTCTCTTGCCCCAGTGGTGAATGGTACATCATTGTTGGGTCTGTTCTTCTTTGTGTTTATGTTGGAGCATGGACATCTAATGAGGGTAAAAGTGTTTTGGTTGAATGCATTGTGTATGTGTTTGTTATGGAGTTTTAAAGTATTGGTTTTTTGCCCTAAAAATGTTGTGGTTGAATGCATTGTGTATGTGTTTGTTACAGAGTTTAAAAGTATTGGTTTTTGGCCTTAAAAATGTTGTGGTTGAATGCATTGTGTATGGATTTGAACTTTGGGATTTTTGGTATCAGGCCCTGAACTATCTAAATGGCTTCACAAATCCATGAGTCATTGTATTATTATGTTCTTAAATAGTATCATGCTTTTTTTTATCCAACAAGTTGGTTGAATGCATTGTGTATGTGTTTGTTACGGAGTTTAAAAGTATTGGTTTTGGGCCCTAAAAATGTTGTGGTTGAATGCATTGTGTATGGATTTGAACTTTGGGATTTTTGGTATTAGGCCCTGAACTATCTAAATGGCTTCACAAATCCATGAGTCGTTGTATTATTATGTTCTTAAATAGTATCATGCTTATTTTATCCAACAAGTTGGTGGCATTTGCACTAAAATCCAATCTCATGAGCTAGTATCCATGTGAAGGGTGGTGGGTATTGTTACCTTGAAAGCTCTTATTACTCTGTCATTAAACACTAGTATACTCGGTTATGTCATTGGAGCTGAAATCATTTGAGCTAAGAGTTATTCTCGACTAGAGTTTTTCCCCATCTTATAGTGGCTCTTTGAATAAGCTCTCAACTAGCTTTACTTTTGGTCCATGTTAACGTCTATTGTTTTTTTATTGCTTGAAATCAGGCATTGTCAAAAGATAGAATTATGTGTTTGAAGAGTTTGTGCTCATCTTCAAATGGTTATTTGCATATGGACATTTTGAATAGATTTTTGTATTCTTGATGTTTGAGTCTTTTTAGATAGTTATATAGAATATTCTAATTTTATGGTTAATTTTTATCCATAGTTTTGGGTTTTTCTTTCTTTAAAATTGCGTTGGGCAATTGTTAGGCTATGGGTTTAGCTAGACCTCAACGTTCCTATCATGAGTGCATGGATATATGTCATAATTGCCATGTGAGTGGAGTTACATGGGGAGCAGGTGAAAACCCTAGGCTTGTTTCCTTCATGGGGTTCAGTTCATTCTCAATCTTCATAGTCAACTCTAAATTGAAAATAAATAATGTATGATGAAACTATGGTTTTCATGATACTATGGTTTTGATTTGATTTTGATCTCTTAGAAACCTTGTTAGTTTTTTATTTTTTTTATTTTGAGGCATGTTTTATGAAATGTTGCCAACCTATAATAATTTTGCATGTGCATACTTCTTTACCAACAACAACTTTAATGGTGTGCAATTTTAGAGTATGGGGTTATCCAAATGCATCATCCAAATTATGTGTGGATGGATAGATATCATTAGTTTCATGTTAAGTTGCATGAGGATTAGTTGAACCTCTTGAGGTTTTTTTCTTCCTAGGGTTTGTTTATTCCCATTTTCGATAGTCAACTCTAACTTGGAAAGGAACAACATATAACAACGCCATGGTTTTGGTTTGACATCATTTCCATTTCTCCCTTTTGGGTTTTTCTTTATTATTGGTGATTTGGATGCCAAGGTCAGAAATGGTCCATACTTGCTTGCATCTCTCTTGGTGTGAAATTCAAACTAGGCTTTGGGTGCCTTCTTTAAATGGCAAAACTTGTTGGGTTATTTTTTTTTCGGAATTTTGAAGGATGTTCCCTAGTTTTCTTATTTTTAGAGCTTGTGATTAGCACATGCCACTGTTATTAGTGCTCCTGTGAATTGGAAATTGAAGCAAAGTCATGTTGATAGTTTTGTTTAAATATATGGCCTCCTATATTGCTTGGAAAATTTGGATTGTAATTCTAGTCATCGTTGTCATGCATACCCTTGTACAATGTCCTTGTTGGATCTATTTCATTGGTTTTTCTATGCTTGTCACTTTCCTCCAATGTGTTTGGTGCCACAAAGAACATTTGTATTCTAAAATTCAAGCTCTTTGGTGTTTGTTGTTACAATAGTTATTATCTATCCACTTAATACTCTAAAACATAAAAGGGGTAAATATTGGTTATCTTGTAACTTGATTTGACAAGTGATGTTTTAGTTGATGTCAAATATCAGCTTCTCAAATATTCCTAGATTGTTTGGAAGGATGTTTCTAGAAAGCTTCCACCCTACGAAAAAAGGGTGTTTTGTGACTAAAGTTATGATGAAGGTTTTGCTTTATTCTATGCATTTTGTGATGCTTGGCATAATGGCAAGAAAAGGCTCACACATTTTTCTTGTCAATATCATGTGTATGATCATGTTGTTATTTCATCTTCTTCAGTGAAAAACACAATGGCTACATCGTTGTGTAGCTCTTGTTCTATAGAGGAGTTTCCATCTACCTACAAAAGATGAGTATTGGTTAACTCAAGAATGGAGTATGATATTGGTTATTAATGATGTACAAGTTATGTTGGTTTTGTTTGCTTAGGGGTGGGAGTTTACTATAATTAGTTTTAGGTTTGGATTTAGTACATTTATATTTGGGAATTCTCAAAGCAATATGTCTTAGAAATTTGGTATTTATTTGAATTAAAAATCTAGGATGCTTTTACACTTGGGAGGTGTGTGTGTCAAATCTTGCCATTGTGATTGGTTTTGAAGGGTTTCATTTGTGAGGCAACCTAGGTTCAAAACCCATTGTAGTCAGGAGGAGAGACCTTAAAAATCCAACTTGATAAGGGTTGGTGTGGTCTAGGTTGGCTGCGATCCCTAGGTGATTTTGATGACTTAGATGCCCGTGGGTCGCAGTTTCTTAGCCAAAGGCTAGTCCCAGTAAGTCACAAACACGCTAGAAAACAACACACACACACCATATCAACACCAAAAATCTCAATGAAAGGCATAAGAAACCAAAAATTTTGCTACCCCAACCTAAGGGAATAGATAAGTTGGGATTTATAAAGTGACCCCCTTGCTTGTTTTTATAATTTTAATCCACCCGACATCAATGGAGACCCTGACTTTAGAATATTAATCAACATCCAAGTTCAATTCATGATAGACATGCTTAAAAAAGATCATGTCAAACTTGTTTTTCATCACTTGAACTTGTTCCATAAGGCTATTAAGACCTAGATTTCATAATCTTACCTCACCATTCAACCAATCAATCACAAGATTTAAGTCGCCCATAACTTGAATATGATAAACACCTTTTTGTATGGCTATCTAAAGAATGGTCGATAGAGTAGAAAACTTATCCCAATCATTTGAATTGAACCCTAGCCTAAGGGAAAATGAGACATACATAGAAGGAGAAAAGTATAATCTACCTCTCACACCACATTTTCCAACATTGTTTTGGGAAGCACCATCGAAGAACCCCCAAGAAATACCTTCATTAGCCATTAATTCTCATGCATGTCTTTGAACTCTTTCTTTTTCGTCACCTTTATAATATTCATAATAGAATTTAAGCCTATAAAAAACTTGTTCAAGAGTGTACGATGCATTTCGGAAAACAATATCATTTTGAGAATGCTAATTGGCCTAATAAAGTGTGATGAGAGACGATTTATACTCCTTTGCACCTAGATAATCCACCCAATTTTTGAAAGCTTGGGTCAAAGATAAGCCTTCCAACCTCTTACCCCTCCCATAAGAGTTATACTAGCTACCCAGACTTTTTGCAAAATGACACCCAACAAACAATTGGTAAATCATCTCCTTGTGCTCTTCACACAATGCAAATATTGGGCCCATTCCTTGAGCACTTCTAAATCACATCCCATGCGATGACTTTATTAGATAAATCCATCCAAAGAAGAGCTTAACATTCAAATATCCTTTCATTTTCCATAAAACCTCCCACCAACAATATTTGACAACAACTATCTAAACTACAAAGAGAGATGCATACCCTAATTTGGTAGTATACTCCTCTATCATAAGATTCTAGGACCAATATAAGTTATCTTCTCCCTACCCAAGCTTTATAGAATTATTCACTAGTGATTGCACATATCTAGTCCATTCCATTGCTTTGTTTCTACGTAAACCTAGCTCTACTATCAACTTATGGGATTTTTTCCATGGATTTACTTGAATAGGTGTTGAAGCATCACTTGAGAAATATATGTTTTGGTCATGTAATTGACGTAGTCCATTAGAGAGATTATAATTACCTTTAACAACTATCCAAGAATCTTTCCCCACTCTTGTCTTCCTACCATCTTTAATTTTCCAAGCAAACCAAGATCCAATTATTGGGAAAGCCTCCACTAAAGCTTTCCAAAAAATATAGCAGTTGGAGTGAGTGTTGGTTCCCTTTATTTCACTCTTCAAACAATCAAGGGATTTATATATTTGGTTACATAGTGTTTTTCCACAAACCCTCACCCTTTAACAACCTCCACAGACTCTTAACAACTAAGGAAATCCCAAAGATCTATATGGTCTTTAGGCCCCAATCCTAAATAGATTTGGGCTTAGACAATCTTATCTAGTTGACCCATGGCATTCTCTTTTCCAGGCCTCCCTTTCCATAATAAACTAAAGTACTTCCTTATGATATTATTTTGAGTTCCCACAGATATATGTGCAATGGTATGTCAATAGATTAGAGTTGCTTCAAGAACAAAGTTAAACAATGTTAAGATGCCACCCAACAAAAGACATTTGTTTTACCATGTCTCGATCCTTTTTTTAATTTTTTGTATAACTAAATCTAGTCTGTAAACCCATAATCATTCTCCTTCAAAGTGAACCCCGTGAACTTAATGTGAATCCTTAAGGGAATACCAACAAACTAAAGAATTCCCTAGAGCTCTGCTTTGACTTTTTGGAATCTAACAAAGAATAATATGATTTTTTAATCTTAATTTGCATATGTATGGCCTTCATATAAATCCCTATAGTTTATTATAGTGATTTGCATCATTAATGGACCCATTACCAAATAAGAGTATGTCATCTACAAATAATAAATGGGTAAGAATGGTTTGCCTGCCCATTTTTAGACCTATGATAACCCCATTTGTTCTTGAGTATATTAGAAACCTATTTTATCCCTTTGTCGCCATCATAGAGAGAAGTGGGGACAATGGGAAACCTTGTATCAACCCTCCCGGAGGCTTTAAAAAGGATGTGGTAGATCCATTTATAAGAATGGAAAAAATTAACAGTATTCAAGCAAGTCTCAATCCAATTCACCATGGAAACATTAAACCCTACATGAGTCAATATTATCCTTAAGTAGAGCCAAGAGACTTTATCACTTGCTTTTGAAAGAGCCAACTTTGTTTCAAAAGTTGTCTTCTTCTTTGCTACTCCCTCTACATCATGAATATGCCTCCCATTTAAAAACCATTGAGATGTTCTGATGATATTGCCTCTAAAAGGATTGGCATGATCCTCCAAGCTATAACTTTTGTAATGATTTTATATATGGATTTGCACAAAGATATAGGTCTAAAATCGTCAAATGTATATGGAGCATTGTTTTTAGGGATCAAGGATATGAATGTTGTATTGAAGGCCCCCAACATTTTCCCCAATTGTCTTGACTCTTCCACTACTGCAAGTAAATTATTCTCTATAAGATCATAAAATCCCAAATAGAATTCTATAGGGAGGTCATTGGGGATTGGGCTATTAACCCTTTGGAAATAGTAAACAACAATTTTTAGCTCTTCTTTAGAAATTGGCTCCATTAGTTGTGCATTGGTCTTCCTCCACAAACCTACGAAATAAGTGGAGAGCTCGAATATTTCAACAATGTTGGCAATGGGAAGCTCTTCAAAGAGAGAATTAAACTAATCAGCGCCTCTTTCCCACCTCCCTAAAATTGCTCACTTTGGATCCATCAACATTTTACATATCCCAAATTGTATTCATACTTTTTCTCATAGTAGCATAATGATGAAAAAACTTGGTATTTCCATCACCATGGGCTATCTCTACAACCTTGCTTTTCTATCTCCACCTTGCATTTCCCCAATATACAATAGCTCTATTTGAATCTTCAAGTCTCTTGAGTTCCAACAATTTATCTTCATTAAATATCCCTTATCACTTTGGTCACAATTCTAAGTTATGTGACATTTTATTGCTTCAAGGTCCTGTTGTGAATTATTGCATTTCTCCTTTGCCCACTCTATTTTGATCTTTTTAATTTTTCAAAGCTTCGTGGAATTGATACATTAATGTGCCTTCTTCATGATTATTTTGTGTTCCCACTCATTCACAATAAGTGCTTTATAGTCTTCATCGTGTAACCAATGTGAATTAAACTTGAAAAGTGTTGGTGGCTTAATGTCATCCTTTTATAATTGCAACAACATGGGAAGGTGATGTAATCCACCACCAATTCCAATCCAAGACCAGATCCTTGCTACATCCCCCATAATTCTATCAGCTACAAAAAAGCTATCAATTCTCTTGGAAACTCCCTCACCACCCAACCTGTTATTTCTCCAAGTTGGGGTTAACTTCATTGACACTACATCACACAATCTAGCCTCTTCACACTTATGAACGAAGTAATTAGCTAGGGCATCAGCTCTACCATTAGTCCCCCACACTTCTACCCTCTTCATGGTGAAGTTTAGATCTTTGCCCACTATTACAATATCATTTTTTAAGTGGTCACAGAAGCACCAATTCTCTCAATATTCTCTTATGTTTAGCTAAGGACCATAAATATTGAAAATTGAATAAGTCTTATCCATATATAATTATTGCAAATATGTTTTGATAACTAATTGTAATAATTTTGTAGCATCCCGAGCCATCGACTGGACAATCTTGATCCAGATTATTTTCAGCACAAAATGAGAGCGGAGATAGAATAAAACAATGTATAGAGATATCCCAGATATCCAATAATATAATAGAAATGTATCAAATATGCAACCATAAACACAGAGATACAGTAATACACAATTTTCTATTAATGAGTGAAAATGTACAAAGACTGTAAAAATACAGAGTGAAAGACTCGCTAGAATGGTGGCAGCTTATCTTTGAGAAGAGATGTGTCTGTTACTCGCATTCGCAAGAAGATGATTTTACAATGAGTCTCCAAAGGCCTTTTTATCATAAAGAAAATCCAAAACCCTAACCCCGGAAGATGAAAAGCCAACAGTTTTGTGGACCCCGTTTTGGGTAGTTTGGTGTATCAACTTCCCGAGGACATAACTTTGGCATACGATCTTTGTTTGGGGCGCATGATAGCTCGTTGGAAAGGTATCGTCGAGGAGATTCATTTAGGGGGCTCATTCATGGATTCGACTGTCATTGAGAAACTCGATCCCAAAAAACCTTCATTTAGACCCTCAAAATGGCCCCGGAAGTTAAAACTGCTAAAAATAATAAATTGCCAAAATTGCCAGAAAACTGTTTTGAGCGAGTTGGAAAAGGTGGGTGGCCATCAATATCCACCTGGATCAATCCTCCTCCTTAGAAAGCAATGGTATCCATTGCGTTGAGTGCCCGAGGGAGAGGTAAAAGCATTTGTTGAATCTGCATCTTGATGAGTTGCTTGCCTTGTTGGAGAAGTTGCACTGCTTAGCTTGTTGAAGGTTGTTACGAACATGTGGCTAGAAGGGTTGGACCTTTTTAACCAATCTGGCTACATGAGATTCTTGGGTGTAAAAGGAATCTTTACACTTTGCTACAATCTTTTTGACCTACTTCTGTTGGATAGAAGGTGATTGGGCCGAGGCTATAGTGGTTGCAGTATCCTTCTGTTCACCTTTTGAACAGATTGTGAAGAAGATGAACTTTGTAGTATGAGATACTACTTTGCGGCACTGTTTAGGTGGAACAATAATCGGAACTACCTCTGGTATTCTGTAGAGATGACCCCCTAGAGAAACAATGACACTGCGGGGTCGAGACTCATAAACAACATGACGCTTCCACATATATGGTTGGCCCAAGAGAACATCACAGACATCTAGTGGGGAAACATCACATAATACCTCATCCTTGAAGGGTTGGATGTCATATGACAATCGACACTGTTGGCTGACACAGAGATCTTGTCCCTGGCGGAGCCACCCGATGTTGTATGGTTGTGGGTGTGGTGTTGTCGACAATCCCAACTGTTTGACGACCTTTGATGAGATGAGGTTCTTATGGCTTCCTCTATCAACAATAAAATGCAGTGGGGTCCCCTTCACCCACATCTGTGAATGAAAAATATGCTCCCCCTCTTCGGGATCTGTTGGTTCTTATGGTTGAATTGTTGCGGTCGCGATAATAACAGTGGGGTCTACGTCGATGATCTGTCTTTTACCAGTATTTTCAGAATCAGATTCTAAATTAGGGTTCGGCTCCTTGTCTTTGATCTCGGCCACCAATGATTGTTTTGAGCGACATTCCTCAGTGTTTTCCCAGGGGATTTTGTGGAAATCGCACCATTTTTCGATGTCCTTCTTTGTCTTCTCGTGACCCTTCTTTTCCTGTGGCTTGGACCGGTTTTCGGGAGACTATTTGTTAGGGTCGTCTTTATCATACTTTGTTTGTTGCATATTTGCAGACCCAAAATCCCATTTGTTCTGGTGCTTAAATTTATGCTCGATTTTAAAAACATATCGATAAACAACACCAAGTGATGAGATGTCCAGAAAATCCATTTCAGTTTGGATGTATCTGTGTAGAGCCCCATGGTATTTCAGAACCAAATGTCGTTTGGAGTCTTTGATACCTAGCTTGGTGCACAAGGTATGGAAGGTATTGG
>JZKD02S1751533.1:261318-289561 GCA_000966675.3 Picea glauca
CTTGGCCCCTCTCTTGCCGCAGTGTGGTCCATCTCATGTACTGGTCCTCATAGTTGCCAACAGGGTAATACTGTTCCTTTACGACATTCACAAAAAATCCCAAGTGGGCTCAGCCCCATATATTCCAGACTCCTCTATGGAACTTTGCTCCCGGTAAGTTTCCCACCAATGTTTGACATGGGGGAAAGCTTTAAGGAGTGCGAAGGTGATCTTTTCCCCATCGGAAAAATTATGAACACATAAATAACCTTCTAATAGATTTAACCATTTGTCCAAGGCATCCACATCTATCTAATCTTCAAATACGGGAATATCAAAATTAACCTATTCCTTAAAATGAGAGGTGCTTCCAAAGTGGTTGTTTGATGAAGATGCGCTTGTTGCTATTGGCAGGCGTTGAAGGATGTGGGGAAAATTCTCCTTCATTTCGTTCCTCTGTCGCGTGAGAGCTTGCTCAAGAAATAGATTGATATAATCGTTTGCTCCGTCGTTTTCTTTTCTTCCGCCATGGAGGGTTTCTTGGGCGTGCGAGAGTGATTGTCTTCAAGAGAGACACGATCGATAGCCAACTTGGTATACTCGGACCTCGTCGAGGACATGCAATGAAAAAACACAATCAAGAGCAGCCTGCTCTGATACCACTGATCCAGATTATTTTCAGAACGAAATGAGAGCGGAGATATAATAAAAAAATGTACAGAGATATCTCAGATATCCAATAATATAATAGAAATGTATCAGAGATGCAACCATAAACACGGAGATACAGTAATACACAATTTTCTATTAATGAGCGAAAATGTACAAAGACTGTAAAAATATAGAGTGAAAGACTCGCTAGAATGGTGGCAGCTTATCTCTAAGAAGAGATGTGTTCGCTACTCGCATTCGCAAGAAGATTATTTTACAATGAGGCTCCAAAGGCCTTTTTTATCATAAAGAAAATCCAAAACCCTAACCCCGGAAGATGAAAAGCCAACAGTTTTGTGGACCCTGTTTTGGGTAGTTTGGTGTATCAACTTCCCAAGGGTGTAACTTTGGCATACGATCTCCGTTTGGGGCGCACGATAGCTTGTTGGAAAGGTATCGTCAAGGAGATTCATTTAGGGGATCAATCATGCTTTTGATTATCATGGTGAAGCTCGATCCCAAAAACCTTCATTTAGGCCCTCAAAATGGCCCCAGAAGTTAAAACTGCTAAAAATAGTAAATTGCCAAAATTGCCAGAAAACTATTTTGAGTGAGTTGGAAAAGGTGGGTGGCCACTGATATCCACCTAGATCAATCCTCCATCCTTAGGAAGCAATGGTCTCCATTGCATTGAGTTCTTGGGGGAGAGGGAAAAACATTTGTTGAATCTGCATCTTGATGAGTTGTTTGCCTTGTTGGAGAAGTTGCGTTGCTTAGCTTGTTGAAGGTTGTCACGAACATGTGGCTGGAAAGGTTGGACCTTTTTAACCAGTCTGGCTACATGAGATGCATGGGTGAAAAATGGATCTTTATACTTTGCTACAATATTTTTGACCTACTTTTGTTAGATAGAAGGTGCTTGGGTCGAGGCAGTAGTGGTTGTAGTATCCTTATGTCACCTTTTGAACAGATTATGAAGAAGCTTAATTTTGTAGTATGAGATACTACCTTGCGGCATTATTTAGGTGGAATAGTAGTCGGAACTACCTCGGGTATTCTGTAAAGATGACCCCCCAAAGAAACAATAATACTGCAGGGTCGAGACTCATAAATAACATGACGCTTCCACATATATGGTTGGCCCAAGAGAACATCACAGACATCCAGTGGGGAAACATCACATAATACCTCATCCTTGAAGGGCTGAATGTCGTATGAAAATCGACACTGTTGGCTAACACAGAGATCTCGTCCCTCGCGAAGCCACCCGATGTTGTATGGTTGCAGGTGTGGTGTTGTCGACAATCCAAACTGTTTGACAACCTCTGCTGAGATGAGGTTCTTCTGGCTTCCACTATCAACAATAAAAATCAGCGGGTCCCCTTCATGGACATCTGTGAATGAAAAAGGCGCTCCCCCTGTTCAGGATCTGTTGGTTCTTCTGATTGAATTGTTGCGGTCGTGATAATAGTAGTGGGGTCTGCGTCGATGATCTGTCTTTTACCATTATTTTCAGAATCAGATTCTGAATCATGGTTCGGCTCCTTGTCTTTGATCTCGGCCACCAATGACTGTTTTGAGCGACATTCATTGGTGTTGTGCCAGGGGCTTTTGTGGAAATTGCACCATTTTCTGGTGTCCTTCTTTGTCTTCCTGTGACCCTTCTTTTCCTGTGGCTTGGACCAGTTTTTAGAAGACTGTTTGTCAAGGTCATATTTATCATACTTTGTTTGTTGCGGATTTGTAGACCCAAATTCCCGTTTGTTCTAATGCTTAAATTTCTGCTCGATTTTAACAACATATAGATAAGCATCAATGAGTGATGAGATGTCCAGAAAATCCATTTCAGTTTGGATGTATCTGTGTAGAGCCCCATGGTATTTTAGAACCAAATGTCGTTTCAGAGTCTTTGATACCCAGCTTGGCGCGCAAGGTATGGAAGGTATTAATGAACTCTGGAACTTCTTGGCCCCTCTCTTGCCGTAGTGTGGTCCATCTCATGTACTGGTCCTCATAGTTACCAACAGGGTAATATTTTTCATTTACCGCATCCACAAAAAAATATCAAGTGGGCTCGGCCCCATATATTCCAGAATCCTCTTTAGAACTTTGCTCCCAGTAAGTTTTCCACCAATGTTTGACATGGGGGAGAGCTTTAAGGAGTGCGAAGGTGATCTTTTCCCTGCCGGAAAAATTATGAACAAAGAAATAACCTTCTAACAGATTTAACCATTTGTCTATGCAATCTGCATCTATCTAACCTTCAAATACAGGAATATCAAAATTAACCTGTACCTTGAAAGGAGAGGTGCTTCCAAAGTGGTTGTTTGATGAAGATGCATCTGTTGCTATCGGCAGGCGTTGAAGGATGTGGGAAAAATTCTCCATCATCTCGTCCCTCTGTCGCATGAGAGCTTGCTCAAGCAACAAATTGATAGAATCGCCTGCTCCGTTGTTTTTCTTTTCTTCCGCCATGGAGGGTTTCTTGGGCATGCGAGAGTGATTTTCTTCAAGAGAGACAATATCGAGACCCAACTTGGTATACTTGGACCTCGTCGGGGACATGCACTGAAAAAAATGATCAAGAGCAACCTGCTCTTATACCACTGATCCGTATTATTTTTGCCACAAAATGAGAGCGGGGATATAATAAAAAAATGTACAGAGATATCCCGGATATTCAAGAATATAACATAAATGTATCAGAGACGCAACCATAAACACAGAGATACAGTAATACACAATTTTTTATTAATGAGGGAAAATGTACAAAGACTATAAAAATACAGAGTGAAAGACTCGCTAGAATAGTGGCAGCTTATCTCTGAGAAGAGATGTGTCCGCTACTCGCATTCGCAAGAAGATGATTTTACAATGAGGCTCCAAAGGCCTTTTTATCATAAATAAAATCCAAAACCCTAACCCCAGAAGATGAAAAGCCAACAGTTTTGTGGACCTTGTTTTGGGGAGTTTGGTGTATCAACTTCCTGAGAGCGTAACTTTGGCATACAATCTATGTTTGGGGCGCACGATAGCTCATTGGAAAGGTATCAATGAGGAAATTTATTTAGGGGGCTCAATAATGCCTTCAATTATCATGGAGAAGTTCGATCCCAAAAACCTTCATTTAGGCCCTCAAAATTGCCCCAGAAGTTAAAACTGCTAAAAATAGTAAATTGCCAGAAAACTATTTTGAGCAAGTTGGAAAAGGTGGGTGGCCATCGATATTCACTTGGATCAATCCTCCCTCCTTAGGAATCAATTATATCCATTGCGTTGAGTGCCCAAGGGAGAGGGAAAATCATTTGTTGAATCTACATCTTGATGAGTTGTTTGTCTTGTTGGAGAAGTTGTGTTGCTTAGCTTGTTGAAGGTTGTCGCGAACATGTGGCTGGAAGGGTTGGACCTTTTTAACCAGTCTGGCTACATGAGATTCCTAGGTGAAAAATGAATCTTTACATTTTGCTGCAATCTTGTTGACCTGCTTCTGTTGGATAGAAGGTGCTTGGGCCAAGGCTGTAGTGGTTGTAGTATCCTTATGTTCACCTTTTGAACATATTGTGAAGAAGCTGAATTTTGTAGTATGAGATACTACCTTGCGGCACTATTTAGGTGGAACAATAGTTGGAACTACCTCTGGTATTCTATAGAGATGACCCCCCAGAAAAATAATGACACTGTCGGGTCGAGACTCATAAACAACATGGCGCTTCCACATATATGGTTGGCCCAAGAGAACATCATAGACATCCAGTGAGGAGACATCACATCATACCTCATCCTTGAAGGGTTGGATGCCATATGACAATCGACATTGTTGGCTTACACGAAGATCTCGTCCCTGGCAAAGCCACCCGATGTTGTATGGCTGCCGGTGTGGTGTTGTCGACAATCCCAACTGTTTGACGCCTCTGTTGAGATGAGGTTCTTTTGGCTTCCGCTATCAACAATAAAATGCATTAGGGTCCCTTTCACCCACATCTGTGAATGAAAAAGGCGCTCCCCCTCTTTAGGATCTGTTGGTTCTTCTGGTTGAATTGTCACGGTCGCGACAATAGTAATGGGGTATGCGTCGATGATCTGCCTTTTACCAGTTTTTTCATAATCATATTCTGAATCATGGTTCGGCTCCTTGTCTTTGATCTCGGCCACCAATGACTATTTTGAAAGACATTCATCGGTGTTGTGCCAGGGGCTTTTGTGGAAATCACACCATTTTCCGGTGTCCTTCTTTGTCTTCCCATGACCCTTCTTTTCCTATGGCTTGGACCGGTTTTCGAGAGATTGTTTATTAGGGCCGTCTTTATCATACTTTATTTGTTGCAGATTTGCAGACCTAAACTCCCATTTGTTTTGGTGCTTAAATTTCCGCTTGATTTTAACAACATACCGATAAGCAACACCGAGTGATGAGATGTCCAGAAAATCCATTTAAGTTTGGATGTATCTGTGTAGAGTCCCATGGTATTTAAGAACCAAATGTCATTCACAGTCTTTGATATGCAGCTTGTTGCACAAGGTATGGAAGGTATTGGTGAACTCTAGAACTGCTTGGCCCCTCTCTTGTCGCAGTGTGGTCCATCTCATGTACTGGTCCTCATAGTTGCCCATAGGGTAATATTGTTCCTTTACTGCATCCATAAAAAAATCCCAAGTGGGCTCGACCCCATATATTCTAGACTCCTCTGTGGAACTTTGCTCCCAGTAAGTTTCCCACCAATGTTTGACATGGGGGAGAGCTTTAATGAGTGCGAAGGTGATCTTTTCCCTATCGGAAAAGTTATGAAGAGAGAAATAACCTTCTAACATATTTAACCATTTGTCTAGGGCATCCTTATCTATTTGACCTTCAAATACAGGAATATCAAAATTAACCCGTTCCTTGAAAGGAGAGGTGCTTCCAAAGTGGTTGTTTGATGAAGATGCGCCTCTTGCTATCGACAAACATTGAAGTATCTGGGGAAAATTATCGATCATTTCGTCCCTCTATCGCGTGAGAGCTTGTTCAAGAAACAGATTGATAGAATCGTCTGCTCCATCGTTTTTCTTTTCTTCTGCCATGGGGGGTTTCTTGGGCGTGCGAGAACGATTGTCTTCAATAGAGACAAGTTCGAGACCCAAATTTCTATACTCGGACCTTGTCGGGGACATGATCTGAAAAAAACGATCAAGAGAAGCATGCTCTGATACCACTGATCCATATTATTTTCGGCACGAAATGAGAGCGAAGATATAAAAAAATGTACAGAGATATCCCCAATATCCAATAATATAACATAAATGTATCAGAGATGCAACCATAAACACAGAGATACAGTGATACACAATTTTCTATTAATGAGCCAAATTGTACAAAGACTGTAAAAATATAGAGTGAAAGACTCGCTAGAATCATGATAGCTTATCTATGAGAAGAGATGTGTCTGTTACTCACATTCGCAAGAAGATGATTTTACAATGAGGCTCCAAAGGCCTTTTTATCATAAAGAAAATCCAAAACCCTAACCCCGGAAGATGAAAAGCCAACAGTTTTGTTGACCTCGTTTTGGGTAGTTTGGTGTATCAACTTCTCGAGGGCGTAACTTTGGCATACGATCTCCGTTTGGGGCGCACGATAACTCGTTGGAAAGGTATTGTCAAGGAGATTCATTTAGGTTCTCAATCATGCCTTCATCTATCATTGAGAAACTAAATTCAAAAAAACCTTCATTTAGGCCCTCAAAATGTCCCCGAAAGTTAAAACTGCTAAAAATAGTAAATTGCCAAAATTCCCAGAAAACTGTTTTGAGCGAGTTGGAAAAGGTGGGTGGCCACCGATATCCACCTGGATCAATCCTCCCTCCTTACGAAGCAATGGTCTCCATTGTGTTGAGTGCCCGGGGGAGAGGTAAAAACATTTGTTGAATCTGCATCTTGATGAGTTGTTTGCCTTGTTGGAGAAGTTGCGCTGCTTAGATTGTTGAAGGTTGTCACCAACATGTGGATGGAAGGGTTGGACCTTTTTAACTAGTCTAGCTACATGAGATGCATGGGTGCAAAATGAATATTTACACTTTTTTGCAATCTTGTTGACCTGTTTCTGTTGGATAGAAGGTGCTTGGGCCGAGGCTGTAGTGGTTGCAATATCCTTTTGTTTACCTTTTGAATAGAATGTGAAGAAGCTGAATTTTGTAGTATGAGATGTTACCTTGCGACACTATTTAGGTGGAACAATAGTCGGAACTATCTCTAGTATTCTGTCGAGAAGACCCCCAGAGAAACAATGACACTGTAGGGTTGAGACTCATAAATAACATGGTGCTTCCACATATATGGTTGGCCCAAGAGAACATCACAGACATCCAGTGGGGAAACATCACATAATACCTCATCTTTGAAGGGTTGGATGCCCTATGACAATCGACATTATTGGCTGACACATATATCTCATCCTTAGCGATGCCACCCGATGTTGTATGGTTGCGGGTGTGGTGTTGTCGACAATCCCAACTGTTTGATGACCTCTGTTGAGATGAGGTTCTCCTAGCTTCCGCCATCAACAATAAAATGCATCGGGGTCCCCTTCACCCACATTTGTGAATGAAAAAGTCACTCCCTCTCTTCAGGATCTGTTGGTTCTTCTGGTTGAATTGTTGCGGTCCCAACAATAACAGTGGGGTCTACGTTGATGATTTGTCTTTTACCAGTATTTTTAGAATCAGATTCTGAATCATGGTTTGGCCCCTTGTCTTTGATCTCGACCACCGATGACTGTTTTGAGCGACATTCCTCGGTGTTGTGCCAGGGGATTTTGTGGAAATCGCACCATTTTTCGATGTCCTTCTTTGTCTTCCCGTGACCCTTCTTTTCCTATGGATTGGACTGGTTTTTGGGAGACTGTTTGTTAGGGCCCTCTTTATGATACTTTGTTTGCTGCAAATTTGTAGACCCAAAATCTCATTTGTTCTGGTGCTTAAATTTCTTCTCGATTTTAACAACATATCGATAAGGAGCACCGAGTGATGAGATGTCCAGAAAATCCATTTCAGTTTGGATGTATCTGTGTAGAGCCCCATGGTATTTTAGAACCAAATGTCATTTGGAGTCTTCGATACCCAACTTGGTGTGCAAGGTATGGAAGGTATTGGTGAACTTTGGAACTGCTTGGCCCCTCTCTTGCCGCAGTGTGGTCCATCTCATGTACTGGTCCTCATAGTTTCCAACAAGGTTATACTGTTCATTTACCGCATCTACAAAAAAATTCCAAGTGGGCTCGGACCCATATATTCCAGACTCCTTTGTGGAACTTTGCTCCCAGTAAGTTTCCCACCAATTTTTGACACGGGGGAGAGATTTAAGGAGTGTGAAGGTGATCTTTTCCCTGTCGAAAAAATTATGAACAAAGAAATAACCTTCTAACATATTTAACCATTTGTTTAGGGCATCCGCATCTATCTGACCTTCAAATACGAGAATATGAAAATTAACCTGTACATTGAAGGGAGAGATGCTTCCAAAGTGGTTGTTTGATGAAGATGCACCTGTTTCTATCGACAGGCATTGAAGGATGTGGGAAAAATTCTCCATCATTTCGTCACTCTATCGCGTGAGAGCTTGCTCAAGCAACAAATTGATAGAATCGTCTGCTTCATTGTTTTTCTTTTCTTCTGTCGTGGAGGGTTTCTTGGGCATGCGAGAGAAATTTTCTTCAAGAGAGAGAAGCTCAAGACCCAACTTGCTATACTCGAACCTTGTCGGGGACATACACTGAAAAAAACGATCAAGAGCAACCTGCTCTTATACCACTGATCTAGATGATTTTCGCCACGAAATGCGAGCAGAGATATAATAAAACAATGTACAGAGATATCCTGGATATCCAATAATATAACATAAATGTATCAGAGATGCAACTATAAACATAGATATACAATAATACACAATTTTCTATTAATGAACAAAAATGTACAAAGATTGTAAAAATATAGAGTGAAAGACTTGCTAGAATGGTGGCAGCTTATCTCTGAGAAGAGATGTGTCCGCTACTCGCATTCGCAAGAAGATGATTTTACAATGAGGCACCAAAGTCTTTTTTATCATAAAGAAAATCCAAAACCCTAACCCCGAAAGATGAAAAGCCAACAGTTTTGTTGACCCCGTTTTGGGTAGTTTGGTGTATCAACTTCCCGAGGGCATAACTTTGGCATATGATCTCCGTTTGGGGCGCACGATAGCTCGTTGGAAAGGTATCGTCGAGAAGATTTATTTAGGGGGGCTCAATCATTCCTTTGGAGACCATTAAGAAGCTCTATCCCGGAAAACCTTCATTTAGGCCCTCAAAATGGCCTCGGAAGTTAAAACTGCTAAAAATAGTAAATTGTCAAAATTCCCAGAAAACTTTTTTGAGCGAGTTGGAAAAGGTGGGTGGCCACCAATACCCACCTGGATCAATGCCACTTAAAATTTTAAACTCTAATACTAATTTAATTCATAAAAATTCTCTGCAAATGCACAAATTTGTACCAAATAATAACAGAAATATACATGCAGCTTACATAGGGAAAACCCATGAAAATAAATGCATAAATATTAACACAAGACATAAAATGACACGCAATTGACACATATATTTGATCAAAAGAACACCAACTATGTGCAAACCTTCCATGTTCCTCCCAGACTTAGACCACACTACTCAAAACTCTCAGCAGTGGGTCACCCCCAAGCTAGGGCTTAAGCTCCACCTAGGCAAGGGAATCCTAACCCAGACTAAGGTCTCCCAAACAACATAAATCTCAGACTCATGTGTCAACTCAAGATAATTGCCTACAGTCCCTCATTCTCACGTGCATGTCCCACCCCAAGAAGTGTGCCCCTTCTCTGCTCAACAGTCCTTCGGATGCCCCACTTCCCTTCTGGGGCTTCATCAACATGCTAGACACGAAGTCTCAAAGCCCTGTAGTTGCAGCTTGGCACCTTGGGAATTAATTCCCAACAATTCTCTCGCCCGCAAAGAATGCTCACGAGCCTGACAACCTGCTTCTTCAATAGTCCATCGGCATGAAAGCCCACCTCTTCTCCTCCAAATCTTCCCAGGTACAATAACAACAAGATACAAATGGTAGTTCAGTGAGTGAAGTAATGAAGATCGAATGATAGGAAAATGAACTAAGTCCAAATTATATGTATGCATGTTCCCAACTTGACATTTGTCATGTTGGGAACTACCTTGGTCCCACTTGACCCTACTTGTCCCCATCCTTATAACTTAGGATAAAATAAATATCCATACTTTATACTTTAAGTAATATTAATATAATATTCATTTGGGCTTAAACCCCTCTAGCTTAGCCCCTTTTCCTAAAATTTTAGCCCTCTTTCCCTATCTAGTGGAGTTTATCCCCCCATACACTTTTACATGGTTGGTCTGTGACAATGATGTGTTTTCATCAATATTTGTGTGTGATTACATATTACAATGATGGCTCACTGGCAATTTTAGCATCTAGCTCTACATCCTAATAACCACACAGGAAATGTGGCCTCAAAATACATATACACAAAGACACTCTAGCCCAAAATGTCCTGGCTCACTAGCCTATGTGGTCATTTACATTTATATGTACAATTTGGGTTCGACCTAGGGGTATTACATTCTCCTCCCCCTTATTTATGCATTGTCTTCAATGCAGTATATACACATATACAATCAAAACTTCAAAAGTCTTAAAAAAGATGTGGGTATTCTGCCCGCATAACATCCTCGTGCTCCCAAGTTGCATCCTCAAGACCATACCAGGTCCATTGGACCTTTACCAGTCTTATTGCTCGATTTTGTAGTAGCTTGAATTTTCAATCAATATGCATACTGGATGAACTCGGGAGTCTCCTTCTTGCTCCACCTGAATCACATTCCAATCAATGACATGATTAGCATCAAGTACATACTTTTTAAGCAATGATACATGGAATACATTATGAATACAAATTGATGTAGGTAAGGCAAACACGTATGCTACAAGACCAATCCTCTTTGGGATTTAAAATGACCCACAATAACGAGCTGCCAACTTTGAACAATTTCCCAACTTCAGGGAACTTCTCTCGGCCTTTACTTTTAAGAACACATGGTCCCCTACTTTGAACTCTCTATGAATTCTACCCTCATCAACATAACTTTTCTGCCTGTCCTAGTCAACCTTTAAATTTTGTTTTATTCTCACCATCTGCTCTTCCATTTCCCTGAGTAATTATGGTCCAACCACTGCTCTGTTTGTTGAGTTGTCCCATCTCACTGGTGTGTTGCACTTTCTACCATAAAGTGCCTCAAATGGGCTCATTTTTAGACATGCTTGATACCCATTTTTATAAGCATACTCCACCAAATGGAAATAATCCACCCATTTGGATGGTTTATCCATCACATAAATCCTCAACATATCTTCAATCACTTGATTCACCCCCTCTATTTTCCCATTTGACTTTGGATGATAGGTTGTGCTAAAGTTCAGATTGGTCCCAAATCCTTTGAATAATCCTTTCCAAAAATTTGATGTAAATTTTGGATCTCTACCAGACATAATGTCTTGGGTATACCACGTAGTCAAACAATTTCTCTTATATAAATATCAACAATGTTGGTTGCCTTGTAAGTGAGCTTTACTGGAATAAAGTGGGCAACTTTAGTAAGCTTATCCACCACCACCATGATGGAATCATGTTGTTTGGTTGTTTTAGGCAGCTTGGTGATGGAATCCATTGTTACAACTTCCCATTTCCACTCGGGAATGGGTAATGGCTGTAGCAGACCAACTGTGTGTCTATGATTGGCCTTGACTTTTTAACATTCCAAACACTTGGCAATAAAATCAACAACCTATTTCTTCATACCCGGCCAATAATATTGGCTCTTGACAACTGCAATAGTTTTTTGGTAACCTGGGTGCCTAGCATAAGGCACGTTATGCATTTCTTTTAAAATCAAAATTTTCAATTCCTGAGAATTTGGCACATAAATTCTACCCCTGTACATGAGAATTTTAGCCTTTTTCAGCCTATATTCTTCACTTTTCTGCTACAAATTACCTTGCCGAAAAATTTCCTTTACCTCCATGTATTTTTTATCTGATTTTGCAGCCTCTAAAATTTTGTTCTTCAAATGTGATTGGTACATGCTAATGGTTGTAGCATGTATCGCATGCACCCTCCTACTGAGCTCATAAATCACCTTGTTCTCTTTACCTTTGATATGCTTTATATCAAAGTCATATTCACTAAGGAATTCCAACCATCTGCTTTGCCTAAAATTTAAAGTTGGTTGCCCAAATAAATATTTCATACCACTATGGTCCATCCTCAATTCAAATATTTTCCCCACGAGGTAGTGCCTCCACATATTCAAGGCATGAACTATGACTGCCAATTCTAAATCATGAGTAGCATAGTTCCTTTCACACTCCTTTAATTTCCTTGATTCATAGCATACCACATGCCCATTCTGACTAAGAACTCCACCAAGTCCTTCTTTACATGCATCAGTGCATACAATGAAGTCTTCATTTGAATCAACAATCTTTATTATTGGAGCACTTGTTAGTAAACGTTTCAAGTGTTGGAAACTCCTTTCCCAATCCGATGTCCACTCAAACTTCACACCCTTCTTTCACAAAGAAGTGATTGGGTGTGCAATCTTTGAGAATCCCTCAATGAATCTTATGTAGTAACCTACAAGTCCCATGAATGATCTCACCTCAGAGACATTCCTTGGTGTTGGCCACCCCTCAATGGCCTTTATCTTTTATGGGTCCACTGCTATTCCTTCCTCTGGAATGATATGGCCCAAATAATGAATTTTCTTTTGGTAGAATGAGCACTTGCTCAATTTGGCATACAACTGATGCTCCCTCAATGTCTGTAATACCATCCTCAAGTGTTGCTCATGCTCTTCATTAGACTTAGGATATATAAGAATGTCATCCAGGAAGACAATGACAAACTTATCTAAGTAATCTTTGAAAATACCATTCATTAAACACATGAAGACAATTGTGCATTTGATAACCCAAATGGCACCACTGTGAACTCATAATGACCATACCTTGTTCTTGTTGATGTATTCTTCTTTAATTCTTACATGATAATAGCTTGACCTAAGATCAATCTTGGAGAATATCTTAACATCTTTCAGCTAATCAAAGAGGTCATCTGTCCTTGGCAAATGATACTTGTTCTTCACAGTTACCTTGTTCAATTTCCTGAAGTCAATGCAAAGACTCAAGGTATTGTCCTTCTTTTTCACAAACAACACTGACACACTTGGGCGTATATACCCCTTCTTCAAAAGTTTCTCAATCTACATTTGTAATTCCTTTAACTCTGGTGTACTCATCCTATATGGAGTCTTGGATATCGGGGTTGCTCTAAGCATCAAATTTAAAGAGAAATCAATATCTCTCTTGGGTGGCAATCCAAATATTTCTTTAAAAATATCTTCAAACTCCTTTAGGACTGCATAATCTTCACTACTTGGCACCTTGGCTTTAGGTGTCTCTTCCATATGTGTTGCAAATTTTTGACGTCCTTTTCTGAAACTTTTCTTGAGCTACAAGGTTGAAACTTCCCTAATGGTTATTGCCCTAGGAATTCCCTAAACTATCCTCAAGTTCCCTTCCTCATCCAACCAAGTAAATTCCTTATTATAACAATCTAGGATAGCATGATGCTTGTCCAATGAATCCGTAACAACAAGGCAATCATATGAGCCCAAAGGTATGATATTCAAATCTTCTCTTGTTCCCAGTCCATTCATGTCCATTGGACATGCCTTAACCATCTCATTAATTTTCCTTTTAGCTCCTGTAGCTAGCTGCACTAACCAAGGTTTTCCAAGCTTGCTTCTTGGCAATTGAAAATTTTCCACCATCTTAGGATCTAGATAACTATGATTAGCTCCTCCATTAATTAAAATAGCAATGGGTTGGTTGTTGATCTTACCTTCCACTTTAATCATATGTGACTGAAACTCAACTTGTTTGGTATCCAGAGTTGCATAGATCATTCATACATTTCTTCTCATGTCCTCCACTGTATCAACCTTTTGAATATTATGAACAATCCTCACTTTTTCAGCTCTATGAGGAAAATCTCGGTACATGTGGTTTCCCCCACAACCCCAACATTGAATGAGTGGTTGCCTTGTTCTTTGCCCCATTGTCTCTTTCATTCTGGGTTCTTTAGAGGCTAGTTGTCCCTAAGAATTATTTTTGAAGAACGTTGGCTTGGTCCCCTTCTTCCTTTGGTCCATCTTACTTTTCTTTTTGTCTTCCCACGCCTTTTGGAAAGTTGATCTTCCTCTATGTTGATAATAAAGACATTTATCCCTCCTTATAGTTTCCTCTAATGTCTTGGGATCATCATATTGTATCTTATCACTGATAAAAGATGGCAGCCCACTTGGGTACCTATGAATCTTAACGTGTTCATCCTTGATGAAATAAACATATTTCAACAGTTCTAAAAACCTTCTTTCACACTCATCTATGGTCATACTCCCAAGCTTGAGTTCAAAGAACTCATTCATTTCCTTATCATAGTAAAGTTTGGTCAAGTATCTCTTTTGAAAATACCTCTTGAATTCCCTCCAAGTAATCTTCTTCTCATCAATGTGTTGCACCTGCACAAATTGGTCCCACCACATTGATGCTTTTCCTTTGAGCTGATAGATGGTAATTATTCCTTCTTCTTGTGAGGATTAGTTATTTAACTAGAGGTACTTCCTCATGCCCAATAGACAGGTCTCTGCATCCTCATCCTTCTTGTCTTCACCATAAAATGTAGGAGGCTTGATCTTATTCATCTCTTGATGTATCTCATATACCCCAGACCTCCTCTCATGCTTCCTAACATGGGATGGACTTGAACTACTATGTGCTCTTCTAGTTGAATGCCTTGGGGAGTGATGGTGATGCTTGTCAACACTTCTTGTTATTCTCCTCTCATCATGATATCTGTGACTCCCTGATTTACTTGACTCGGTCTCCTTATCCATCTTCTTCTCTATTATGTCTAAGCTCTACATTAACTTGATGTTGAAGCCCTCTTGTTGCTCCTCAACTTTCATAAGCCTCTCATTATCAGCTTTATAACTCTTGATATTCTTTTGTAGACTTTTTATAGTCTCTACCAAGTTCATGCTTTCCTCCTTGCCTTCTCCATGTCCATTTGAATTTGTACCTTCATTACCCATACTGACATACATCCCCCTGATCTCATTTTCATGGATGTAATACCTCTATGAATTTTCCATGCCTTCCATGCTTCTGATCTTTGTGTTGATCCTTTTCTGATCTAAATTTTGTTACTCTGCAAAATGTGCAGGCAACAAGATTGGTTAGACTAAATAGTTTAACAAATTCATGAAATTTATGTACAATTTTATTCCAATAATGCATCAGAATTATTTCTTCCGATTCTTTCTGAAATTAACTGCTGAGATCATTTTTTTGGGTGGATATCTAAACTCTTCTATCCAATACCTTTCCAAATCTTGCTTCCTTTCTCAATTATGAGTTATGAGCAGAAAGTTATGGTCATTTAAATATTACACATTAATTCCTTCTGCTCACCCCTCATCTAGGTGCAATTCTTAACTTTGCATAAGCATCCTTGCACATGGCCATTTGGAGTTTTGGTAGGATATAAATTGGGTTCTTTCATAAACATATTCTGGACTCCCTGGAGAATTTTCACCCCCATCTGAGATACAAGCTGCTAGATACAACCTGTTGAAGTTTCAGGCCAATCAATATTTATTTTTTGGTCTTGAATGCTACAAGTACCTTCTATGCCATCCTACTCATTCTTTTGTGCCCATATTTTTAATTTATCTCCATGGATATCTTATATGGCCCAAGAGAATTCCATATACTTCTCATGTGCCCCAATCCAATTGCAAAACAGGAAGTTATGGCCCCCAGAAGTTAACCGGGTCTTAAAATTTACCCTCCATTGTTTCACTTGTAACTCCCTCATACTAGCTCTGTCTGACAAATGGTATAAACCATTAGAAATCTACCACTAAGATATTTAATTTGAGCTAAAAAAACTACACCATGGGTTCATTGTTTTCGAGTATATAAAAACATTGTTCATGGCCTAAAAATTTGCTACAAAAACATAACTTGGAAAACACTGAAATTTTCCAATAATTTTCATTAATTTCCGTGAAAAAATAGTTGATTTGTGTTGACTTAGATGCTGGTAAGGAATCTTGAGTCCACCTAGCACTTTGGATCGGTTCCTTGTCAGCCTTCGGTCATCATGGACTTGCCCTGTCGGTCCTTACCTCCACAGGTGTACACCAATTTATTTTTTTGGGCTCCACAACCCTTCGCTGCCATGTGGCACCTTTATATTGGGTCGCGGGGATGGGTGGACCCCATCCCACACCCATATAGCTTGGTGCACAAATTTTCACATAAACGTGATCAGACGACGGAGATTTAAAGGTCGTCGGTGGCAATCAATGACTCCCAACGCATTTGGCCCCCCTTGCCCCACCGAACTTTAACACATGGGGGAGGGGCCGAAAAACTTAACCACAATTAAGTTTGTGGCGATGCATCGTGAATTGATGCATTTCACCCCCCCTGGCATGTGGTTAACACAACCACCTAAGACCCCCCCAAAATTCATATGGGGATGACGTGTGTCCTTGGCTTGGGGTCCCATCGGGTAGGAGATTGTCGCCACTGTGTACCTCTGCCACACCTGCTTATGTGTACCTGCCACTGTGGTAATACATGTCACCTTCCCACCACATCATTTGACATGTGTCCCCCATGTCATGATGATGTCAGTGTACGGAAAAACACCCAAATTTTTGCAATTTTTCTAAAATTTCCTATTTTTCCGAAATGCCCAAAATTGCTCAATTTTGAAATTATTTTTGGGGCCGCCATAGAAACTCTATAATCAATATTTTTTTGGTCAATTTCGTCCCTATAACCACCAATTCGACTCCAACACCCATACATCGACACATCAAATTCCTCATGAATTTAACCATGGAATGTGGGGCTTTTGCCCAAAAACACCCAATTTCACCATGGCGCTCCACAACATGAAATTTGGCCAATATGCAGGCTCGAATTCGCCCAATTAAATTTGGGAATTTTAATTCCTGGGTTCGATTCTTCCATATACCCATGAATTTTTCCCCGATTTCACTGTAAAAAAAAAATCGAACAATTTGCAAATGAACTCTTCTTGACATTATGTCAAACAAATTGCTTGCAAACTCTGTAATTTCACTTTTGTGGTCTACTAAATGGTCCATGCAAGATCAATGTTGAAAATTGGAGCTCTAATACCACATTGTAGCATCCCCACCCACCGATTGGACTATGCCACTTAAAATTTTGAACTCTAATACTAATTTAATTCATAAAAATACTCTACAAATGCACAGATTCATACCAAATAATAACAAAAATATACATGCAGCTTACACAGGAAAAACCCATGAAAAAATGCATAAATATTAACACAACACATAAATTAACACACAATTGACACTTATCTTTGATAAAAAAACACCAACTACGTGCAGACCCTCCACTTTCCTCCCAGCCTTAGACCACACCGCTCAAAACTCTCAGCAGTGGGTCACCCCCAAGATGGGGATTAAACTCCACCTAGGCAAGGGAATCTTAACCCATGCTAAGATCTCCCAGACAACATAAAGCTCAGACTCAGGTGCCAAATGAAATTAACAACCTACAATCCCTCATTCCCACATGCTTGTCCCACCCCAGGAAGTGTGTCCCTTCTCTTCTCAACAGTCCTTCAACTGCCCCACTTCCCTTCCGGGGCTTCAACAACAAGTTGGACATGAAGTCTCAAAGCCCTGTAGCTGCAGCTTGGGACCTTAGGAATTAATTCCCAACAATTATCTCACCTGGAGAGAATGCTCACGGGCTTGACAAACCGCTTCTTCAATAGTTCACGGGCCTGACAACCCACCTCTTCTGCTCCAAATCTTCTTAGGTACAATAACAACAAGGTACATATGGTAGCTCAGTGAGTGAAGTAATGAAGATCGAATGATAGGAAAATGAAGTAAGTCCAAAATATATGTATGCATGTTCCCAACTTGACATTTGACATGTTGGGAATTACCTTGGTCCCACTTGACCCCATCCTTATAACTTACGATAAAATAAATATCCATACTTTATACTTTAAGGAATATTAATATAATATTCCTTTGGGCTTAAACCCCTCTATCTTAGCCCCTTTTCCTAAAATTTTATCCCTCTTTCCCTATCTAGTGGAGTTTACCCCCCCATACTCTTTTACATGGTTGGTCTGTGACAATGATGTGTTTTCATCAATATTTGTGTGTGATTACATATTACAATGATGGCTCACTGGCCATTTTAGCATCTGGCTCTACATTCTAATAACTACACAGGCACTGTGGCCTCAAAATACATATACGCAAAGACACTCTAGCTCAAAATGTCCTGGCCCACCAACCTATGTGTTCATTTACATTTATATGGACAATTTGGGTTCGGCCTAGGGGTATTACATTACCCTCCCCCTTATTTATGCATTATCTTCAATGCAGTATATACACATATACAATCAAAACTTCAAAAGTCTTAAAAAATATGCGGGTATTCTTCCTGCATAGCATCCTCGTGCTCCCAAGTTGCATGCTAAGGATCGTACCAGGTCCATTGGACCTTTACCAGTCTTAGTGCTCGATTTTGGAGCAGCTTGACTTTCCGATTCAATATGCATAACGGTTGAACTCAAGAGTCTCCTTCTTGCTCCACCTGAATCACATTCCAATCAATGACATGATTAGCATCAGGTACATACTTTTTAAGTAATGATACATGAAATACATTATGAATACAAATTGATGCAGGTAAGGCAATCATGTATGCTACAAGACCAATCCTCTGCAGGATTTCAAACGACCCACAATAACGAGCTTCCAGCTTTGAAAAAATTCCCAACTTAAGGGAACTTCTCTCGGCCTGTACTTTTAAGAACACATGGTCCCCTACTTTGAACTCTCTGTGAGTTCTGCCCTTATGAGCATGTAAGGCCTTCCTACTTCAGGGCCTAAAAAAATAAATTTATTTTGTAATCTCCTACTTAAATGACTGCAATTTAGTTTAGAATTTTTCTTTATGCAATAAATAAACTGGTAAATAGACATCAAAATAAATTAGACAACATAATAACAACAACATAATGATAACAGACCAACTGGTAAAAAGCATACCTCTACCTGCAGGTTGGTTGATTTAACCTCTTTCATGTTTGTTCTTGTTTTTTCCCAACTGCCCAACTGAATATTAAACTCCTAGCCAACTAGGAATAACCTCTATGACTCTGTAGCTCCAGGAATCCTTGCGGTTTCCTGGCCCCCAAGCCCAAACTTCCCAGCAACAACAGTGTCCCTGTAAAAGCTCCCCAAAACAATATGTTCTTCCAATTTCCACCTTCTTCCTCTCTCTTTCAAAATTTCTTCCCTGCCTCCTTCTTCCCCAATTTGTCCCAAAACAAAGACCCCCTCTCCAAATCTTCTCCCCTCTTCCTTATCATCCTCTCTCGAATCCCCCTCCCTCATCTAATTCTCCAACTGCCTTATCCCCTCATTAATTCCCCAACAACCTTATCCCCCCATTAATTACTTCACCTACCTTTTTAATAATAAAATACTAAAAGACTCATTGAATTTATTTTATTAATTAATTAAATTTAAATTAACAATTATGATAAATAAATAATCAAATTGGGTTGTTACATACACTCACCCTTCAAAAAACTTTTTTTTCGAAGTTAGAGTAATTTACAATACAAGGGTAATGACACATGATTCATACATCCACATCAAATAAACAACATCGTCAATTTAAAACACTTATACATACTAGTGTACATATACAAGGCATGCATGTGTAGCTAGCACATATAGGACTCACACATGTACTAATGACAATAATGATCACACCTAAAGTAATTCTTGTATGCGTCCAATCCAAATTTCATAAAAGATAGTAAACCATTTAAATTGTTTGCAAGATCCCTCAATTATAATAATTTAGCACAAACAACATTCATTTAGATAATTGTAGTTCAATCAAGCAATTATAAATATACATATATACATATTTTTCAAAAAGAGGAAATCAAGAAATTCTACTATAAGGCGAAAGCCCCACACACTCTCAACTACTTCTAGTCATCCTTCCTCCCTAACCTACTTCCATCTTCCATCTCTATCCTTCCTTTGTTGGACTATCTTGAAGAGTCAACTATATTGACCTAACTCTAGATAGAACCCGTAAGCGAAAGTGTAACCTCTCTTGACCAAGCTTCCCCAGCAGGCAACTGGCAGTCATCATCACATGTCTAGGGGAGCGTGAGCTAACACCGTCCTCCCATGACTCTAGGTTTCAGAGGATACACGACGAGAAATGCCTCCACCTCTCCTAATAGAACTAGGATCAACACCCTACCATGGACCATACAGTGGCACTATGTTGCTAGGAATTTTGTCATTGTATATTCAGTTTCAGGGAGTCTCGTCACATGAAAAACCTACACTTGTCCACATATCATAGCAATGCATTTGAACCAACATAATTTCACAGACAAAGATTCATACTATATTATTTCTCGATCGATGTTCACAACATCAACCATTTTATTATCATTATCCTTTTGTTATTTCTTAGCCCATTAACCTGCATATTAGTTTATAACACAAACTCATACATATCCATGCATTATCATCATGTAAATGCATTTAATCATATCCTAAATTTGGTATCCACGTACCAATAAATTTAAATGTCAAAATCTTCAAGTTAGGAATAGATTGTATAATATCCGTCATAATTCAAATAACCTTAAACATTCATAGAATTGACATTCACATAGATTCATATGTCTTAAAATTCAAGTGTATCATTAATAGTTTCACAATTAATAGAAAATAAGAGGTGATTAGGCCTTAAGTAATTCTAGCTATCTAAGTTAAAAGGTGGCATTACATACACCCAACCTTCGGGAAACATATTCCCGAGGTGGTCAAAAAAGTGAGGGATGATCTCGTCGTAAGGTTTCTACATCCTCCTAAGTAGTAGATCCTGGGCTATACTTGTCCCACTGGACCTTAACTTGGTCTACCAGATGATTCCTGAATTGTCAGAACCTATGGTACAATATGAGTAACGGTTCGACCATGAGGATTCCCGTGTCCGATACCTACAATTCCTTCCAATTCAATTTATGAGAATCGTCAGCAACACAATGACGTAGAACAGATACATGAAAAACATTATGAGTTTTATGTAAGTGGGGTGGCAGTACGAGACAATAGGCAACGGTTCCAATTCTCTCTTGGATTTTGAACAGTCATATAAATTGAGGTGACAACTTTGTCCCCTTCCTGAACCGAATGGTACTCTTAATAGGTCTGATACAAATGAAAACTTGATCTCCCACTTTATAACTTTGGTCAGTCCTATGTGCACCGGCATAAATTTTCTGTCTATCTTGTGCTTCCTTTAGTCATTGCCTAATATGAATCATTCGTTCCTCCATTTCTTGAATCAATTCTAGCCCAACTGTCATTCGATCTTCTAACCTTTCCCAACTCAATGATGTCTTGCATGGCCTTCCATACAGAGCTTCATAGGGTGGCATTCCAATGGAGCTATGAAAATTGTTATTGTAGGCGAACTCTACCAAAGGTAGGTACTTCTTCCAATGTGTTTGATTATCCATAACATACATCCTAAGCATGTCTTCCATAACCTAATTTACTCTCTCAGATTGCCCATCTGTTTCAAGATGATATGTTGTGCTTAATTTCAACTGAGTTCCCAACACTGACTGCAAACTTGTCCAAAACCTATATGTGAATCAAGAGTCCCTATCTGAAATGATCTTCTTGGGTAACCCATGCAGACAAATGACCTCACTTATAAGCACACGTGCCGCATCAAGGACATGCATTGTGCTTATGAGATGTGAGTGGCAATCCCACAACAAAACCCATAGAAATGACTTCCCACTTGGACATAGGAACATCATGTGGTTGTAGGAGACCTGTCGGGTGGTGTTGGTCAGCCTTCACTTGTTGACACTCTAGGCACTTGGCGATGAAATGGACTACATCACACTTCATGCCCACTCAGAAGAAAATCTTCTTCATGTCTGTATACAATTTCTTCACACCTGGATGTGCACAGTAAAGTGCTCTATGGGCTTCCTTGAGTATGATGCTTCGAATATCCCCACCTTCGGGGATGTACATCCTCCCTAATATCTTAACAATCCATTTGCTTCAAGGCTATATCCTTCATACTTTGGATTTAATTTCCTCCCACTATGGAGGGTTGAAGTAACCTTTAAATACCAACTATTTCCAAAAAGTTGCCCCAACTGGCTCCCTCAAATTAACTTTTAAGGGTACCAAGGAGAAGACATGTGGTCTCCTACTCAGGGCGTCCACGACCACATTCTCCTTTCCCTTGATCTATGAAATTTCAAAATCGTACTCACTCATAAACTCACTCCATCACCTCTACCTCACATTGAGATCTCTTTGAGTGAAGAGATGCTTAAAGCTTTCATGGTCTGTTTTGAGCTCAAAGCTTCACCCCACTAGATAGTGCCTCCAAAGTTTCAGAGCTAGCATTACAACTGCGAACTCTAAATCATGAGTAGCATAAATCTCCTCATGTTGCTTCAACTTTATTGATGCATATGTTATCACTCCTCCATCCTGCATTAGCACGGCCCCCAATCCTTGCTTTGAGGCGTCTGTGCAGACTATAAAGTCTTTTTCCATATCCGACACTCGTAAAATTGGTGCACTAGTTAGTAACCTATTAATCTCGATGAATGCAATATCACATTCTTCTGTCCATTCGTACCTAACCCCCTTGCACTGCAAGGTGGTGATGGGTTTCACTATCTTAGAGAACCCTTCCACAAACCTCCAATAATAACCAACTAGCCCCATGAAGTTTCTCACCTCATGAGCATTTTTTGTCATTGGCATTTTTTTTTGTCATTGTTTCTCACCTTTTATGTGTCCACAAAGATTCCTTCACTGGAAATGATATGACCTAA
The DNA here is from genome assembly GCA_000966675.3 of Picea glauca. NCBI lineage: Eukaryota > Viridiplantae > Streptophyta > Pinopsida > Pinales > Pinaceae > Picea > Picea glauca. Next base: position 284,095 of record JZKD02S1751533.1, read on the forward strand.
ATAGTGAATCTTTTTCTGGAAGAAAGAACACTTAGACAACTTTCCATACAATTTGTTCTCTCTAAGGCATGAAAACACCACTCACAAGTGTTCCTCATGTTCCCTTTCATTCTTGGAATAGATGAGGATATCATCCAAAAAGATCTAAGTACTTTTAGAATACACCATTCATAAGGCTCATGAATACTGTTGGCGCCTTGATCAAACAAAAGGTACTACAACGAACTTGTAGTTCCCAAACCGAGTTCGAAAGACAGTTTTAGGAATATCGTCTTCCTTAATTCTTAACTGGTGATACCCTAATCACAGATCAATTTTTGAGAAAACTGCTACTCCTTTCATTCGATCAAAGAGATCATCTATTAGTGGCATTGGGTGCCTACTTTTCAATGTAGCACGGTTCAAGTCCCTATAATCTATACACATTCGTAAGGAACCATCCTTCTTCTTGACAAAAATTACTGGTGCACCCCAAGGTGAGACACTAGGCCTTATTAGCCCTAAGTCAAGTAGTTCCTTTAACTGCATCTACAACTCACAAAGTTTTGGTGCTATCATCCTATACGATGTCTTGGAAATTGGCTTCGCACCAGGTTTTAGCTCAATGGTAAAATCAAGCTCTCTCTCAAAAGGAGCACGCAACGTGGGCAAGGGATTTAGGTTACGTGGGCCATGGAGGTCCACGTGCTTTCTCTGCAAGTCCCCATGCAAATATACAAAATGAGATTAGGTTTCCCCATCTCAGACTCATCTTCTCCCTTTTCTTTCATTTCAAATTTTATCTCTGGTCATAGGGTTTTGAGGGTGTGGCCCTAGCTCCATGGCCTCCTGCCTCGAGGGTGTTTCCATGGCCTCCTGCCTTGAGGGTGTTTCCATGGCCCTCCCTCTGATTTCTCTTGAACTAGAAGTTCAAAGGGTGGCAGGGCATGACTATCTCCTTGGTCGTTTTGTGGACTTAGGCTCCATGCGGGAAAACCTATGGGTATTCTCCTTGATGCTTTGTGCACTATAATAACCCATAGGCTTCCCTTGACGCTCTTGTGAGCGTGCTTTGCTTTGATGCATAGCGTGTTAGCTATGGACCTACGGGAGATTGGCATAAGTGCTTTCTTTGGCTCTTCTAGGTTCCTGCTAGGGTTTTCGTGTCTGATTCGATCGATTCTCCCTGCGATTACACCTGCAGACCTCCCAGACATCATTGACTTCATGTTCTACGTGTCTCTGCGATTCAGTTGGGTCCTGATTTGGCCCTTACCGTGTTAATTTGTTCGTTCTTCCAGCAACACAACGTGGGATGTGAAATTTCGTGCTCGAGGTTTGGTTTTGGATGCAATATGAAGAAAGTCGTGTTACATTTACATAAACAACATTGGAAGCTAAGTTGCTTTAACCGTGCGTTGGGATTTCCTTTAGGACTGTGAACGTGGATGGATTTCGATTTGAATGGGAAGAAATTTGTGTAATATAAATGGAATAGCCATGGAATTAAGTGATTTTTATCCTCTAAAGGATTTCATTAGTTGACTTTTGTCTAATTCCTCGAGAATACATTGTTTTTTCTTCATTTTTGTAGCGTTTTTCATATTATTTGGTTGATTCTATCCATCTACTTTACAGTAGTAGCGGGAAACATAGGTCTTTTCCTTTTTACGAAGGTTGGGTTTAACTGTACCAGCAACAACGAAAGTTGTGAAGGATGTTAAGGGAGGATGGAAAGAACATAATGGACAAAGCAGGTGCGGAAAGCGGGGTTTTGTTCCCTTGTTTGAATCTGAAGGAAACAAAAACATCAGGGCCACGAGCTCCTCCCAGGAATAAAATGGCCTTGTATGAGCAGTTTACGATATTGTCTCACCATTTTGTTCAATCGTCCCACAATGTTGCCCGACAAAACCCAAGTCCATTACTTAATATGTCATCTTCATGTGATGGGAGGTTTATGTATACTCCATATTATGTTTCTCCAAATGCTTATGCAACTGTAATTTTTCCAGGCTAGTTTTTGGGACATAAATTGATATCTCGTACTAATAGCACTGCAACAGAGTTTGACAAGTCAACAAAGTGTTCTCTAGTCAAAAGTAGAGAACATTTATCTGGAACAACAACTTACAGTAATCCAAGGGTTTCAAAATCTCATCGTAATCCACACCCCTTCTCAAGAGTTGGCATTGAAGTTGAAGATTCATCACTGCAATTATCTCGTAGATTGAGCAAAAATAATTTAATGGGTAGTGTTATGGTGGGAGGTTTGCATGTGCATAGAAGTGCACAAAGAACTAGCAATCCTGTGATAGGTTATGCTTCTGAGGGCTTGAGAACTGTTCCACTGCAGGAGGACAATGTGTTGAAAGTTCCAGTTCAATGCTGTCGAAGTGCTATATTTCCAAGTGATAGGATGGGATCTAGAGAGAGAGAAGTTGGTTTATGTAGGGACATAAGTCATCCCATTCACGGTGATGCATATTGTGTTGAGGACAAATTGTGTTTACCAAGGTGTCCAAATAAAGGAGCTTGTAACAATTTGTTCTCTTATCTTTGCTTCCTAATATTTGGTTCTTGAAATATCAGAAGTTCAAACTCTATGACGTTTCATGTTGAAGAAATAATGTTCATTTAATGCAGGTCAAAACCTTAGAATCATCATTTTTCATAAATGGAGAGATGTGGGAATAGACTATAACCTTCCATTTATAGTCCAGTTGAATGTTGACAGGAAGATGCATTGCATAATATGATGAGAAGCTTGCAATCCTTATTCAATCTTAAGATTATAGAAACATGCTTAGAAATATTATTATCCAAGTTTTTTAGCTGTAAAATATGCTTTTATAGTATTGATAAATTACACGTGTGATGCAAAAGATATAAAAATGCAGTGGCACGATAACACAGCCCGCTTCATATTTCTTTTAAAACAATACTTAGATCTCTGAAATTTTGTGAAAGGTGTCTATTTCACTACTCTATTTCCTTCTTTTTTTTGTATTTGTAGGTAAGGATGTTTACAGGTACAGGGGTTGGAACACAGTTCTTCTAGGTAGTCTTCATACGTTTTATGGGTTGTAAATAAAGGGTTTCTAGGCTGTAGGTTAGGGGTTTGGGAAAAGATTGAACAATTATGTGGGTGGTCAAGCCCAAGTTTCAGTTTTGAAATTGAGCTCTGATACCATTTGTAAGGCCTTCCTACTTCAGGGCCTAATATATATATATGTTGTAATCTCCTACTGAAATGACATAAGTTTAGTTTAGAAATTTTCTTTATGCAAGAAATAAATTGGTAAATAGACAACAAAACAAATTAGACAACATAATAACAATAGCATAATGATAATAGACCAACTAGTAAAATACATACCTTGACCTGCAAGTTGGTTGATTTAGTCCCTTTCATGTTTGTCCTTGTTCTTTCCCAACTTCCCAACTGAATATTAACCTCCTAGCCAACTAGGAACAACCTCTTCGGCTCCCTAGCTCCATGAATCCTTGCGGTTTCCTAGCCCCCGAGTCCAAAGTTCCCAACAACAACAGTGTACCTGTAAAATATCCCCAAAACAATATGTTCTTCCAATTTCTACCTTCTTCCTCTCTCTTTCAAAATTTCTTCCTTGCCTCATTCTTCCCCAATTTATTCAAAAACAAAGACCCCCTCTCCCCTTTTTCTTATCCTCCTCTCTCGAAACCCCCTCCCTCACTCAATTCCCCAACTGCCTTATCCCCCCATTAATTCCCCAACAACCTTATCCCCCCATTAATTACTTCACCTACCTTTTTAATAATAAAATAATAAAAGATTCTTTGAATTTATTTTATTAATTAATTAAATTTAAATTAACAATTATGATAAATAAATAATCAAATTGGGTTGTTACAGAGCATAACTTTTCTGCTTGTCCTGGGTAGCCTTTAAATTTTGCTTTATTCTCACCATTTTGTCTTCCATTTCCCTAAGTAATTTTGGTCCAACCACTGCTCTATCTGTTGGGTTGTCCCAACTCACTGGCATGTTGCACTTTCTAACATAAAGTGCCTCAAATGGGCTCATTTTTAGAGATTCTTGATACCCCTTTGTTAGCGTCAGAAGTCACTCCTGGATTGCTTGCAGGAGCAGAGCCTGACACCCATCAGTTTAATGTCACGATTTGTTTAAAGAAGGGTGATCAAATGGAAGCAAACTCGGAACAATATTGTTTCAACTCAGAAACTAGGCCAAGCGTGCACGGGCGAGTGAGGTCTTAGATAAACTTCAAACAGTGAGTCGTAGTAAGGGTGAGTAGGGGGAAGACTTGCATGAGAAAAGTGCGAAGGTCTATCATAAACATCAAGTTTGTAATAGACTAGAGAAGAAAGCATTCGAACGCAAGATCCTCTTACATTCAAACACAGAAGACCAAAGAATACAATAATGTCACAACAAATCCTTTATCATAACATAACTGCAACAATCCACGCGAATCATTCGATCATGAACTCTCTGATATAAGATGAGAACATAGATGGAAAAGCAGAACTATTTGTCATAAAACAAGAAATCTCAAACACGGATACACAACCCAGATAACCAGAATGTTTACTGAAACTTTACAGTTAGGAGCTTAGCTCTACCATCGATAGATACAAAAATGGCGAAAATGCCTTCATATACTCAGAACAACAATCAACAACGGAATCGAGACATTGCATTGAAAGCTTTGCGTCTGCATGGCTTCTGACAGTCAACATCTGAAAGATCGTGCAACTTATGTCAGACGCAATCTAACTCTTAACAGTTCCAACGGTGAATCGACGTGCCTTTAATTCATTGTCGTGCTTTCCCATTATGGCAGAGGCGATGTCTAACCACCACCAACCGCTTCAATAACTGCTTCATCGGGATTGAGGATGGCCCGACCAACTTGGCACCTTCGGGACGTGGAGGGCCTCGCGTGCTGCCACTTGAAATAACTGACTGGCTTAAAGAATAGGCCTGGAGACTAGCGCGAAAGATGGGGCACGGGAACGGAGTGATGGGGCCGGAACAACGGGGAGTGGAGAAGAAGCGATGAGGGAGCGAGAGAGGTTGCAGGGGAGACACATGGCAAAAGGCGATAAGCGGAGGAGGCAGGAGAGTAGATGTGATGGACACATTTTAGTGGGAGGCTGACGTGGAGGGAAAGAAACACATGGCAAGTGGTGAGTGGACGATGAGATGGGGAAATCACCTCTTGGGTTAAAGAGTGGAGGAGGACAAATGACACATGGCAATAGGGGAAAGGTGGTTCTGGAGGATGACATGACAAGGGAAGGGCTCACGCTGGCTAAACACAGAATAGCTGAGAAGGATGGGATTGTCCAAGCGCCGTTGATCTGGGCGAGTTGATCTTGGCCATCGAAAAGCTACACGCCCAATTTCGGACCCCCCCCCCTCCGCTTAAAGGTAGAAAGGCAGGGGGGGTCCGGAATTGCCTTTATCGCCGTTGATCCGGGC
>JZKD02S1751533.1:297645-313149 GCA_000966675.3 Picea glauca
AAAGGTAGAAAGGCCGGGGGGGGTTTGGAATCTCATATATGCCGTTGATTTGGGCGCGCGGATGCATGCCGTCCAGATCCGTTCACTGCTTACCACGAGCACATTTACACCCGAACTTAGGACAAGTGGGTTTTTAACCCATTCCTTTGCATTCTAACCCCCCTTACAAGAAATATCGTTAACACCCTTGTTATAAGCAAACTCCACCAAATGAAAATAATCCTCCCATTTGGATGGTTTATCCATCACATAAATCCTCAACATATCTTCAATCACTTGATTCACCATCTCTTTTTGCCCATCGAACTCTAGATGATAGGTTGTGCTAAAGTTCAGATTGGTCCCAAATCCTTTGAATGATCCTTCCCAAAAGTTTGATGTAAACTTTGGATCTCTGTCAGACACAATTGTCTTGGGTATACCATGTAGTCGCACAATTTCTCTCATATAAATATCAACAATGTTGGCTGCCTTGTGAGTGTGATTTACTAGAATAAAGTGGGAAACTTTAGTTAGCTTATCCACCTCCACCATGATGGAATCATGTTGATTGGTTATTATGGGAAACTTGGTGATGGAATCCATCATTACAACTTCCCATTTCCATTCAAGAATGGGCAATGGTTGTAGCAGACCAACTGGGTGTATGTGCTCAGCCTTGACTTTTTGACATTCCAAACACTTGGCAATAAAATCAACAACCTATTTCTTCATTCCCAACCAATAATATTGGCTCTTGACAGTTGCAATAGTTTTTTGTAAACCCAGTTGCCCAACATAAGGCACCTTATGCATTTCTTTTAAAATTCGTTTTTTCAATTCCTAAGAATTTGGCACATAAATTCTACTCATGTACATGAGAATTTTAGCGTTTTCCAGCTTATATTCTTCACTTTTATGCTGCAAATTACATTGCTGAAAATTTTCCTTTACCTCCATGTATTTTTTATCTGATTTTGCAGCCTCTAAAATTTTGTTCTTTAAATGTGATTGGTACATGCTAATGGTTGTAGCATGTATCGCATGCACCCTCCTACTGAGCTCGTAAATCACCTTGTTCTCTTTACCTTTGATATGATTTATATCAAAGTCATATTCACTAAGGAATTCCAACCATCTGCTTTGCCTAACATTTAAAGTTGGTTGCCCAAATAAATATTTCAGACCACTATGGTTCGTCCTCAATTCAAATATTTTCCCCATGAGGTAGTGCCTCCACATATTCAAGGCATGAACTATGACTGCCAATTCTAAATCATGAGTAGCATAGTTCCTTTCACACTCCTTTAATTTTCTTGATTCATAGCATACCACATGCCCATTCTGACTAAGAACTCCACCAAGTTCTTCTTTACTTGCATCAATGCATACAATGAAGTCTTCATTTGGATCAACAATCTTTAATATTGGAGAACTTGTTAGTAAATTCTTTAAGTGTTGGAAACTCCTTTCCCAATCCGATGTCCACTCAAACTTCACACCTTTCTTTTGCAAATAAGTGATTGGGTGTGCAATCTTTGAGAATCCCTCAATGAATCTTATGCAGTAACCTACAAGTCCCATGAATGATCTCACCTCATAGACATTCCTTGGTGTTGTCCACCCCTCAATGACCTTTATCTTTTATGGGTCCACTGCTATTCCTTGCTTTTAAATGATATGGCCCAAATAATGAATTTGCTTTTGGTAGAATGAACACTTGCTTAATTTCGCATATAATTGATGCTCCCTTAATACCTACAATAACATCCTCAAGTGTTCCTCATGCTCTTCCTTAGACTTAGAATATATAAGAATGTCATCCAGAAAGACAGTGACAAACTTATCTAAGTAATACTTGAAAATACCATTCATTAAAAACATGAAGAAAACTGGTGCATTTGATAACCGAAATGGCACCACTATGAACTCATAATGGCCATACCTTGTTTTGAAGGCAGTCTTGCTCATGTCTTCTTTTTTAGTTATTACTTGATAATAGCCTGACCTAAGATCAATCTTGAAGAATATCTTAGCATCTTTCAGCTGATCAAAGAGGTCATCTATCCTTGGCAAAGGATACTTGTTCTTCACAGTTACCTTGTTCAACTACCTAAAGTCAATGCAAAGCCTCAAGGTACAGTCCTTCTTTTTCACAAACGACACTGGGCACCCCAAGGTGACACACTTGGGTGTATATACCCCTTCTTCAAAAGATTCTCAAGCTGCATTTGCAGTTCCTCTAACTATGGTGTACTCATCCTATAATGATTCTTTGATCCAGGTGGATATTTGTGGCCACCCACCTTTTCCAACTGGCTCAAAACAATTTTTCAAAACAACTTGTATACCAAATGGACCACACTGTGGCAAGAAAGAGACCAAGCAGTGCCAGATTTCACAAATATCTTCCATACCTTACGCACCAAGCTAGGTATCAAAGATTCAGAGCGACATCTAGTGCTCTGCATAGATAAATCCAGACCGAAATGGAATTTCCGGACATGTCATCCTTGGGCACAACTTACCGATATGTTTTCAAAATCAAGTGGAAGCTCAAACAAAAGACGCGACAATTTGGGCCTGGGAGCCCCTCACAACAAATTCCAGCAAATGGAGGCCCCAACCCACAGAAAAAATGACAAAGAAAAGATGGACAGTATCAGGACAACCAGTTCAAGTTGCAATAAAAGAAAGACATTGGAAAGACAAAGAAAGATACCAGGAAGTGGTGCGACTTCCATAAGAGCCCTTGGCATAACACTGCTGACTGCAACTCAAAGCAGTCATTGGTGGCAGAAGTGAAAGCCTCAGAATTAGATGCAGGTTTTGACTCTAAGCCAGAACTAGAAAGGGGAAGATGGATCATTGACGTGGAACCTAGTGCCACCGTTGCTACCACTAAGCTCCAGCCTAGTGAACCAAATGAGCTAGAAGAAGGAGAGCGCCTCTTCCATTCATAGATGTGGGTAAAAGACACCCCTTTGCACTTCATCATTGATAGCGGTAGCCAGAAGAACCTCATCTCAGCAGAGGTCATCAAGCGGTTGGCCCTGCCAACAACGTCGCACCCACAACCCTACACCATTGGATGGCTCTGGAAAGGAAGCGATCTCTGCATCAACCAATAGTGTTGACTATTGTATGACATCAAGCCCTTCAAAGACGAGCTATTATGTGATGTTGCTCCTCTCGAAGTTTGTGATGTTATTTTGGGCCAAACTTATTTATTGAAATGACATGTTGTATATGAGTCTAGGCCTCATAGATTTATTATTACTTTGAACAAGAAATTGTGCAAGATACCCGAGGCAGTCCCACCTAGTTCTATTTCCTTGATCTCTGCTAAACAATACATCAAGGTCATCCGTTAGACGGGAAAGTTTGTCTTCTTCGTGATTCGTTCTCAGAATAAGCGAAAGATCACAACCACATCTAGGGTCTCTATGGGTGACCTCTCCACACAACAGAAGCAAGTAGATAAGGTTGCGGAAAAATACTTGGATATCTTCTCCTCACCTACTGGGGTACCTCTGCACTTCTAGGTCAAGCACCCCATCGATCTGACCACCGACGCACCGCTGCCCAATGGGTCAGTCTATCTCTGCTTTCTGTTAGAGAATGAGGAGATCAAGCGACAGATCCAAAAACTGCTCCACAAGGGGCACATCCATCCCAACTCATCACCTTGCGGGAGCCCAATCGTGCTGGTACAGAAGAAAGATGGAACTTGGCGACTCTTCATTGATTACCAGGCTATGAATAAAATCACAGTCAGAAACTGGTACCCGATTCCCTGAATCAACGACCTTCTTGATCAACTCATGGGGGCCAAATACTTTAGTAAGATTGATCTAAAGTCTGGCTACCACCATGCCCCGATAGAAAAGATAGATGTATGGAAGACCACCTTCAAGTCAAAGGAAGGCCTTTTTGAATGGTTGGTCATGCCCTTTGGTTTGACAAATGCTCTAGCCATTTTCATGAGGATGATGGACGATATCCTGCGACCATTCACCAATACTTTTGTAGTGGTGCATCTGGATGACATTCTCATTTACAACAAGACTTGGGCTGAACACTTGCAACATATTTAGCAAGTATGCACACCCTGTGGCACCACAAGCTATACGCCAACTTGGAAAAATGCACCTTCGACATGGACCAGGTCCATTACCTAGGCTACATCGTTGATCAACATGGCGTACATGTGGATCTAATCAAGACCCAAGTCATCCATGACTGTCCAGGGCCAACCACAAGCACTAAGCTTCAAAGCTTCTTAGGCCTTGCCAATTTCTACCACAGGTTCGTGTTGGGATTCTCCCATATTGCATGGGCCCTCAACAAAATAACCAAGGGTGGTGGTCAGGCGAAATTTGTGTGGGGCCGGTCTCAAAAACAAGCGTTCGATGATTTGAATCAACGCTTGTGTGCAGCCCCAGTACTCTCACTAGCATACCTACAACAACCCTTTGAGATCGAGACAGATGCTTCAGACTATGTTGTGGGCGTCGTTCTCACTAAGCACGACCACCCTATGGCCTATCATAGTGAGACACTATCAGATGCTGTCTGTAAGTACCCTACTTACGACAAAGAAATGTACTTCATTGTCCAAGCCTGCCGCCAGTGGAGACATTACATTCTTGGGAAGGAGACAATCATCCACACTGATCATAAGCCACTGTAGTTCATGCAGACATAAGGAAAATTACAGAATGACCGACATCAAGAGTGGTCCACATGCTTGCAGCAATTCCACCTCAACATCAAGTATAAAACATGAAGCACCAATTGCGTTGATGATTTCCTCAACAGATTGCCAGTCGCGACACTCACCACGGTGCTAGACTCTTGCGGCCATGAGACCTCTGGATGGCCCCAACTGTATGAGACTGACCCAGACTTTCCCACCACCTACCAAATGTTAGGTGCAAACACAATTGTCGATAAATTCCATCTTCAGGATGGGTTGTTGTGTTGTCTGGGCCATATATGTGTTCCATCAAGCGAGCGAGCAAAGATGATCTGGGAAGCCCACTACATTCGGGTGGCAAGACACTTCGACGTCGAAAATACACTAGCAATGCTACAGAAACATTTCTACTGGCCGAAACTTTGACAGGAGGTCAGCAAGTATATCAGGTCCTACACTGCCTACGCTATTTCCAAACCGACCACTAAGAAATAGGGCTTGTACACCCCTCTTCCTACCCTTGACAGGCCATGGGAATCCATCTCAATGGACTACATGTCGGGCCTCCCGTCCACCAAGCGGGGAAATGATTATGTTTTTGTGGTTGTTGATCGCTTTTCTAAGATGGCGATTCTGGTTGACTGCAAGAAGAACATCACAACAGAGGCCACTGCCAAGCTCTTTTTTGAACGATTTTGGGTAAATTTTGGAATCTCACAAGCCATTGTCTCAGATTGGGACAATTGATTTCTCAACAAATTCTGGTCGAGCCTCTGGTCACTGCTGGACACCAAGCTCACCAAATCCACGGCCTTCCACCCCAAGACAGATGCCCAAACCGAGGTCATAAATTGAATGATTATGCATATCCTTCGCATGTATAATTCCAATCACCCTCTCACATGGGATGACATCCTTTCCTATGTCCCGCATAGCTACAACTGAGCCCTGCATAGCTCAACTGGCCACAGCCCCTTTCAGGTGGGGTTGGGATTCCAACCATTGGGTCCCATAGATGTTGGACTTCCCCTTCCGGTCACCTCGACTGACTCATCTCCTGCTCCAACTAAAGTAACAAAGCCACCCGTTCCATTGAGCAGATCCATCACATCCGCCAACAGGTTCAGGATATCCTATAAAAGTCCAATGACAAGTACACGCAGCGCCATGAGCAACATCGGGTGCCACATAAGTTTCAGGCGGGCGACAAAGTTTGGTTGCAGTTGCAGAAAGAATGCCTTACAGGACCCTATCAGAAGCTTTTCCTACTCTGTTATGGGTCGTACACCATCACCAAGGTCGTGGGGGATAATTCTTTTGAGCTCAACATTCCTCCTTTCCTTGGCCTACACCCAGTGTGCAACGTGGATCTCCTTTGCCCTTATTTCCTACCATTATTGGACACCTCAGAAGAAGCAGAATAGCTAACACCAACAGAGCTCAACCACGACTACATACAACAGGCATCCAGAGATCATATTGTGGACACATAGATCAAGGGCACTCAACAACAAAGGATCCAACTTTATCGATTCGTCAAAGCAGGACAGCTTCTGCACCAAGGGAAGTGGCTCACCCGGGGCCAAATTCAACAAAAATTTCCTCATCTAATGGGGGAAATCAATGAAATGGAGACAATTTATTCCTAAGGAGGGAGGATTGATCAAGGTGGATATCGGTGGCCACCCACCTTTTCCACCTGGCTTAAAACATTTTTCTGGCAATTTTGGTAATTTACTATTTTAAGCATTTTTTCACTTTCGGAGCTGTTTTGAGGCCCTAAACAATGTTTTTCAGGAAAATGGGGAGAAATATCTTGTTTCCTTTCATGTTAATCGTAAAATTAATCTCCTTGACGATACCTTTGCAACGGGCTATCATACGCTTAAAACGAAGATCGTATGCAAAAGTTACGACCACGGGAAGTTGATGTACTAACTTACCCAAACGGGGCCTACATGACTTTTGACGATTCATCTCGTAGGGTTAGGTTTTTGGATGTCTAGGGTTTTTGGCATTCTTGTTTATTGTAAAAAATTCCTTCATATCCTCATTGAAAGGATCTTCTTGCGAATGAGCGCAACCGTCGCATCTCTTCTCAGAGATAAGCCGCCACCATTCCATCAAGCTTGTTTCCGCTGCATTTTACAGTTTTAGCTTATTTCCTTATTGAATAGAAAACCAGTTTTACTGTATCTCTGTTATCTTGTGTTAAACACTTGTTAATAATCTGTATTCATTTTGTTCTGCTCATAAAATCCGGATTAGTGGTATTAGAGCGGTCTCCTCTTGTCGTCTTAATGCATGTCTCCAACGAGGTCGGAGTACAAAGAGTTGGGTCTCGAGCTTGTTTCTCTTGAGGACAAAAGCCCTCGCATGCCCAAGTGACCTCTCATGGCAGGAGAAAAGAAACATGGTGGGACAAGAGATACTTTCAGACTGTTGATTGAGGAATCCCTCACGCAACAAAGGAACAAGATGATGGATAGTTTCACACAAATCCTTCAGCGACTACCAACAAGCGACGCATCTTCTTCGAGCGGAGGTGCTGCCCCCTTCAAGGTACAAATAAACTTTGATATTCCTATATTTTAAGGTTAGATAGATGCAGATGCTATAGAGAAGTGATTGAATCTACTAGAAGGGTATTTTTCTGTCCATAACTTTTCGAATAGAGAAAATATTACTTTTGCGCTCCTCAAAGCCGTTCCCCATGTCAAAGATTGGTGGGAAACTTTATGTGAGCAAAAGGAAACAGAGCAGCCCTCATTGTTTACAGTCACGACCACCTGGGAATCCTTCATGGATGCTATTAAGGAACAATACTACCCTGTCAAAAGTTATGATGACTTGTATACCAAATGGACCACACTGCGGAAAGAAAGAGACCAAGTAGTGCCAGATTTCACAAATATATTCCATACCTTGCGCACCAAGTTGGGTATCAAAGATTCAGAGTGACATCTGGTGCTCAAGTATCGTGGTTCTCTACATAGATACATCTAGATCTAAATGGAATTTCTAGACATCTCATCCTTGGGCGCGACCTACGATATGCCGTCAAAATCGAGCAGAAGATCAAACAAAAGACACAACAATTTGGGCTTGGGACCCCCTCATAACAAAAGCCAAGAAAGGGAGGCCCTAACCCATAGAACAAAGGACAGAGAAAATATGGATAGTATCAGGACAACCAGTCCAAACTGCAAGCAAAGAAGGACACCGGAAAGAGAAAGAAATATACTGAGAAGTGGTGCGACTTCCATAAGAGCCCTTGGCATAACACTACTGACTGTCGCTCAAAGCAGTCATTGGTGGTTGAAGTGAAAGCCTCTGAATCAGATGCAGGTTCTGACTCTGAGTCGGAACCAGAAAAGGGAAGATGGATCATTGACACGGAAACCAGTGCTACCGTTGCTACCACCAAGCTCCAGCCTGGTGAACTAGACGATCCAGAAGAAGGAGAGCACCTCTTCCATTAACAGATGTGGGTAAAAGTAAACCCGCTACACTTCATCATTGATAGTGGTAGCTAGAAGAACCTCATCTCAGTAGAGGTCATCAAGTGGCTGGCCTTTTCGACAATGCTACACTCACAACCCTACACCATTGGATGGCTCCGCCAAGGAAGCGATCTCCGCATCAACCAACAATGTCGACTGTCGTATGGAATCAAGCCCTTCAAAGACGAGGTATTGTGTGATGTTGCTCATCTCAAAGTTTGTGATGTTCTTTTGGGCCAACCTTATTTATGGAAACGTCATGTTGTATATGAGTTTAGGCCTTGTAGTGTTATTATTACTTTGAACAGGAAATTGTACAGGATACCCGAGGCAGTCCCACCTAGTGCTATTTCTTTGATCTCTGCTAAGCAATGCAGGAAGGTCATCTCTTAGACGGGGAAGTTTGTCTTCTTTATGATTCTCTCTCAGAATATGCGACGGATCACTGCCACATCCAGGGTTTCTGCGACTGATCTCTCCACACAATAGAAGCAAGTAGATAAGGTCGTGGAAGAATACTCAGATATCTTCTCCTCACCTATCGGGGTACCTATGCACTGCTAGGTCAAGCACCCCATCGATCTGAGCCCTGACGCATTGCTGCCCAATGGGCCAGTCTATCGCCGCTCTCTATTATAGAATGAGGAGATCAAGCGACATATCTAAGAACTGCTCCACAAGGGGCACATCCGTCCCAGCTCATTGCTTTGCGGGAGCCCAATCGTGTTGGTACAAAAGAAAGATGGAACCTGGCGACTCTGCATTGATTACTGGGCTCTGAATAAAATCACAGTCAGAAACCGGTACCTGATTCCCCGAATCAACAACCTCCTTGATGAACTCACGGGGGCCAAATACTTCAGTAAGATTGATCTGAAGTCTGGCTACCACCAGGTACGATAAAACAGATAGATGTATGGAAGTCCGCCTTCAAGTGAAAGGAAGACCTTTTTGAATGGTTGTTCATGCCCTTTGATTTGACAAATGCTCCAACCACTTTCATGAGGATGATGGATGATATCCTGCAACCATTCACCAATACTTTTGTAGTGGTGTATCTGGATGACATTCTCATTTACAACAAGAGTTGGGTCGAACACTTGTAGCATATTCAACAGGTTCTGCACACCCTGCGACAACACAAGCTATACACCAACTTAGAAAAATGCACCTTCGGCATGGACCAGGTCCATTACCTAGCCTAAATCGTTGATCATCATGGCATACATGTGGATCCAGCCAAGATCCAAGTCATCTGTGACTGGCCAACCCCAACCACACTCACCGAGGTTCAAAGCTTCTTGGGCCTTTCCAATTTCTACCATAGGTTCGTGTTGGGATTCTCTCATATTGCATGGGCCCTCAGCAAAATAACCAGGGGTGGTGGAGTACAAAAAGTTGGGTCTCGAGCTTGTTTCTCTTGAGGAAAAAATCTCTCACACGCCCAAGTGACCTCTCATGGCAGGAGAAAAGAAAGATGACGGGACATGAGATCCTTTCAAATTGTTTATTGAGGAATCCCTCATGCAACAAAGGAATAGGATGATGGATAGTTTTGCGCAAATCCTTCGGCGACTACCAACAGGCGACACATCTTCTTCGAGAGGAGGCGCCACCCCCTTCAAGGTACAAATAAACCTCGATATTCCTATATTTGAATGTCAGATAGACGCAGATGCTATAGACAAGTGGTTGAATCTAATAGAAGGGTATTTTTCTGTCCATAACTTTTCGAGTAGAGAAAAGATTACTTTTGCGCTCCTTAAATCCATTTCTCATGTCAAAGATTCGTGGGAAAATTTCTGTGAGAAAAAGGAAAAAAAAGAACCCTTATTATTTACAGTCACGACCACCTGGGAATTCTTCAGGGATGCTATTAAGGAACAATACTACCTTGTCGGAATTTATGACGACTTGTATACCAAATGGACCACATTGCGGAAAGAAAGAGACCAAGCAGTGCCAGATTTCACAAATATCTTCCATAACTTATGCACCAAGATAGGTATCAAAGATTCAGAGTGACATCTGGTGCTCAAGTATCATGGTGCTCTGTATAGATACATCCAGACTGAAATGGAATTTCTAGACATCTCATCCTTGGGCGCAGCCTACCGATATGCCGTCAAAATCGAGCAGAAGGTCAAACAAAAGACGCAGCAATTTGGGCCTGGGAACCGCTCATAATAAAAGCCAGGAAAGGGTGGCCCCAACCCACAAAACAGAGGACAAAGCAAAGATGTAAAGTATGAGGACAACCAATCCAAGAAGTAAGCAAAGAAGGACACTGAAAAGACAAATAAAGATATCGGGAAGTCACGAGGCTTTCATAATAGCCCTTGGCATAACACTGCTGATTGCCGCTCAAAGAAGTCGCTGGTGGTTGAAGTGAAATCCTCTGAATCAGATGTGAGTTCTGACTCTGAGCCAGAACCAAAATGGGGAAGACAGATCATTGATGCAGAACCCAGTGCCACTGTTGCTACCACCAAGCTCCAGCATGGTGAACCAGACGAGTCAGAAGAAGGAGAGCACCTCTTCCATGCACAAATATGGGTAAAAGGCACCCCGATGCACTTCATCGTTGATAGCGGTAGCCAGAAGAACCTCATTTCAGCAGAGGTCGTCAAGCGGCTGGCCCTGCCGACAACACTGTACCCACAACCCTACACCATTGGATGGCTCCGCCAAGGAAGTGATCTCCATGTCAGCCAACAATTTCGACTATCGTACGACATAAAGCCCTTCAAAGACGAGGTATTGTGTGATGTTGCTCCTCTCGAATTTTGTGATTTTCTTTTGGGCCAAACTTATTTATGGAAATGTCATGTGGTATATGAGTCTAGGCCTCGTAGTGTTATTATTACTTTGAATAGGAAATTGTATAGGATACTCGAGGTAGTCCCACCTAGTGCTATTTTCTTGATCTCTACTATGCAATGCAGGAAGGTCATCTCTCAAATGGGGAAGTTTTTCTTCTTCGTGATTCGATCTTAGAATAAGTGAAAGATCACAACCACATCCAGGGTCTCTGCGGCCAACCTCTCCACACAACAAAAGCAAGTAGATAAAATCATGGAAGAATACTCAGATATCTTCTCCTCACCTACCGGGGTAACTCTGCACTGCCAGGTCAAGCACCCCATCGATCTAACCGCTAATGCCTTACTACCCAATGGGACAATCTATCGCCGCTCTCTGTTAGAGAATGAGGAGATCAAGTGACAGATCCAATAATTTCTCCACAAGGGGCACATCCATCCCACCTCATCACCTTACGGGAGCCCAATCGTGTTGGTACAAAAGAAAGATGGAATCTGGTGACTCTTCATTGATTACCGGGCTCTGAATAATATCACAGTCAGAAACGAGTACCCAATTCCCCGAATCGACGACCTCCTTTTTCAACTCACGGGGGCCAAATACTTCAGTAAGATTGATCTGAAGTTTGTCTACCACGAGGTCTCGATAGAACATACAGATGTATGGAAGACCGTCTTCAAGTCAAAGGAAGGCCTTTTTGAATGGTTGTTCATGCCCTTTGGTTTGACAAATGCTCCAACCATTTTCATGAGGATCATGGACGATATCCTGTGACCATTCACCAATACTTTTGTAGTGGTGTATCTGGATGACATTCTCATTTACTATAAGACTTGGGCCGAACACTTGCAGCATATTCAACAGGTTTTGCACACAATGCAGTAGCACAAGCTATACACCAACTTGGAAAAATGCACCTTTGGCATGGACCGGGTCCATTACCTAGGCTACATCGTTGATCAACATGGTGTACATGTGGATCTAGCCAAGATCCAAGTCATCCGTGACTGGCTAGCCCCAACAACACTCACTGAGATTCAGAGCTTCTTGGGCCTTGCCAATTTCTACCGCAGGTTCATGTTGGGATTCTCCCATATTACATGGGACCTCAGCCAAATAACCAGGGGTGGTGGTAAGGAGAAATTTGCATGGGGTCTGTAGTGTCCCTAAGGCCGAGCCCTGATGTAAACCATGATCTGAAAAAAGATTGTAAATATGTGTTATAGGCTGGTGAGCCAAGTTTTGTATAAGTCGGTAGGCTTATGTGTTTGATTAGGCCAAAGCGCCTAAGGGTTGAAGGCGAAGGGCCTGGATTTTGTATCTGTATGTATGCAACACATTAATAAAATATAAACACCGCCAGGTGCAGACCGACCACAATGAATGAGTGATGGGGGACTGAGCGTCCACAGAGTGGGTAAGGAACTAGGGGTTGGAAGGTGGGAAAGGGGCTGAGTGTTGAGCCTAGGGGCTAAGCCTAGGGGGCTTAGGCCTGGAATAATATTTTAATATTAATTCCGAATAGTCATGAGCATATTATGTTGTTATCCTAAGTCCTTTTGGAAGGACACGTGATTCCCCAAGTGGTGGGAGGAACGCGTGCTAGTGGAACGCATGCAGTTCCATGGGTGACAAGTGTCAACCCTGGTGCATGCGAATAAAAACAGCCAGAGTGAGCCATGAGGGGGTTCCAATTTCCCATTCCACCGAACTGTCTGAGCAGGTACGAAGCTCTGAACAACATGACCAACCCGACTCCTGTAGAGGACCTTCATGCGACCCTGTGACTGAGACGTCTGTGTCAAACCCTGAGAAAACCGTTGTGTGCACTCCTGGGATGGGAAGCCTGTGTTGAATTCGGGAAAGAGTCTCTGTTTGCCCAAGAAAAGCTAAGCGAGCTTGTGCGTGGAACCCTGTTCAGAAATCTTGATCGTGAGAGTGTCCTATGGCTGCTGAACCAGTTCTTGGGGAGCCTATGTTTGTCTTCCCTGTGTTTGTTGTGGCACGCAGTGCTTGTCTGCGCTTGGCATACTGGCTAGAGTAAGCCTATGCTGAGCTTGTGTATGACTTCTCTCCAGGTGAGGGAGGTGGTTGATGTTTGAAGAGGCAGGTTGTCAGGCCTGCAAGAAACTCTTTCCAGGTGAAAGAGTTTGCTGGGAAGTGTTTTCTTCCAAAGAGTGTCCAGCACCAGCTACGGGCTCTGAGACTTCCTGATCTGGACTGTTGCCGAGACCCAGAGGGGGAGGTTAGCATCGATGGACTATGCGTGTGAAGGTGTATACTCTCGGGTGGAACAGGCATGTGGGGAATGAGGGTCTGGTAGTAGTGGGCGTAAGATGGCATCTTTGGGAAGAATCCTTCCAGATATTTCTGTGCAGTCTGCTCTGTAACCTCAGCCTAGTCTAGCATTCCTTGCCTTGGGGTGGAGCTCGGTCCCAGCTCGGGGGTGACCCACTGTTGAGCTAATGAACAATGTGGTCTAAGGCTGGGAGGTTCATGGAAGTTCTGCATTTGGTTGGTGGATTTCGCCATTGTTTCAAGATAAGTATTTAATTATGTTCTTATCACATTTCCACATGATTGTGCTGTATATATATTATCATGTTTTCCGCTGTGTAAATGAATTATTGTTAAAAGCTCCAGAATGTCTAATTATAGCAGTAATTCATATGTTTTACTCTGAGTTAAATGTGTTTAATTGTGTTAAATGCATGTGCTTACAATGTCTGTACAAATTATGTAAAATTCCATGTATAGAATGGTAACTGAGAGGTTAGAAAACCACGGTAGTGAAAAAGGTACACTACAAATTGGTATCAGAGCCAAGGTTTCGACACTGAGCCTATATGGGCCGGTGGAGTGGTCTTTGGACTGAGAATTCGAAGGGAAATTGAGTCGGGAGGACCAATTTCGGACCCTGGTTTGCTCCGAAGCGTCAAGGAGACACTTGACGAGTTTTATTAAGAAATTAGGAGGTTTAGCGGTGCAGTGAAACTGCAGCCGATGTGTTCTATGACTACGGGGAGACAGGTCTCTACACCAATGGTGTTAGAACCTTAGGATTCGTTCGGGAGGGAAGGTGAGCCCTCGTGACCGTCGGATATGGGACAATGTGCGTAAGGATTAAAATTCCTTTGGAAATGGCAGAAGGGTATGGAAATCGTGATATGAGAAATCCCGAGTTAGTTAGAAACCATCTGAGCCGTCAGATCTCAGCCAGAAAACCCGACAGCCGTTGGATCTGCCGGGAGGTGTCTGAAGGTTAAACCTCATAAACCAGGGGTGAAAGCTCCGAAACAGATCTAAACCATCTGAAAGACGGAGGACACGTGTCGCGAGATCGCCCATATCAGGGATTCAGACATCGGGGGGGTCAGAAAGGGAAGTCTTTCGACTTCATGAGTGGAGAAGTCATGAGAGAATCAGGGTCGTCCATCTGAGGAGGGCAGTGTGGGACATAGCGAGGTCGGTGAGTGGAATACAGGTGGCACGAAGCCTCGAGATCTTGCTGTGACAAGTTTCGAAGTATTGGCGTTAGGCTGCGCGAGTCGCGAAGTGCCGAGAGACGAGGTTCATGTGGACGCGTGGAAGAGCATAAGGTGGGACCCGCATGGTCGACGGGTGGACACGCGTTGCCTGGAGATAGGAGTCGACACTCCGTGTAATTCTCACATCTCGGGGGTTCGCAGAGTAGGAGGGTGAAAGCTCGACGGTTCAACCGACGAGATTGCGAGGTTGCGAGGTTTCGAGTAGTGGAAGTCCGTCGAGGGAGGAGTCAACTCAGCGTTGACCTATCGCGTCTCGGAATATCGCAACGGGAGGCACAAGAGTTCGACTCACACACTCACAAAGGTGCGAGTTACGAGAGGCGCTGACATTTAAGCCTAGCCTACGGTTACATGTGGAGAGGGCACTGACAAAGAAAAGAGCCATACCTTTGTCGCATCTCGGGTATCGACGGTTAGAGGAAAGGAGTCAAGGGTCTTTGACTCACGAACTCGCGAGATCACGAGTTGCAAAAGGGTGACTCTGGTTATGAATATCTAACTATCGGATCTTCGTGGACCGAGATTTCGAAGTTCCGAAGTTCCAGAAATTACAGAGCCAGACAGAGCTTAGAAAACTTTGTGAAGTTGAAATGTCTTTCGTTCTTGTTCATATTAGTTATAAATGTCATGGATTGTTCCTGAAGTTGAATGGCTTGACAAATTTCGAAATTAATTGCACAGTGCGTGTGCAGAGTTCAATGGAGCTCAGGATTCCAGTTAACCAACGCTGAGTATGGAATGGGAAAAGGTTATGATTGCCTACGAAACAGGAGACGAACGAGAAGGAAAGGATGTCAATATGGGAGTGGAAGGATCGAACTCCAATGGGAATTGAAAAGATGGGTAAGGAAGAACATATGATGCAACTCATCGAAAGATTGCAGAAAGATGCCCAGGCTCACCTAGCTGATAGCCGAAAGCTCATGAAAATCCGGGATCGGCAGGGTGAATT
>JZKD02S1751533.1:319715-334938 GCA_000966675.3 Picea glauca
AAGGACCTCTGAATCAGGAAGATAGTTAGGCTCCACAACCAACAACAATCATCCACACTGATTATAAGCCACTGTAGTTCATGCAGACACAAGGAAAATTGCAGAATGACCGCCATCAAAAGTGGTCCACATACTTGGAGCAATTCTACCTCAACATCAAGTATAAAACAAGAATTACCAATCGTGATGGTTATTTCCTCAACAGACCACCATTTGCGGTGCTCACCATGATGCTAGAATCTTGCGGCCATGAGACCTATGGATGCCCCCAACTCTATGAGACAGACCCGGACTTCGCCACCACCTACCAAATGTTTTGTGCAAATGCAGTTGTCGATAATTTCCATCTTTAGGATGGGTTGTTGTGTCGCCTGGGCCATATCTGTGTTCCATCAAGCGAGCGAGCGAAGTTGATCTGGGAATTCCACTACAGTCGGGTGGCAGGACACTTTGGTGTTGAAAAGACAATGGCGATACTACATAAACATTTCTACTGGCCGAAACTTCGACATGAGGTCAACAAGTATATCAGGTCCTGCACTGCCTACGCTATTGCCAAACTGACCACTAAGAAACAGAGTCTGTACACCCCTCTTCCTACTCCTGATAGGCCATGGGAATCCATCTCATTGGACTACATGTCGGGCCTCTTGTCCACCAAGCGGGTAAATGACTGTGTTTTTGTGGTTGTTGATCAATTTTCTAAGATGGCGATTCTAGTTGCCTGGAAGAAGAACATCAGAGAAGAGGCCACTGCCAAGATCTTCTTTGAACAAGTCTGGGTAGATTTTGGAATCCCATAACCATTGTCTCAGATTGGTACAATCGATTTCTAAGCACATTCTGGTTGAGCCTTTGGTCACCGCTGGACACCAAGCTCACCAAATCTACGACCTTCCACCCCAAGACAGATGTCCAAACCAAGGTCGTAAATCGAATGATTGTGCATATTCTTTGCATTTATAATTCAAAGTACCCTCGCACATGGGATGAGATTCTTCCCTATGTTCAACATAGCTACAATCGAGCCCTGCATAGCTCAACCGACCACATCCCTTTTTAGGTGGGGTTGGGATTCCAACCATTGGGTCCCATAGATGTTGCACTTCCCCTTGCGTTCACCTCGACCGACTCATCTCCCACTCCAACTGAAGTTGAAAAAGACACCCGGTTTATTGAGTAGATCCAACACATCCGCCAATAGGTTCAGGATATCCTATAGAAATCCAATGACAAGTACAAGCAACGCCATGATCAACATCAGATGCCACATAAGTTTCAGGTGGGCGACAAAGTTTGGTTGCACTTGCAGAAAGAACGCCTTACGGGACCCCATCAGAAGCTTCTCCCACTCTGTTATGGGCCGTACACCATCATCAAGTCTGTGGGGGATAATTCTTTTGAGCTCAACATTCCTCCTTTCCTTAGCATGCACTCAATTTTCAACGTGGATCTCCTTCGCCCTTATTTCCCACCATTATTGGACACCTCAGAAGTAGGAGAACAACTGACACCAACATAGCTCAACCCTGAATGCATACAACAGGCATCCAACGATCATATTGTGGACACACAGATCAAGGGCACTCAACAACAAAGGATCCAACTTTATCGAGTCGTCAAAGCAGGGCAGCTCCTGCACCAAGGCAAGTGGCTCACCCGGGGCCAAATTCAGCAGGAATTTCCTCATCTGATGGGGGAACTCAATGAAATGGACACCATTGCTAACTAAAGAGGGAGGATTGATCTAGGTGGATATCGGTGGCCACCCACATTTTCCAACTGGCTCAAAACAGTTTTCTGGATATTTTGGTAATTTACTATTTTTAGCAGTTTTTCACTTCCGGAGCCATTTTGAGGCCCTAAACAATGTTTTTTTTGGAAAATGGGGGAAATCTAAACATTCTTTTGATATTTCTCCTACAATGAATCTCTTCAACGATACCTTTCCAACGGGCTATCATACGCCTAAAACGAAGATCGTATGCAAAAGTAACAACCCCGGGAAGTTAATGTACTAACTTACCCAAACGGGGCCCACATGACTTTTGGCGATTCATCGCCTAGGGTTAGGTTTTTGGATGTCTTTTCGAATAGAGAAAACATTACTTTCACGCTCCTCAAAGTCGTTCCCCATGTCAAAGATTGGTGGGAAACTTTCTGTGAGAAAAAGGAAACAAAGGAGCCCTTGTTATTTAAAGTCATGGCCACCTGGGAATCCTTCAGGGATGCTATTAAGAAAAAATACTACCCTGTAGGAAGTTATGACGAATTTTATACCATATGGACCACACTGTGGCAAGAAAGAGACCAAGCAGTGCCAGATTTCACAAATATATTCCATACTTTGTGCACCAAGCTAGGTATCAAATATTCAAGGCGACATCTAGTGCTCAAGTATCGCGGTGCTCTGCATAGATACATCTAGACCGAAATGGAATTTCTGGACATATCATCCTTGCGCACGACCTACCGATATGCCTTCAAAATTGAGCATAATCTCAAACAAAAGTCTCGACAATTTGGGCCTGGGAACCCCTCACAACAGAAACTAGGAAAGGGCAGCCCCAACCCATAGAACAAAGGACAGAGCAAAGATGGATAGTATCAGGACAACCAGTTCAAGCTGTAAGCAAAGAAGGACATCGAAAAGACAAAGAAAGATACTGGGAAGTGGTGCGATTTCCATAAGATCCCTTGGCATAAAATTGTTGATTGTCGCTCAAAGAACTCGCTGGTGGACGAAGTGAAAGTCTCTGAATCAGATGTGGGTTCTGACTTTGAGCCAGAACCAGAAAGGGGAAGACGAATCATTGACACAGAACCTAGTGCCACCATTGCTACCACCAAGCTCTAGCCTGGTGAACCAGACGAGCAAGAAGAAGGAGAGCATCTCTTCCATTCACAGATGTGGGTAAAAGGCTCCCTGCTACACTTCATCGTTGATAGCGGTAGCCAAAAGAACCTCATCTCAATAGAGGTTGTCAAGCAGATGGCCCTACCGACAACGCTACACCCAAAACCCTACACCATTGGATGGCTCCATCAAGGAATTGATATCCACGTCAGCCAACAGTGTCGACTTTCGTACGACATCAAGCCCTTCAAAGACATGGTATTGTGTGATGTTACTCCTCTCGAAGTTTGTGATGTTCTTTTGGGCCAACCTTATTTATGGAAAAGTCACGCGGTATATGAGTCTAGGCCTCGTAGTGTTATTATTACTTTGAACAGGAAATTGTACAGGATACCCGAGGCAGTCCCACCTAGTGCTATTTCCTTTATCTCTTCTAAGTAATGTAGGAAGGTCATCTCTCAGACAAGGAAGTTCGTCTTCTTCATGATTCTCTCTCAAAATAAGCGAAAGATCACAGCCACATCCAGGGTCTTTGTGGCCGATATCTCCACACAACATAAGCAAGTAGATAAGGTCATGGAAGAATACTCAGATATATTCTCCTCACCTATCGGGGTACCTCTGCACTGCCAAATCAAACACCCCATCGACCTGACCCCCGATGCACCGCTGCCCAATGGGCCAGTCTATCGCCACTCTCTGTTAGAGAATAAGGAGATCAAGTGACAGATCCAAGAACTTCTCCACAAGGGGCACATCCGTCCCATCTCATCACCTTGCGGGAGCCCAATCATGCTGGTACAAAATAAATATGGAACCTAGTGACTCTGCATTGATTACCCTGTCTCTGAATAAAATCACAGTCAGAAAACGATACCTGATTCTCTGAATTGACGACCTCCTTGATCAACTCATGGTGGCCAAATACTTCAATAAGATTGATCTGAAGTTTGGCTACCACCAGGTCCCGATAGAACATACAGAGGTATGGAAGACTACCTTCACGTCAAAGGAAGCCCTTTTTGAATGTTTAGTCATGCCCTTTGGTTTGACAAATGCTCCAACCACTTTCATGAGGATGATGGACGATATCCTACGACCATTCACCAATACTTTTGTAATGGTGTATCTGGATGACATTCTCATTTATAACAAGACTTGGGCCGAACACTTGCAGCATATTTAGCAGGTTCTGCACACCCCACGATAGCACAAGCTATACGCCAACTTGGAAAAATGCACCTTTGACATGCACTGTGTCAATTACCTAGGCTACATCATTGATCAACATGGAGTACATGTGAATCCAACCAAGATCCAAGTCATTCGTGACTGACCAGCCCCAACCATACTCACTGAGCTTCAGATATTCTTGGGCCTTGCCAATTTCTACTGCAGGTTCGTGTTGGGATTCTCCCATATTGCATGGGCCCTCAGTCAAATAACCAGGGGTGGTGTTAAGGCAAAATTTGCGTGGGGCCAGTCCTAACAACAAGCATTCGATGATTTTAAGAAACGCTTGTGCTCAGCCCCAGTAGTTTCACTACCAGACTTGCAACAACCCTTTGAGATCGAGACAGATGCTTCAGACTATGCTGTGGGCGCCATTCTCACTCAGCACGACCACCCCGTGCCCTATCATAGTGAGACACTATCAGATGCTGTCCGTAAGTATGCTACTTACGACAAAGAAATGTACTCCATTGTGCAAGTCTTCTGCCGTGCGAGACATTACATTTTTGGGAAGGAGACAGTCATCCACACTGATCATAAGCCATTGTGGTTTATGCAGACACAAGGAAAATTGCAAAATGATCGCCATCAAAAGGGGTCCACATACTTGCAGCAATTCCACCTCAACATCAAGTATAAAATAGGAAGCATCAATCGCTTCGTTGATTGCCTCAAAAAACTGCCAGTTGCGACACTCACCATGGTGCTAGACTCTTGTGGCCATGAGACCTCTGGATGGCCCCAACTCTATGAGACAGACCCAGACTTCACCACCACCTACCAAATGTTGGGTGAAAACATAGTTGTCGATAATTTCCATCTTTAGGATGGGTTGTTGTGTCGTCTAGGCCATATCTATGTTCCATCAAGCGAGCGAGAAAAGCTGATCTGGGAATCCCACTACATTCAGGTGGAAGGACACTTCGGCGTTGAAAATACAGTGGCGATGCTACAAAAACATTTCTACTGGACCAAACTTTGACAGGAGTTCAACAACTATATCAGGTTCTGCACTGCCTACGCTATTGTCAAACCGACCACTAAGAAACAGGGCCTGTACACCCCTCTTTCTACTCCTGACAGGCCATGGGAATCCATCTCAATGGACTACATGTTAGGCCTCCTGTCAACTGAGTGGGGAAATTACTGTGTTTTTTTGGTTATTGATCGCTTTTCTAAGATGACTATTCTAGTTTCCTGCAAGAAGAACATCACAGTATAAGCAACTGCCAATATCTTCTTTGAACGAGTCGGTTACATTTTGGAATCTCACAAACCATTGTCTCAGATCAGGACAGTCGATTTCTCAGCACATTCTGGTCGAGCCTCTGGTCACTGCTGCATTACAAGCTCACCAAATCCATGGCCTTCCATCCCCAAACAGATGGCCAAACCGAGGTTGTAAATCGAATGATTGTGCATATCCTTCGCATGTATAATTCAAATCACCTTAGCACCTAGGATGAGAGCCTTCCCTATGCTGATCATAGCTACAACTAAGCCTTGCATATCTCAACCAACCACAACCCTTTCAAGTGGGGTTGGGATTCCAACCATTGGGTCCCATAGATGTTGCACTTCCCCTTGCAGTCACCTCGATCGACTCATTTACTACTCCAACTGAAGCTGAAAAAGCCACTTGGTTCATTAAGAGGATCCAACACATCTGCCAACAGGTTAAGGATATCCTACAGAAGTCCAATGAAAAGTATAAGTAGAGCCATGATCAACATCGGGTGCCACATAAGTTTGAGGTGGGCGATAAAGTTTGGTTGCACTTGCAGAAAGAACACCTTACAGGACCCCATCAGAAGCTTCGCCCACTCTGTTATGTTCCATACACCATCACCAAGGCCATGGGGGATAATGATTTTGAGCTGAACATTCCTCCTTTCCTTGGCCTGCACCCAATGTTCAACGTGGATCTCCTTCGCCCTTATTTCCCACCATTATTGGACACCTCAGAAGTAGCAGAACAACTGACACCAATAGATCTCAACCCTGACTGAATACAACATGCATCCAGTGATCTGATTGTGGACACACAGATCAAGGGCACTCGAAATCAAAGGATCCATCTCTATCAAGTTGTCAAAGCAGGCAGCTCCTGCACCAAGACAAGTGGCTCACCCGGGGCCAAATTCAACAAAAATTTCCTTATCTGATGGGGGAATTCAACGCAATAGATACCATTTCTTCCTAAGGAGGGAGGATTGATCCAGGTGGATATCGGTGGCCACCCACCTTTTCCAACTGGCTCAAAATAGTTTTCTGGCAATTTTTGGTAATTTATGATTTTTAGTAGTTTTTCACTTCTGGAGTCGTTTTGAGGCCCTAAACAATGTTTTTTGGGAAAATGGGGAGTAATATGGAGTTTCCTTCAATATAGACCCTAAATTGAATCTCCTTGAAATACCTTTCCAATGGGCTATCATACACCTAAAACGAAGATCATATGCAAAAGTTACGACCCCGAGAAGTTGATGTACTAACTTACCCAAACGTGGCCCACATGACTTTTGGCGATTCATCTCCTAGGGTTAGATTTTTGGATGTCTAGGGTTTTTGGAATTCCTATTTATTGTAAAAAAGTCCTTCAGAGCCTCATTGTAAGGATCTTCTGGAAAATGAGCGCAACCATCACATGTCTTCTCATAGATAAGCTACCACCATTTCAACAAGCTTGTTTCCGCTACTTTTTGTAGTTTCAACTTATTTTCTTATTGAATAGAAAACCAATTTCACTGTATCTCTGTTATTTTGTGTTAAGCACCTATTAATCTGTAGTCATTTTGTTTTGCTCATAAAATCTGGAGCAGTCTTGGATACTGTGGCTGCTCTAGGCATCAAATTTATAGAGAAATAAATATCTCTCTTGGGTGGCAATCCAAATATTTCTTTAAATACATCTTCAAACTCCTTTAGGACTGCATAATATTCATTACTTGGCACCTTGTCTTTAGGTGTCTCTTCCATATGTGTTGAAAATATTTGACACCCTTTTCTGAAGCTTTTCTTTAGTTGCAAGGATGAAACTTGTCTGATGGTTACTACCGTGGGACTTCCTCGAACTATCCTCAAGTTCGCTTCCTCATCCAAGTAAGTAAATGCCTTATTATAACAATCTAGGATAGCATGATGCTTGTCCAATGAATCCATACCAATGAGGCAATCATATGAGCCCAAAGGTATGATATTCAAATCCGCTCTTGTGCCCAATTCATTCATGTCCATTGGACATGGCTTAACCATCTCATTAATTTTCCTTTTAGCTCTTGTACCTAGCTGCACTGACCAAAGTTTTCCAAGCTTGCTTCTTGGCAATTGAAAATTTTCCACCATCTTAGGATCTAGACAACTATGACTAGCTCCTCAATTAAATAAAATAGTAATGGATTGGATATTGATATTACCTTCCACTTCAATCATATGTGACTGAGACTCAACTTGCTTGTTATCCAGAGTTGCATAAATCTTTGGTACATTTCTACCCATGTCCTCCACTGTATCAGTCTGTTGAATATTATTAACAATCCTCACTTTTTCATATCTATGAGGAAAATATCGGTACACGTGGTCTCCCCCACAACCCTAACATTGAATGGGTGGCTGCCTTGGTCTTTGCCCCATTGTCTCCTTGATTTTGGGTTCTTTAGAGGCTAGTTGTCCCTGAGATTTATTTCTAAAGAATGGTGGCTTGGTCCCCTTCTTCCTTTGGTCCATCTTACTTTTCTTTTTGTCATCCCACACCTTTTGGAAAGTTGGTCTTCCTCTATTTTGATAATAAATACATTTATCCCTTATAGTTTCCTCTAGTGTCTTGGGATCATCATACTGTATCTTATCATTGATAAAATATGGCAGCCCACTCAGGTACCTATGAATCTTAACTTGCTCATCCTTGATGAAAGAAAAATATTTCAATAGTTCTAAAAACCTTCTTTCACACTCATCTATGGTCATACTCCCAAGCTTGAGTTCAAAGAACTCCTTTATTTTCTTATCATAGTAATGTTTGGTCAAGTATTTCTTTTGAAAAAACCTCTTGAATTCCCTCCAAGTAATATTATTCTCATCAATGTGTTGCTCTTGCACAACTTGGTACCACCACATTGATGCTTTTCCTTTGAGCTTATAGATGGAAATTCTTCCTTCTGCTTGTGACGATCATTTATTTAACTAGAATTACTTCCTCATGCCCAATAGCCAGGTCTCTGCATCCTCATCCTTCTTGTGTTCACCATCAAATGTAGAAGGCTTGATCTTATTCATCTCTCCATGTATCTCATATACCCCAGACCTCCTTTGATGGTTCCTGACAGGGCATGGACTTGAACTACTACATGCTCTCCTATTTGAATGCCTTGGGGAGTGATGGTGATGCATGTGAACACCTCTTGTTCTTCTCCTCTCATCATGAGATCTTTGACTCCCTGATTTACTTGACTCAGTCTCCTTATCGATCTTCTTCTCTATTATGTTGAAGCTCTACATTAACTTGATGTTGAAGTCTTCTTATTGCTCCTTGGATTTCATAAGCCTCTCATTATCAGCTTTATAACTCTGGACATCCTTTTGCATAATTTTTATGGTTTCTACTAGTTTCATTCTTTCCTCCTTGCATTCTCCATGTCCATTTGAATTTGTACCTTCATTACCCATACTGACATACATCCCTATGATCTCATTTTCATAGATGTAATCCCTCTATGAATTTTACATTCCATCCATGCTTCTGATCTCTGTGCTGATCCTTTTCTGATCTAAATTATTTCACTTTGCAAAATGTGCAGGCAACAAGATTTGATACACTAAATAATTTAACTAATTCATGAAAATTATGTACAATTTTGTTCCAATAATGCATCTAAATTATTTCTTTTGATTCCTTGTGAAATTAACTTCCCAAATAATTTTTTGGGGTGGATATCTAGACTATTTTGTCCAATACATTTCCAACATCTGCTTCCTTGATCAATTCTGAGTCTTGAGAAGAAAGTTATGGTCATTTAAATATTACACATTAATTCCTTTTGCTCACCCCTCATGTAGGTGAAATTCTTAATTGTGCATAGGCATTCTTGCACATGCCCATTTGGAGTTTTGGCAGGAGATAAATTGGGTTCTTTCATAAACATAACCTGGACACTCTGGCGAGTTTTCACCCCCATATGCGCTCAAGGCTTCTAGATACATCCTGCTGAATGGTACATGTACTTTCTATGCCATCCTACTCATTCTTTTGTGCCTGTATTTTAATTTTTCTACATGGATATCTTAAATGGCCCAAGAGATTTCCATAGACTACTCTTGTGCCCCAATCCAATTCCGGAGTAGGATGTTATGGCCCCCAGAATTTAATTGGGTCTTAAAATTTACCCTCCATTGTTTCACTTGTAACTCCCTCATACTAACTCCATTTGATGAATGGTATACACTGTTAGGAAGATACCACTGAGATATTTCATTTTATTTGAAAAAAATACACCATGGGTGCATTTTTTTTGAGTATCTAAAATCACTATTTAGGGCCTAAAAATTTCTTGGAAAAACATAACCTAGAAAACACCGAAATTTTCCAATAATTTTCATTAATTTTCGTGAAAGATTAGCTGATTTTTGCTGACTCGTATGATGAAAAGGAATCCCGAGTACACCTGGTACTTTACAGTGGTTCCCTGTCAGCCTCCGTCCACCATGGCCTTTCCCTTTCGGTCCTTACCTCCACAGGCGCACACCGGTTTAATTTTTTTGGCTCCACAACCATTAGCTGCCATGTGGCACCTTTATATTGGGTCGCAGGGATGGGAGAGCCCCATTGCCCCATTACACACCCATATACCTTGGCATGCAAATTTTCACATAAAATTGATTATGAGACAAATATCTAGGTCTTTGGTGGCGATCGATGACTCCCAACGCATTTGGCTCCCCTGCCCCACCAAACTTTAACACACGGGGGAGGGGCTGAAAGACTTAACAACGGTTAAGTTCATGGAGATGTGTCATGCATCGATTAATTTCTCCCCCCCCAACTTTTGGTTAACGCAACCACCCCAGACCCCCCCAAAATTCATATGGGGATGACATGTGTCCTGGGCTCGAGGTCCCATCGGGTAGGAAATTATCGCCACCGTGTACCTCTTCCACACTTGCCACCTATGCCACACCTGCTTATGTGTACCTTCCATCATGGAAATATACATCAACTTCCAGGCACATCAACTGACATGTGGCCCCACGTCATGTTGATGTTAGCGTATGAAAAAATACCCAATTTTTTCCATTTTTTTTTTCTAATATTTCCTATTTTTCCGAAATGCCCAAAATTGCTCAATTTCGAAATTTTTTTTGGGGCCACCATAGAAAATCCATAATAAAACTTCGTTTGGTCAATTTTGGCCCTGTAACTATCAATTCGAATCCAACACCTATTCGTTGGTTTTTGCACATCAAATTCCTCATGAATTTAACCATAGAATTTGGGACTTTTGCCCCAAAACACCCAATTTCGCCATGGCACTACACAACATGAAATTCGACCAATTTGTAGGCTTTAATTCACCCAATTTGAGATTAAATTTGGGAATTTTAATTCCCCGGTTTGATTCTTCCATATACCCATGAAGTTTTCCCTAATTTCACTGTAAAAATTCTGTCAAACAATTTGCAAACGAACTCTTCTTGACATTATGTCAAACCGATTGCTTCCAAACTTTGTAATTTCGCTTCTGCACTCTACTAAATGGTTCATGCAAGCTCAATGTTGAAAAATGGAGCTATGACACCACATTGTAGCATCCCCAATCACCGACTGGACCATGCCACTTAAAATTTTGAGCTCTAATGTTAATTTAATTCATAAAAATACTCTGCAAATGCACATATTCATACCAAATAATAACATAAATAAAAATGCAACTTACATAAGAAAAACCCATGAAAATAAATGCAGAAATATTAACACAACACATAAATTAACACACAATTGACAATTATCTTTGATAAAAAGAACACCAACTATGTGCAGACCTTCCACGTTCCTCCCAACCTTAGACCACACTACTCAAAACTCTCAGCGGTGGGTCACCCCCATGCTGGGGATTAAAATCCACCTAGGAAAGGGACTCCTAACCCAGGCCAAGGTCTCCCCCCCCAAAAAAAATCTCAGACTTAGGTGCCAACTCAAGCTAACAACCTATAGTCCCTCATTCCCCACATGCATGTCCCATCCCATGAAGTGTGCCATTTCTATGCTCAATAGTCCTTTGGTTGCCCCACTTCCCTTCCGGGGCTTTAGCAATAGGCCAAACATGAAGTCTCAGATCCCTATAGCTACAACTTGACACCTTGGGAATTAATTTCCAACAATTCTCTCACTTGGGGAGAATGCTCACGGGCCTAACAACTCGCTTCTTCAATAGTCCACGGGGCTGACAACCTACCTCTTCCGCTCCAAATATTCCCAGGTACATGTATAGTAACATCAGGGTATTGATCATATCTCAATGAGTGAAGTAATGGAGATCGAATGATAGGAAAATGAACTAAGTCCAAACTATATGTATGCATGTTCCTAACTTGACATTTATCATGTTGGGAACTACCTTGGTCCCACTTGTTCCCATCCTTAGAACTTAGGATAAAATAAAGATCCATACTTTATACTTTAAGAAATGTTAATATAATATTCCTCTAGGCTTAAGCCCCCCTAACTTAGCCCCTTTTCCTAAACTTTTAGCCCTCTTTCCCTATCTAGTTGAGTTTAGCCCCCCATACTCTTTTACATGGTTGGTCTGCAACAATGATGTGTTTTCATTAATATTTGCGTGTGATTACATATTACAATGATGGCTCACTGACCATTTTAGCATCTGGCTCTACAACCTAATAACCACACATGCACTATGGCATCAAAATACATATACACAAAGACACTCTGGCCCAAAATGTCCTGGCTTACCAACCTATGTGTTCATTTACAATTATATGTACAATTGTGGTTCGACCTAGGGGTATTGCAAATTCAAAGCCCCTTAACCTACACCTCTTATTCTAGCATGTGATTACTCCTCTTGACCCCCCATTGGAATCCATTGCAATGAAACCCCAACCTATTAGAATCCCATATATAATCTCTATAATTGAACTACCACGAATCATTGTCTCTCATAAACATAAAACATTTGGATCATAAGTATAAACTAAGCTATGTATTGCATTTGTTTTGTAATAGGGGTGAGCCCTCAAACATTTAAGGATAGGATGAGCATTATTTGACCTTTTCAAGGGTTTTTCCTTGCTCTAAAAGCCCCTGTAATTTTCTTGTTTTTTTTCTTTTACCTCTCTCTTAGCCTTTTCCTTTGCCAAAAGTATGAAGGATTTCCTTTCTTGACCATTTCCTACTAGAGTAGGTCCTTCATCCACTTGGATTTCCCTTGCTACTACTCCCTTGTGATGTTGGCATCCGAAATGGAATTCAAGCACAACACTTGACAACACCCTTGTAAGGCTCTCAAGGGGAAAATGTGGGGATGGAAACCCAAAGTTTGCTTAAATCCCTAAACTTGCTAACCACGAGATTAGATTTATTAGTTAAACAAGTTAGTGGAGTCTTTCCCTTTAAGGGTACTGATCCTCAAATTATGTTCATGTAAATTTTAAAATGTGCCTTATGTTAGTAATTGGTTTTCCTTAAAAGCTTGCTTAGAATGCAAGTATAGTTATAAAAATCTATGCAAATTAAACTCTAATGTAGGAAATCAACTAATAAGTAAAAATTTACATCAATTGTTAATTAGTTAAAACAATAATTATAGCATTGGCAATTTGTTAAATGTAGAAATCAGTTATAAAACATAAATTAACAATCCCTAAGTCTAGAAGAAAATTGAGTTAAAATAGACAATGATTAAATGAATATGGGACAACTCATTATAATCATTGAATGCGACATGCATATGTACACGGACCAAATCAATACATTTAAAAGTGTTTGCAAGATTAAACAAGAAAAGCTATAAAGTGAATACAATATGCTATAAAGTGAATACAATATACATAAACAAATAAGTGGAGGTATGCCTAAAAGATATTTATTCAAAAATGAAGTTTTATGTATAACCAATAGTAACTCAAAGAGTTCCAACAATTAGCATGGATTTCAATAAACAAGATGTTTACGAGACTATATGTTGTTCACAACAATTTAAAGCCAAGCAAGAAGAAACCCCAGACAACGCAGAGCCTTTACTAACCCCACACTCAAATTGCCTGAAGGGTATCCACAAACATGGTAGTGTTAGTCATATAGACATTTTCAAATAAATTTATTCATGAAGCAAATAATAAAATTTACCTCCAAAGGTAAGCAACTCTTCTTTTACCCTCGTGCTGGTCCTTAGATTGTAGTATGCTTGCTCTCTTTTCTCCTCCTCTTGAGACAGTTCCTCCTCCTCCTTTATAGAAGGCTAAGTGGGTAGGTGAACAATCACCTTTGCCTCTTGATTTTCATCAAGAGATTAATTCCTAGAGCATTTAATTAAATTTAGAAAGTATATATTCATGTTCCTTATTATTCAAGAATCTATACTAACACGTGTGAGATCTGCTAAACCCTAATCCCCAACCTTCTTCTAGTTTGCTCGCATGGCCTCAACCTCTGGTGGGGAAACTATCACCCCCCCTCCTTGCGGATATTTCCACTTTCTCTGCCCTGGTAGCCTCACTCCCTAAATCTTCAAAGCAACTATCATCCCATTTCATCAAGAAACTTGACAAGATTCCCTCCATTCTAGTTTAGAGGAGCTCTAGGAGCCTTACCCTTAAATTTGTGTAAAATGGGTTGATTGGATAATTCACATGTATATGGCTATCTCATGAATCCATGGCACTTTGGATCGATAATAACTAGAGACCTCTCATCAAAAAACAACTCTCTCATTCTTTCTATGTAAGGGTTCCTTTGCTTTTCTATTTGAAGAAAAAGAAAATAGGGATTTGATCTTCAAAAGTGGACCCTACTTCATGGGATTAAGAGTTATGTATTTGAATTGTTGGACTCCCAACTTCTACCCAGTGAATAACATTCCCTCAGCCATTCCAATTTGGGTGTGATTTCCATATCCCCCCCTTGTTAGAAAAATAGGATCATGGAGAAATAAAATAAAACAAATGCAGAAATAAAACATAGAAGATACACAATACAACAGAGACACAGATATACGTGGTTCACCTAGTGTGGGTTACGTCCACCAGAGAAATTGCTAGGTCCTTCCTTTATTATTATCCAACAAATGAAGGGATACAACCTACAACAAACTCATTGTAACTTCCTATTCTTTCTCTCACAGTCTCCTCCCTCAAAATACAATATTCGCCATGATACATAGCCGCAGATACATTTCCATCATAAAAGAGGGTTTCCTTGTAGGGAAAAAAACACTAACATAACTTCTATAGTCAGATCTGCGACCTTAT
This sequence comes from Picea glauca, assembly GCA_000966675.3. Lineage (NCBI taxonomy): Eukaryota > Viridiplantae > Streptophyta > Pinopsida > Pinales > Pinaceae > Picea > Picea glauca. Next base: position 334,285 of record JZKD02S1751533.1, read on the forward strand.
AATGAATGGTCCAGATTTAATATGAAATTACAATATACATTTAAAAGGAAATTTATCCTTCAAGGGCTTCGCCCCTGAACCCCCATTGGTGAACGATATCCCCTGCACTCCCCCACATGGAGGAGTGTACATTCTTTCGGGGTGTAAAGTATTCATGGGGTGTAAACACGGCTAAAAACAAAGACCTTTGAATCACAAAGATAATCAGGCTCCACAATCAACACCCCTTCACTACTAGAATGATGAAACCATTAGGAATATCAAAAATACCCTGGGAAAATACATAGAACGAGCCGAACCCAAGAAGGGCCTTCAGGCCTATGCTAGGATTTGTATTGAGGTATATCTAGAAAAAGGCATTCTTGAAGCAATAAAATTAACCCTGGATAACTAGGCATACCTTCAACAAGTTGATTATGTTGATTAAGGTTGGTTGTCATTGATGTCAACCCTTGAAGAAAGCCCCATAGCACAAAGGTTTGGGTAATGGAACCAATATTGTTTGATGTAAATATGATTCATTATTGTTTTGTCATGGTTGATAAGAAGTAAATATGGATGAACTCCAAAGTGGTCCCCTTATGGTGAAAGCACTCATGGGAAGACGCTTTTTGGAGTAAGAGAACCCATGCTTAATTGTGGAATAATGAGATG
>JZKD02S1751533.1:336475-348870 GCA_000966675.3 Picea glauca
ATGGTTGGATGCATTTGTTTATGGTACAGGTTGATTACAGGTTGGTGCATGGTTGATGCACTTGTTTATGGTACAGGTTGATTACAGGTTGAGGTACAGGTTGATGCATGGTTCAAATTTACTGGTATGGGTTTACAGCGGTATATCTCACAGTGATAGTGTGACAGTGGTTCCATCATTCTACTTCTACTTCAGGGTGGCAGGACGGGGCAAGGACAGGTAGTTGTAGCCACCTTCCGGTTGTAGCCGGAGAACATTGGGGGTTGTAGCCTCCTTCTGGTTGTAGCCAGAGAATTGGGGAGTTGGAGCTTCCCTCAGGTTGTAGCCTGAGGAACTAGGGGGTTGGAGCCTCCTTCCAGTTGCAGATGGAAAATAAAGGAAGTTGGTGCTTCCAATGAATGTAATTTTTCAAGACATATAAGAAAAAGCATTCCATGGTTTTCTCCTGAATTGGGTTTCCACGTAAAACACTGGTGTATTGTGTATGTTTGTGATTGTTTATTTCTTACTTCTCATTATTAGATAATAATTCTACATTGATATAAGATTTGAAGAAAAAGTATTATAATTACACTATTACTGATTCACCCCCCTCTCAGTAATCCAAGAGATTATTCTAGATTTTAACCTTGTACAAATAAAAACTACAAACATATTCTCATTAAAATAGAAAAGATACAATAACACACACACACACACACACACACACACACATTACACATATATTTTTACCTTGGAAACCCAAACCGAGAAAACCAACAACATGTTTAGAGTTGTGCCTTTAATCTTCTATATATTATTTTCATTGTTTACAATACAATATACATATAGGATCCCGTGACATCCAAGCCCCTAATCCATTGACCCGGATTAGTGTACAATACATTAGATCAATTTTGCAAAGAATATAACACATACCCAACATTCTCCCACTTGTTGTTTTCTTTGCATACATGGGGTTAGAAGATTACACAGTCAACAATCTAGGGAAACAATGCCCATATATCCTCTACACCAAGAGAACTTCTTAGTCCTCACATATTTTGTTAATGAATCTGGAACATTCTTCAAAGTGTCCACCTTCATCAACAACACCTTCTTGTCCTCAACCATGTCTCTCACAAAGTGATACTGAACATCAATATGCTTTGTCTTTGAATGACAAATCAGGTTCTTCACTAGGAAGATTACACTCTGACTATCACAATCTATCCTTAGAGCTTGTTGTACGAACCCAATACATGAACTCAATCTATGTAACCATATTTATTCCTTGCTTGCATGAGTGGCTACCATATATTCAACTTCTATAGTTGAGAGTGCCACTACAGACTGTCTTTTGCTTATCCAACTAATTGCTCCTCTAAACAGGTTAAACACATACCCACTTGTAGATCTTATGTGATCCATATCTCCAGCCCAGCCTGCATCAACAAAGTCATGTATTCCCAACACTCTATCCAATATTGGTCTTTCTTGGTAGCACAATCCATAACTAGTAGTGCCATGCAAATGTCTGAAAAACCCTCTTTACTGTTTTTCAATGCTCCTTCCCTAGTTTTGACATATACCTACTCAAAACTCCCATTGCATGTCCAATGTATGTTCTAGTACAAACCATTTCATACATCAAACTGACAGCTGCACTCACATACAAAACACGAGACATGTCCTCTTCCTCTCCCCGTGTCTTGGGACATTGATCCACAAATACCTTTACACCTATAGGAATATGAACCTTGATCGATTTACATTTCTACATAATAAACCTCTGTAATATTGTCTCGACATATTTCCTCTAATTTAACCAGAGTTTTCTGTCTGCTCGATCTCCTTTAATTTCCATGCCCAAAATTAAATTTGTAGCACCATGATCCTTCATGTCAAATTTAGAGGACAATTGAGTTTTCACATCTTAGATAATCTCCTTATTATTTCCTATCAACAACATATCATCCACATAAAAGACCAAATAAATGAGATGATCAACAATTAATCTGAAATACACACAATGATCCGCTTTGCTCCTTGTGAAGCCAAGTCTCAACATATAAGTATCAATTTTTTCATACCACATCCTTGGTGATTGCTTTAACCCATACATTTAGTTTTTCATCTTGCATACCAGCTCCTTCTTTCCCTTCACAATAAATCCTTCTGGCTGCTTCATATATATTTCTTCTTCCATATCCCCATGTAAGAATGTTGTCTTCACATCCATCTGTTCTACTTCAAAATCAAACACAACAACAACAGATAAAAGAAATCTAATAGAAGTTAACTTGGCAACAAGAGAAAAAATCTCACCAAAGTCAATTCCTTCAACCTGGGAATAACGTTTTTCTACTATCCGAGCTTTGTATTTCTCCAGTTTGCCTTCTGCATTCAACTTCTTTTTAAACACTCATTTTTTTTCAATGGGATTTGTTATCGCACATGTTGTAGGTTGGGAAAAGCCCGACTCAATCCACAAGATGGTGAGAATTTTAGGAATACCTACCCACTATCACCTTATATAGTTACCTCTTTCGTTTTAGTGAAGGAGAAATCCTACACAAGGGGGATATCCTGGGTGACCCTAGGGGGAAATGAGATGGAAAGTGGAGTAAAGGAAGGTGATTCTCTTATAGGTCAAGCTAAGAAATGGAAGATGGCTTGGAAATGAGTCTTGGTGATGGTAAATAGTTTCCATAGCCTTAAGTACTCGCAGAAGAGAATTTTACCTGCGCGAGACAAGAGAAAAGACAAATATACAAGCCTAATATTCAAATTGACAAGAAAGTGAATCTTGTTGTCCTATATTACAACAGTAAACAATAATGTATTTCAGCAATGACAAGAGCTAATTACTGCAAAATTAACCGTCAAAACTATCAAATATTTATTAGAGAATGAAGCACTAAACAAGATGATAATTTTCCAATACTTAAATATAGACTTTGACAGTGAAATCGGGATGCCAAATGAAGTTATCAAAAAAATGTTAGGGCAGACTTATGGATGTAGCAAACAATTGCTACAACAAGTTCCAACCATAAAAATCAACAAGTAAACCGTAAAAAAGATAGCCAATAACCAGTGAAACAATAATCTAGGTTTAGAAGTCAATTTCCATGGTTGAAAAGTGAGTAAATGATGTAAGAAAGTGAGGTTTTATTCAGACCTAATGGTTGTAGCATTAATTTATTAACAACAATGACAATTACAAGGCCAAAGAAAATGCCCTTAGGGCTTAAGCAAGCTTAAAGCATAAATAATTGATTTTGACTTAGACAAATGCAATAACTCGATAAATCATGTGTACCAATGCAACGTATTTATTTCTCCAATGAAATTAAATTGGTGCCTAGTCTATTGGGTAATGGAGTCTTGGGTGTAAGATTTGGATCAACTACTTATCTAGGGGTGTAAGCCCTTTTACTCTCTAGAGCAAGTGAATCCAACAAGGTAAATCTAGGAGGGTGTAAGCCCTTTTACTCCTCCTAGCAACCTTGAAAATTGACTTATCCAATAATAATTAAGATGAACTTGGTGGAGGGTGTATTCCATTATACTCCAAGGGTTTTAGACAAGAAAAACCATGAAACAAGAAGAAATTACTAACAATATGCAGAAAATTTCTTACGAATTCCAATAGAAGGTATGCAAGACCCTTATCTACCAAGAATATTCCACCAAAATGCCAAAGACAAGCCTCCAAGAGGGTAGCGCGCTACTTCTTCCACCAATAGATAGAATCCAAAACAATTTCAAGAGTGAGATAGAGAAAATGCCCAAGAAAGGCACAAATTTCAGCCAAGAATGTCTTCTCTCAAGTGAGAGAGTTATGATAAAATGAAATGATTTTGGTCTTTATTTATAGAAGACCTCTAAAATTTGTTTGTCCACATAAATTTAGGGTAAACCACAAAATAAGGGAGCCACCCCCCTTTATTTTCTCCCTTTACAAAGTAATTTGATTTTAACTTTAAAAAATGCACAAAAGAAACCCTAATTGTGACGTCAACCCCTTCTAGGGTGAAATCTTGGCATTTTAGCAAGTTCTTGAGCAAGAGAGAGGAATTCGTTGGGCCTCCTAAGGCATCCCTCTCATGTGCTATGCTTCTCTTCAGGGTGCAAGGGATCCTCCTCATACAAAAGTGCCAAGTGTCCATCAAACATCATCACCACTACTAAAACCCTAGCCCTAGGGTGACGTCAAGCCCTCCAAGATGACGTGTTAGCCTTCGAAGGAAAATCATTGGGCTTCTAAGGGATAGGTGAGGCCCTCCAAGGTGTCTTCCTTTGCCTCCAAAGAAAACATTCATATCCTATATTTCCCCAAGGTCTGGGTCATGGCATCCAAACAGTGGGCTTCCTGCCCCAATGAAGGCCCAAGCTGGGCTTGTTCCTCCAAAACATCCATCAACAAAGTCTTGCAAATACATACAAGTGCTCCCTCCAAGGATCTCAAGTCAAAACATCATGGCAACTAGAATCACATTTAATACAAGATCCACCTAAGAATGTGCATAAAAAACTACCTTATCGGATTAAACACGTGCTCAAAGACCCTATGCAATTTGCCAAGTTTAGGTATGGGAGGGTTGGAAAGGTGACCTATTGGGTGAATCATTCCTTAAGTCAAGGAGTGTTTCCCAAGTGGACCCTTTCTAAGTCATGTTGAGAATATGAAGTGGACGGGGGTAAGAATGTTGGGCATGGGGTTCAAGACATACAAGGGTTTGTAGTGTCTCATTTATGGGTACCTTTGTAGAGCATGTGTTTCACTTTCATTTTCAATGTATCCTTTTTCCATGCTCATTTATTTGCCTTTAATTAATTAGGTTCCAGAACGATTGGGTACTCCCAATGCGTAACATAAAACTTGGGGGGAAGTGCCACATTGTCACTTGAATGGGGAGGTACACAAAGTACCATAGGGGTAAAGAAAAACTTATAACACACTTGTGTAGATCCCTCAACAAGTGGGACATTTTTATATATGTGTATTTTCTTTTGCAGGTCTTTGATATTTTAATAGAAACATTTCATTGTTCTCAAGACCTATTTGGGCGAGCATATGGAAATTTATAGTTTTGGATTTTATGTTTTTCCAGCTACATTCCCTCTGGACCTTCAACCCCTTCTTCCCATGAAATGAGGCACAATCCCTTCTTGGGTCAGTACACCCGAAAATCCCAAAAGATAAGGAGATGAAAGGATGAACTGTGGAAAGAGATAAGTATGATCAGGAATGGCAGGATGACTCATCAAGGGCACCTCCCAATAGCAAACCCATCCCTAAGGGTGACCACTTACTAGGGTGCAATGTCAACCACCATGGTGAAATAGGGAAAAGAGCATAATTTCCAAGCAAACGTCCTATAATAAAAAACAACTTTAAATGCAACATATTCAAATGCCTCAAGTATTAAAGTGATACTTACCACAATACCTGAATCATACCTCATGGAGAAAGAAGACCCATCGTATTCCAGAAGCAAGCTGATGTGGTCAATGTCATCGTGACAAATCTAGGATGTGTGGTGGTGAAGTGGGTCTCTGTTTGTGCATATGGACATTGTCAGTCATCTGTCTCTCAATACTCCATGTTTGTAGCATGAGGGGCTTGAGACATCATCTCCTTAGTTATCCATAGAAATTGGGGACAACAAGCTTTCTCCCATTCGATAACTCCACTTGATCCCAAGCCTCATTCTTATCCAAGGATTCCATTTCTTCAACCATGGCCTTTTGCCAAACTTTTCCATCATCTGCATCCACTGCCTACCTAATAGTTCTAGGGTCATCATCGATAATATACAAAGAAAATTTGAACGGAAATCGGGTGGAGTATACCTCTCCAATTGTCTTCTTTCCTTAACCAATCTCCTCAATACTGGAGTATGATGATCTTCTTATTCTTATTCTTATTCATGTTCTTCTGTAGAGTCTGATTCATCATCCTTCAACTCAAACTCTATTTTCTGTGGTTCTTCCTTCCTTGGTAGGAATTTCTATTTGACAACATCTTTGATTTCTCTAAATACCACATCTCATTTGTACACTACCTTCTTAGTTTTTGGGTACCAAATATTATAACCTTTCATACCATATTTATACCCAATAAAGATACTCTTTTTAGTCTTTTTATCTAGCTTACTCCTCTTTTCCTCTGGAACATGAACATAGGCCTCACAAATAAATACCCTGAGATGTGTGAGAGATGATTTCTTACCCGTCCATACCTCATGTGGAGTATTTTCATCCAGTGCTGATGAGGGTGATCCATTGACCAGGTGACATGTAGTTCCCACCACCTCTGCCTAGAATTATCTTCCTAACCCGATACCACTGAGCATGCACCTTGCTTTTTCCATCAACGTCCTGTTCATCCTTTCTACAACTCCATTTTGATGAGCTATATATGGATTATTATTTTTCCTTGCTATACCACACTTCTCACATAAATCTTCAAATTCATTTTCGCAGAAATCTCCACCATTATCCCTCCTGAACACTTTAATTCTTTTCTCTGTTTGATTTCCCACAAGATCCTTAAACTCTTTAAACTCTTTAAACTCGTCAAATACTTCATATTTCTTCATGAGGAAATATATCCATGTATTCCTCGAGAATTCATATATAAATGAGACATAATACATAGATTTTCCCAGTGATGGACTCAACACAGATCCAAACACATCATTGTGCACCAACTGTAAAATTTCCTCTGCCCTCATTGCACCAAAAGGGAATATTACCCGATTCTGCTTCCCATATACATAATGTTCACATAAATCAAAATACAAAGAGTAGTTAGACATACCTTCAACCACACCTTTACCATGTAGTATTTGAAATCCCTTCTCTTTGTTATGCCATAGTCTTTGATGCCACAACATAGCCTTTTCTCTAGAGACTATAAGAGTTTTTTTTTTTTTTTCCAGCTCCAATCTCAAGAACAATGGAACTATTACACCCATCACTAACAGTGCTTCCCTACAACTTATACAGAGGTCCAATCCAAACTCCCTTCAATAACACCATTGCTCCTCGAACCATCTTGTAGGTTTCTTTCTCAAACACCGTTTTTACCCCTGCATCGTCCATTTTGCTTACAAAAATCAATTTTTTGGCCAATCATGGGATGTGCAGAACACTAGGCATTGTTTTAATCCTTCCATCCATGAACTTCAACTCAACTTTTTCTCTTCCTATGATTTTGGGTGTCGAGTTATCACCTAGGAAAACATCACCTCCATCATATATTTCATATTCACAGAACCACTCCCTGTGGGGAGTCATATGAAAGGATGCACTTGAGTCAACCAACCATGCCTCATGATCTGCAAGTGTTCTTGAAGATGCCAAGTACACATCCCCTCCTTCTTCTATGAAGGTTTTCACTTATGTAGAAGGAGCATCATTAGATCCCTTCCCTCTCTCAACGCTTTTAGATCTAAATTGATTCTTGTAGTGTCCTTCTTTTACACATATCTAACATACCTTTACAAACTTTCTAGGAGATTGAGATCTACCCTTATATTTAGATCTCCCACTTGAGGACTTAATTCTATTTCTTTCCTGGGAGCGTTCTCTTACAAATAATGCATTTGTTATTTTTCCTTCCATGTTCTTCTGTATCATCTCCTCCAACAACAGGGATGAGGCCACTTCATCGAAACTTAAATTAGTTGTATTACTACCTATGGCCACAACCAAACTATCCCATGAGTCTGGTAAAGAGAACAATAAATTAATACACTTGTCTTCATCATAAATCTTAATATCAATAGATGGTAGATTACTTACCACAATATTGAAGGTGTTCAAATGCTCTGTCACCGAGTCTCCATCTTTCATCCTCAGGTTATACAATTTCTTCCATAGGAACAATTTATTTACCAGGGACTTAGACTGATACAAAGTCCCCAACTTATCCCATAATTCCTTGGCTATATCTTGCCCCGACACATTCAATAATACCGAATTTGAGAGACACAAATGGATTGTGCTCTTTGCCTTCTGATCCAACTATTCCAGTCTTCTGCTGACGTTCTTGTAGGTGCAGTACCTGGATCCACCATGATCCATTGATCTTTGTCTACCAACAAATCTTGCATATTGAGCTTCCACAACTCAAAACTTTGCCCATTAAATTTCCCGATCTCTATCTTCGAACCACTCACCATTTCTTTTCACCTGAAGAATCAATGTCGTAGATCTCCCAATGTAACTGGGCTTATCACATACCTGAGCCAAACCCTTAGCCACAAAGGCATCTCCCTGAAGTTAATAATTGCTCTGATACCAAATGTAGATTTTAACCTTGTACAAAGAATTACAACAAATGGGTTCTTAATAAAACAAAAAAGATACAATGACACACACACACACACACATTACAGAAAGATTTTTACCCTGGAAACCTAAACCGGGAAAACCAACAACCTGTTTAGAGATGCACCTTTAATATTCTATATATTATTTTCTTTATTTATAAAAAAATATACATATAGGATCCCGCGGCATCCAAACCCCTAATCCATTGACCCAGATTAGTCAGCAACCCTAATCCCTTGGATGAAATTAGAAAACCATCGACAAAAACCATAAAAAAATAGACGCAAAAAACCGTCGAAAACCCCCACAATTCTCCTGGATAGGGGGTGCTAAACACCCCCCATAACCCCTTTTCTCCCATATCAATGTACTGCACATCAGATCAATTTTGCAAAGAATATAACACATACCCAATATATATGAGAAATTGATATTTAAATGCAAGGCTTGTTATGAATACACACATTTTTCTAATAATTTCCCAAATAATTTTCTTAATCCCAACACAACAGAACCTAATGAGCAATGGCAACAACCTAAGAAGAAAAGGCAAGTTACGAAGAAAGGATCACAACTGAATTAGGAGAAAAACCAACCCTCTCAAGGAACTCTCTCTAGTCCAAAACCCGCACACTCTAGTCATCCCAAAATCTCTAATCCATTGGCATCAAAGAACAATTATGAATTATTATCAAACCCAGAAGTGAAAGAAGAACACACAATTGACACAGGGATTTATGTGGTAAAACAAGTGATCCCATCCTCAGAGGAGGCCATCATTGTTTTTCCTCCTCCATCGAATCCATAGCCTGTCCCGATTCCCTCTTCTCCCTGGGAGGGGGAGGTTCTCTCTGACTCTTCGAAGGGTGATTCAGGCCAAGAATCATCACCTAATCCTCATTCGAAAAAAGTAGGAGTGAAATCAAATTCTCAAAAGCAAGAAGTTGCAACTAATATAGAGAAATATCTCGAGAAACATAACACATTAGATGGTGTGGTTAAGAAATAGACAAGGACACTAAGAAATCAAGGTAGTTCCAATTCCTCCAAAGGAGGAATTCCTAAATCCACTCCCAAATGATCAAAACCATTTCCTGGAATTGCAAAGGTTTTAGGAACATAAATAAAATGGACTCAATCAGAGTTTTAGTCAAATAAAAAAACCTCAACTTCTCGTTCTCCAAGAAACTAAGAAGAAGGATTCTGATGTCCTTTAAGACTTGGATCACATTTGGAAAAATAGTAAGGGCCTGGTGGTCATCTAACGTGGTGGTTCGTGAATACTTTGCAAAATATGGGATCTCCAACTTTTTAGATTGGAAAGCTGAAAATATTCCCCTCAATGACTCTTGACTCACTTGTACCATCTTCCTTTAGGTATGTTTTTTTCCATTCTCAATGTTTATATGCCCTACAATCCACAAGACAAACAATTGTGTTGGAACTCTTTATTAAATCTTCTAGACAGAGATAGAAATTTGAAACTTATAGTAGGAGGAGACTTTAATACCACCTTGAACTTCAAAGAAAAAAAGGGGGCAATTTGGTTCAATATCCCAATAGAGAGCTTATGGAGGATTTCATGTCTACCTTGGATATGATAGACATAAATCCCTCCAAAGGAAAATTCACCTAGTATAACAAAAGATTTGTACCAGGCCATATTACTGCTAGACTTGATCATTTTTTGTTGAGTGGTTCCCTACTGGAATATTCCCTCATCCCCACTTATCCTTCCTTTGTCTAGTTTCAATCATCGCCCTATTACTCTTTTTCTCTTTGACCCTAAAAATATTGGTCCCATTCCTTTTCGCTTCAACTGCCTCTGGCTTCTCAATCCATCATATTAGGACATTATCTCCTCCACTTGGAATCAATGGATTTCTGGGTCTCTTATAGAAATATGAGAAAAAAAGATCAAGCTGACCAAAGAGGCCCTTAAATTCTGGGCCAATCTAGGACAAACTAGTTGGAGAAAGAAAAGTCAAGTACAATGCAAAAAATGGAATAGGTCAGGGGGGGATTGGAATCAGTTCAAGTGACCCAAAAATTATTATAAGAAGAAAAAAATACTTTTCAATCCCTCCAAAAAGTCCTCAAGATTGAAGAAGAACTTTGGAGACTTAAATCCATAAGTTTATGGTTGTAGGCAGAAGATAAAAACACAAAAAATTTTGATCGCCAAGTAAAAGCCAATATATGGAGAAAAAAAGTCTCTGAAATCACAAATGAGAATGGGAAAGAGATCACAGACTTTAATTATATCAAAGAAGTTGACTTTGGGCATTTTGAAAGAGTGTACAAGGAAGATAACAATGTAGATATCGACTCATTCGAGAGCATGATAAACAATATCCTTGCATTAATCTTCTCAGAGGATAATGTGAACCTATGTAAATCTATTTCAAAAGAAAATTTTTGGGGGTGGTAAGTCAAATGAATCCAGACAAGACGCCTAGTCCGAATGGGTTCTCGACCCATTTCTATCAAAAATGTTCATCCATCATCAAAAAAGATCTTCTAAGAATGATCCAATTTGTGCAAAGCTCAACAAAATTTGGCAGAAACACCAACTCCACTTTCATGGCTCTCATTCCTAAAGAGCTCAAACCTCTCTCCTTTTCCAAATTCTATCCCATCTCTCTCTACAATGTCTGCTATAAAATCGTCTCCAAGATCATAGCCAACCAACTAAAACCCTTCCCCCCCTCTCTCATCTCACTCAATCAGGGCAATTTTGTGGAGAGAAGGAAAATGGTTGATAATATCCTATTGGTCCAAGAAGCCATACATTCAAGTCAAGCTAGAGGGGAGAAATGAATGGCCATCAAAATTGATATGGCTAACACCTTTGACATATTAATATACAATTTCCTCTTGGTCGTACTAACCAGATTTGGATTCAATGAATTCTTTCTATCCTAGATTGTTGCTTGCATTCACTGCCCTTGGATGGCTCCTTTGGTAAATGGAAAACCAAACTCCTTCTTTAAAATCACTTGTGGCTTGAGGCAAGGTTGTCTCCTCTCTCCCATCCTCTACATCTTAATGGTTGAATCCCTTAGTAGGCGACTTGACAAAGAAAGATTGTAGAAATCCATTCCATGCATCAAATGGTTCAAGGAGTCAAAAGAATAAATAACTCTTTGTTTACTGACGATACTATCCTTCTTGGAGGTGCCTCTTCAATTATAGCCAATAGGTTCAAGAAGGTTATGGATGACTACATGACATCGTCGAGAGGAATCATTAATGTAGGGAAAAGCAAAATTTGTGACCATAATACAAATGCTAGAACTCTGATGTCTATTGTCAATTTGCTTAATTTTCCTTTTGTTAAAAAATGGCAAAATTTCAAATGCTTGGGAATTCCTATCTGTCTTAAATATATTCCATCTTCTTCTTGGAACCAAATCTTGGACAAGATCAAAGGTAAGTTTCATCAATGGGGCTCTTGCTTTCTGAACCCAACATGACAAGTGACCCTTTTAAAATCAATCCTCTTAGCCCTCCCGATTTTTCAATTTTCCTCTATGCTTGCTCCAATCATGATCAAATCTAAAATAGCTCAAGAACTTAGACGATTCCTCTGGCAAGGGGTATGATCCAACACCAAGTGATTTCATTTAGTGAATTGGAATATTGTCATAGCCTTAAGAGTTTGTGGGGGATTCAGAATAAAGGATCCATCTATCTCTAATATAGCTCTTGGCTCTAAGATTCTTTGGAGGTTGGTTATAGGGAAGAATGAATGGTGGAAGAAAGTGATTCTACACAAATACTTTTCAGGAGAGAGGCTTCGTTGCTTAGATAATGATTCAATGGTGTAGGGGGGCTATCAAATTTGGAGACTTTTGAAAACATCTCTTCCCCTTATTCAAATGCAACTCACTTGGATCCTGGAAAATGGTCAAAATATACATTTTCAATCTGACAACATCATGGGACATCCACATCTTCATCAAGATCCTTATCTCTCCTCCCTCCTCTCTCGGCTTCAATATCATGGGAAATCAACTTTGCTTGATATCTCTTCTTGGAATAGGATGTCTGAGAGCTGGCTGGGT
>JZKD02S1751533.1:348970-373064 GCA_000966675.3 Picea glauca
GGCTTGAGTGCACATGATTACCCAGTCAAGAAGGGGTTTGATTCATTGCTTTCCCAATCCTCCCTCCTCCCCCCCCTCTGCTAGCTGGAATATTATTTGGAATCAGAATGGCCTTCCAAAATAAACATCTTCTATTGGACTCTTTCTCATGGTAAGGTGTTAGCAGGGGAAAATCTAGCCAAAATAGGTTTTTTCGGACCCTCTAGGTGTGCTCTTTACAAGGAATCATTTGAGAAAAATGTTCATGTCTTTTTGGAATGTCCTATATCTCATTTCGTGTGGTAGGTATCTCTTCAGGATATGTATATGAGAGTAAGGTGACCCTCCTCTACAAGAAATATTTTTAGCAGATGTAAATCGTTCTATGAAGGAACATTCCAACAAAATTCAATTTTCAAAAGAATCTAGGTGGCCCTTCCCAAATGTATTTGCTGGAAAATTTGGCTGGCCCGAAACAAAGAAATATTTACTAGGGAAAAAGTCATCCCTTATCTAGTGGCAAGCAAGGCAATCAATTTTATTTTAGAGAATTTCAGTAATCAAAAGAAACCTCATGATCCCTCTCAATGTTTGGACAACAATGAAGAAGCATGGCCAAAACAGTTCTCTTTTTACTCCCTTGAGGAGACTCCCTCCCCTCATACATCTTGTTGGCAGCTTGAGTTCTCTCCTTTTGAGTTCCTCCAATGGAAAATCTCTTGGAACAACCATATCCTTAGTTTTGATGGTGATTTGAAAGGAAACCCCAGGGTGGCAACAACGAGAGGTGTGATGTATGGCCTAGGAGGAGACCTAGAATCCACCTTTGCATGGAGCATTGGACAATATTACAATAACCAAGTAGAAGGCTATGCCTTGTTACAAGGTCTAATTTTGGCAAAGGCTTAAGGAATTATTGTTATCACAATTGTTGGGGATTCTAAATTAACAATTAAACATGGAAGGTTTAATTCTCTTCCGAAGAACATCCATCTTTGATCCATCTTTCATAGAATTCAGAAAGAAATTCTGTTCTTTCGCACAATCAATTTTTTCATGTGTTAAGATCTAATAAATAGGAGGCCGATAGACAAGCCAACCAAGCCACCAAACTTCTGGAAGAATTTCTCTTGGTCATCGTATCTCAATCTCTCGAAGCAATCCCATGAGCTATCAAATTCATTCAATAAATTCGAACAGGGGAAGGCCCTGTCTTTTCTCCCCCATGAAAGGTTTAGGACCTATCGGTTTTAGATTTGAAAAAAAGTTTAATAAAAGGGGGGGTCCCTCTCTCCCGGGAGCCCAACCTTCCCCATGTCCATTCAAAGAAATATTAATGTAGGGTGGTATCAAGTTGTCATCTCAAGGTCCCTGGAATGTGTTTTGCATGCACTCCTATGAGAACTTCATTACCTCCCTCGACGGAAGTAGTCGTATCCTCAACTCTAGCTCTTTCTTCCTCTGCAATGTGGGACATACATGGGTATCATTAGATTTTCTATGGATTCCAATAATGATGTCTGAAGGTGGCGAGCGAGTGAAGGTGATTCAACTTGCATGTCGATTTTTTTTTTTTTTTTTTTTTTTATCTTAGTCATGGCTCATACTCTGCTTGGCTCCATTGTTCAGGTGAGGGAGATTTCATTCTACTTTTCTCTATCAATTTGGTTGATACTTCTCAGGTCTTGTTCCCTCTTTAACAATTCTACGAGCTCAGGTGTTCGCGACAAGATATGGAAGCCAAGAATTCAGTGAGTTGGAAAAGAAAGGTGGAACAACTGGAGGAAGAACTAGCTGACACCTAAAACTCTATTTTCTCCTTGCAAATTCGATACCACGGTCTCTTGGCACAAATGCTCACAGTATTGGAAGAATCAATAAATCAAATACAAATCATTCTACAACTCCAAGTTGAATGCTCAAATCTTCGAAAACAATTAGAATAAGTTTGTGCCATGCCCCAACAAATTACTACCCCTCCAGCAGATAATGACAATCAAGGAAACTCAAATGAAGCCTCTTCTCCTACATAAGCTCTTGTTCGACTGGATTTGAATGTCTCAACATCAGATGTAGGGTAATGGTATCAAATTGGACTTGCTATCAAAGGAATTTTAAAAATGTTCCATTTTTGTTTATATATTTTGGGCATATTCTAGATTGTACTCAGGCAAGGCCTATGAATATAAGCTTCATGTGAAAATTGTAATGTCGTTATAAATATCAATAGTGGCCCCTCAACAAGGAATTTTTGATAGATTAGTGGAAAAGTTTGGACTTGTTGTACTAATAAGATGTTTTCAAACGTCGTTTTCTTATTAATAAAATTTTGTCCCTCTTTTTGTTAAAAACAGATTAGAAATAAGGAATTTCAAAGGACAACTAGGTCAAAGCAATTAGGCTATTGAGCTAACTAAAGGTTGAAATCACTAGTGTGCACTTTTCCTTAAGTCTTTAGTTATGAAAAGTTTGATTCCCACCATCATTTATTATCTCATTGTCTTTATTTCAAAATTGCAAACCAGAACATATAAATGACCATTTTCATCCACACACACACAGACACACACATATGGAAACTTATCAAGGATACAATGTCATAATCAAGGATAAACTTCACTTGAAATCCTCTTGCATGTATCATATCTTAAGAGGGAACTAATTTTTTTGATAATGAGAGGCTTTAACCATTTACAACTTTTCAAAACAAAGAATCAAAATAGAGATACAATGATAACCCCAACAATAATTTATAATCACACTTTACAATCGTTTCATCTACCTCATATAAGCAAGGATGCTTCTACCCATTCACTGTACATAACATAACCTAAGAGAAAAATTCCCTCCTTTTTTCATATCAAATTGTCACAAGAAGAAAATAAAAACATGTCATGGCTTGCACTTCAAGACCAAAAGGGAAAAATCTGTCATGATAAAGTTACAACCAACCATACCATGCCAAGTAATTGTTGAGTAAAAATCTTATTAATACTAAAAATATGACCAAAATATAATTAAACTAAGGATGGAAATGCTACTGACATATTTGACCTAATGGCAAGGTCGACTGAGCAAAAGGGAAGGCTAAAATATGGGTACGCTTTGGACAATTCCTTAGTTGTTGATACAAGAGATAAAATGGAGAATTTGGACCACAGTCTACCCTAAAAAGTTAGCAATGGGGACAAAAACGAATTGTTGAGTTAAGGAATGAGAGTTCTAAAACCTTGAATCATGGCCATCCAAGTCAAATTTGAGCATGGATAAAGGGGGAAACAGAAGAAAATTTACATGAATGAGAAACATAAACTGGGTCATAATGAACATGGAGAATTAACAAGGTTTGCATGCATGCTCATGAAACCAAAAACCACCATTACTCAAGCAACACACACACAAATGAAGGAAAACCAATGATGGTTCTCATGAGATGAGGGTTACCTCTTTCCCTTCTCTCTTTGAAGTTGATGGTTGAACTTTATTCATGGTGGCCTCTGCTTTCCAAATTGCACCCTTTCAAACCACCAACTGCTTCCAACAAATCATGCTCCCTCACATAGCCACCAAAGTTGAATGAAAACTCAAATTAAGTGTTGAAACATGGTTCCTCTTCAACTTTGAAAGTTAAAGGGATAGACTTAAGTATATAACTTGAATTCTACATTCCCCCTTACCAAAATGAATGTGATCAGTATGAAAAAACTGGGTACCATTGTATGCAAAGGGAGGTTGTATGTTACATGCTCAAATGGTGTCGAACATGCCTCTCATGGTGAAAAATGCATAGCATAAGTTGAGCCATAAATGAGGTAGGGAAACAAGCTTGAAATACAAGGGATTTTCCCTTCACACCTCCACTCTTAGATATGCGGCAATGATCATGATTCACTTCCCCAATTCAATATTTCAAAACCACCTATATTAAAATATTCCTATTGTGATGTTGCCATTCATGAATTGACCCTTGCCAATGCTCATAACCTTGCAATGTACCAACTATTATAAAACTTAGATGGTGATCCTTTGTGTAATGTGACCATTATGAGTTTCTTTACTCGTGGATTCCATATCATACTTATATATGAGACTATGCGTTGAGTCTTGGTGATCCAGATTATTTTGAGAACGAAATGAAAGAAGAGATACTACAATGAACTACGCATAAATATTGCTAGAAACAGATAAATACAGTAATACAGGATTTATATTAATGAAATCAATGTACAGAGACTGTAAAAATACAGAGTGAAAGACTCGCTAGAATGGTGGCAGATTATCTTTGAGAAGAGATGTGATGACTACTCTCATTCACAAGAAAATGATTGTTACAATGAGGCTCCAAAGACCTTTTTAACATAAGTAAAATCCAAAACCCTAACACTAGAAGATGAAAGGCCAAAAGGTTTGCGGGCCCCGCTGGGGGTAGTTGATATGTCAACTTCCCGGGGGTGTAACTTTTTCATATGATCTTCGTTTGGGGCGCTCAATACACAGTTGAAAAGGTCTAAGTGAGAAGAACGATTTTCAGCTGGCCTAGGTAAGTGCATTTTCTAGTCACTTGGGCCCCAAATCCCCAAAAAACTTTGTTTAGGGCCTCAAAACGACCCCGGAAGTTTGGAACTCGAAAAACTGCCGAAAAAACTGCCAAGATGGAAAACTATTTTTTGAGTCCGTGGAATAGGTGGGTGGCCACCGATATCCACCTGGATCAATCCTCCCTCCTTAGAAAGAAATGGTCTCCATTGTGTTGAGTTCCTGGAGAAGAGAGGGAAGCGTTTGTTGAATTTGAATCTTGGTGAGCTACTTGCCTTGTTGGAGACGTTGCACTACTTGGTTTGGTTGCTGGTGGGGTTGAATTTGTTCAACCGGTCGAGCTACATGAGATGTCTATGTGCATAAGGAATATTTGTGCTTTGCTACAGTCTTGTCGACCCACTTCTATTGGATAGAAGGTGCTTGGGCCGAGGCTGTAGTGGTTGCAGTATCCTTCTGTTCACCTTTTGAACAGATTATGAAGAAGCTAAATTTTGTAGTATGAGATACTACCTTGCATCACTGTTTAGGTGGGCAATGGTTGGAACTACCTCTGGTATTCTATAGAGATGACCCCTTAGAGTAATAATGACACTATAGGGTTGAGACTCATAAATAGCATGGCGCTTCCACATATATGGCTGGCCCAAGAGAACATCACAAGCATATAGTGGGAAAACATCACATAATACCTCATCCTTGAAGGAATGGATGCCGTATGACAATGACACTGATGGCTGACACGAAGATTTGGTCCCCGGTGAAGCCACCCGATGTTGTATAGTTGCGGGTGTGGTGTTATCGACAATCCCAACTATTTGATGACCTCTGCTAAGATGAGGTTCTTCTGGCTTCTGCTATCAACAATAAAATGCAGTGGGTTCCCCTTCACCCACATCTATGAATGAAAAAGGCACTCCCCCTCTTCAGGATCTATTGGTTCTTCTGGTTGAATTGTTACGGTCGCGATAATAACAATGGGATATGTGTCAATGATATGTCTTCTATCAATATTTTTTGAATCAGATTCCAAATCAGGGTTCAACTCCTCTTCTTTGATCTCGACCACCAATGATTGTTTTGAGCGACATTCATCAGTGTTGTGCCAAGGGATTTTATGGAAATCGAAACATTTTCTGGTGTCCTTCTTTGTCTTTCCATGACCCTTCTTTTCCTGTGCCTTGGACTGGTTTTTCGGAGGCTGTTTGTTAGAGCCTTCTTTATCATACTTTGGCTATTGTGGATTTGCAGACTTGAACTCTCGTTTGTTTTGGTGCTTAAATTTCTGCTCGATATTAACAACATATCGATAAGCAACACCTAGTGATGAGATGTCCAGAAAATCCATTTCATTTTGGATGTATCTGTGTAGAGCCCCACGATATTTCTGAACCAGGTGTCACTTGGAGTCTTTGATACCTAGCTTGGTGCAGAAGGTATGAAAGGTGTTGGTGAACTTCGAAACTTTTTGGCCCCTCTCTTGCCGTAGTGTGGTCCATCTCATGTATTGGTCCTCATAGTTTCCAACATGGTAATATTGTTCGTTGACCGCATCCACAAAAAAATCCCAAGTGGGCTCGGCCCCATATATTCCAGATTCCTCTGTGGAGTTTTTGTCCCAGTAATTTTCCCACTAATGTTTGACATGGGGGAGATCCTTAAGAAGCGAAGAGGTGATCTTTTCCCTGTCGGAAAAATGGTGAACAAAGAAATAACATTCTAGCAGATTTAACCATTTGTCTAGGGCATCCACATCTATTTGACCTTCAAATATGGGAATATCAAAATTAACCCGTACCTTGAAAGGAGAGGTTCTTCCAAAGTCATTGTTTGATGAATATGCGCCTGTTACTATTGACAGACATTGAAGGATGTGGGAAAAATTCTCCATTATTTCATCCCACTGTCACGTGAGAGCTTTCTCAAGCAACAGATTGATAGAATCGTCTGCTCTGTCATTTTTATTTTCTTTTGCAATGGAGGGTTTCTTGGGAATGTGAGAGCGATTGTCCTCAAGAGAGACAAGCTTGAGACCCAACTTGCTAGACTTGGACCTCATCGGGGACATGCATTGAAAAACGATCAAGAGCAGCTTGCTCTGATACCACTGATCCAGATTATTTTTGAGAACGAAATGAAAGAAGAGATACTACAATGAACTACACATAAATATTTCCAGAAACATAGAAATACAATAATACATGATTTCTATTAATGAAATAAGTGTACATATACTGTAAAAATACATAGTGAAAGACTCGCTAGAACGGTGCCAACTTATCTCTGAGAAGAGATGTGATGGATACTCTCATTCGCAAGAAGATGATTGTTACAATGAGGCTCCAAAGGCATTTTTAACATAAGTAAAATCCAAAACCCTAACACCGGAAGATGAAAAGCCAAAAGGTTTGTGGGCCCCAATGGGGGTAGTTGATACGTCAACTTTCCGGGGGCGTAACTTTTGCAAACGATCTTTGTTTGGGGTGCTTGATATAGCATTGGAAGGGTCTAACCGAGAAGCATGATTTTCGATTGGCCCAAGTCAGTGCTTTTGGCAGTCACTTGGGCCCCAAATCCCCAAAAAACGTTGTATAGGGCCTCAAAACGGCCCCGGAAGTTTGGAACTTGAAAAACTGCCGAAAAAACTGCCAAGATGGAAAACTGTTTTTTGAGCCCATGGAATAGGTGGGTGGCCACTGATATCCACCTAGATCACCTGGAGCCATTTTGTAGACATAATAACATGCATATCTTGTTGTAGGTGATCAAGCTTAAATTGAGCTAACGTATATAATCATACATGGAAATGTTATAAACATCTGCCATTGAGGTCTGCTTGCAAGTATTGAAGCTACATTCATCACGATGAAAGACTGATATAAAACTTGTACTTTACCTCTACAAACCGACCACTTGTATATTATTCATAAAAGCATAAGAAACCATGAATCATATGGACATATATTGCATATGAAGCAATTCTCACTAGTGAGAATATGTATTCGATCATGAAAGTCTAGGTATCATAGTCTCATTAGTCAAACCATGCATCAATAAACTATAATATTATGATCTCAAAGCACATTGGGAGGATACCCTACAATGCAAAATGGTTGATATAGGCTAAATGATTGTAAACCGAGGCGATATTAAAACATCTTAGGGTTCTAGAGGTATCTTGAAAATTTTGCTATGTAGCTTTGTTCTAAAGCTTTGCAATCATGTGTATCTTGTCCATTTAAGGTAAACATTCGAGAGTCACAACATAGTGTTTAGAGAAATAATCTCAAGTGATACCTCTTGATACAATTTTCTTCTAAAGTATCAAAAGGAGTGGAAAAATTGTTAGAGTCTCTGTTAGAAAATTTTCCATTCCAACATACCTCAAGGCTATTTGAATACACCAAGGAGTCTTCTCCTTCCTTACCATTTCTAGCTTTGGAATGGAGGTCATATTCCCTTGTTCAAAAGGTGGAATAGAGACAAGAGGAGGACCTATTCCTACCATAAGAAATCTCAAAAGGAAAATCCTTAACATCTACTCCTCTACTTAGGATGGGATCATTTCTAATATGATGGATATTTTGGTCAATGATCTGGTCTTCACTAGATGCTAGCATATTTTTTTCAACAGAAGGATGGCCAAACCCTAATTCTAGAACAAGTATTTTATCATTTTTGGCTTGGAAGGTGAGATGAAAATCAATTATTATAGTGTTTTAGGAGAGACTTTCACTATCCCATCACCCTATTTTAAGATGAATGATGATATATCTCTTTTTTCTACCATTGATCCCTTTTTGGAGGGGAAACAAACATAGTTACATCTTCACAGGGATTCTTCTCACCTTCTCTAGCTACCTTCATCTTTATATATTCCATTGAGACTTTGGGGGAGGCACGAGAGTATGAAATCAAGAATCCACTTCTAACCTCGCTAATTCTCCTCAAAGGACAATCATATTTTATATGGCTATGATGTTAGCATATGTAACACTGGAATGAGATGTTTTGGTAGTTCAATATCTACTTGCATTGTCGTTCTCCATAGACAATATCCATTGATTTCGATAACCAATTCCTCAAATCCATTTCCACACATAGATGAGCCACAACCCTATTCAAGTTTGTGTGAAAGCATTCATATAGGCATGCAAAATTCCCAATTGTAATGCCAATGATCCTTATCTATTCATCACTCCATATTTCAATAGGAAGTCTTGGTAATTTAACATAGAGGGCTTGTTTTGTTACCACCTCCTACCTCAGATCAAAACATGGTTTAGACAACTTCAATTCCAAATATGTATTACTCTAGAACCAAATTTATCCATAACACTCTCATGATCCTTCTCTTTGGCATTAAATGAGAATGTTCTCCAACCTTTATCCAAAGTATGAAATTTTGGAACGTAGCCCAATATTGGCTTCTAATGCATGATTAGCCACTAACTAAGGGAGCCCATCGATATGAATTGCCATGAAATTTTCCAACAAAGGCCCAATTCTAGTAAGAGGCAATCTCCTACAACATCACACCCTCCCTCACAATTAAGCAAGGATGACCCTCCAACTTCTTCACCACCACGACCTTCTTACAAGATGAATGTGATATGTGAAAACCATACTCTTCACTTTGGTTTGCTTCCTTTTTTCCACATGCCCTAACCAACAATGCCACCACAAATTTCTTCTTTAGACAAAAACAAGGGTTCCACACCATGAGAATGAGTGACTTTCCCCTTCTCAATTGATTGATATAACCATGCTTTGATTCACACTCCTGAATGGTACTAAGGTTTGCACACTTTTTTTTAAAGGCACAATCCCTAGGTTTGGAAAGGGGAAACATAATGCATGGTATTGTTCCTCTATTAAATTCAAATGTGTACCACTAGGTGGCATGTCAAATCTTTCTCTCCACCTACTGTACTTATATTAACTTGGTGGGGATTTGCGCTACCAATATGATAGGAAAAAGGCAATGACCCTTTGTTCCAACCTTTATGAAAATGTTGGGTGGATCCAACCCCCTTCCTAGCTGATCGAAAACTGGGGTTTTGGGATTCCATGCTTATCCCTAACCCTATTGAATCAAGAAAATTTGAAGGCATGAGAAATAGAGCTACCTTTTAAGTCAATTACATGTGCCCCTACCAAAAAAGGAAAGAGAATGATATTTTCCAAGGAATTGTCTAAGTAGTCCACCACATCTTCAATTTCTCTTTAAATTCACATCTTCTCTACTTCCACCCCATTCATTTTCACACAGAGAGAAACAAAAGCTTAAATTTATTTAACTTTAAATTATTAGGAATAAAGATAAATTAAATATTTTTAAAGTGCAAATTTAAGAGTAAAGATAAATTAAATATTTTTAAAGTGCAAATTATATTTAAATTCTTAGAAATGGAAAAAACTTAAAATTTGTATATTAAAAGATTTTATTTTTATTAAGATTTAATAGATTCTAGATTTAAATAGATTTACATTTAATACTTTAACAACTTAAGGATTTAAACGAAAAAAACTCTCTATGATTTCAATAATTTTAATTTCATGTAAGCTTCTTCATTAAGATAAAGTCCTGGTCCAAATCGCTGGACACATGAACTTTTTCGACATTATGGGTGAGGATTTACTCAATGCTATGAAGGAATCTAGATGCACAGGTCAAATTCCAAGGGCTCTAAACACAACTTTTTATGCTCTCATTCCAAAAATTAGTAAGCCTGTTACCTTTAATGATTTTAGACCTATTGCATTGTGTAATTTTGTCTATAAAGTTATTTCAAAAATCATAACTTCTCAGATCAAAGATAAATTAGCATCTTGTATTTCTGGTGAGCAGTTCAGCTTTCTCAAGGACATATTGATTTTTGATGCTGTTGGTATTACTCAAGAATGTTCACACTCTGCAAAGACGAGAAAGCAAAGTTCAGTTATTCTGAAGCTTGATTTAAAGAAGGCCTACGATAAAGTGAGTTGGCAATTCCTTAGATTGCTATTGGATCAAATTGGCTTAAACTGGAGTGTTTCTCAATGGATTATGGGTTGTATCACCTTGGTTAACATGACTGTTCTAGTTAACGGTGTTCCAACTGAATTCCTCAAAAGTAATCGGGGATTGCGACAAGGTTTCCCCCTGTCTCCTCTACTTTTCCTTATGGTTGTTGAAGTTTTAAGTAGACTTATGATCCAAGCCGTGAACACAGGAACTTTTCAAGGCCTAAAAGTTGCTATTAGCACTTTTATCTCACATTTCTTCTTTGTTGACAATGTACTCATTCTTGGAGCTTGAAAACTCGATGATTGGTTTTCTTTTAAATCTATCCTCTCAAATATCCGTTCTGCCTCTGGAAGGGTTGTAAATTTCCACAAGTCTTGTTTTCTTGTTCAAAACATAGATCAGAATCTAGAATACAGTTTGACTACAACTTTTAATATTTAGATTGAGAGCCTTGATCAAGGTATGAAATATTTGGGTTTTTTCCTTAAACTCAATATTTATAGAGTGAATGATTGGCTGTGGTTACTAAAAAAGATTGAAAAAAGGATTGGAAATTGGACCTTTCGTTGGATTTCTTTAGGAGGCAGACTCACCTTAGCCAATTCTGTTCTTTAGAGTAACCTTGTTTATTGGTTCAGTCTTGTTAAACTTCCCTCCTCCATTGTCCACCGTATTCAACTACTTCTTACTAACTTCATCTGGAAGGGAGGGAAAAAAGGCTAAGTATATCATCTTACAAAATCGAAAAATATTGCAAGACCAAAAGATTATGGAGGATGGGGCATAAATAATATCTCTTGGTTTGGACAATCACTTGCTGCAAAATCATGCTGGAGAGGTTTATTTGGAACAAGTCTGTGGAATACAGTCCTAAACAAAAAATATTTAAAATGTATTGATATTATTTCTCGGCTGTGAAGAGATGATCACAAGTCCCAAGGAACTTCTATCATGTGGAAAATTTTTATGTGCTCTTTCCCGATCATCAAAAGGTGGCTTGCATGGGAGATAGGTTTAGGTAATCGAGTTTCTTTAGGACATGATCCTTTTATTGGTTGCAAATCCTCTTTTACACTGTCAACTCCACTAATCCAATTTTTAAATAACTCAAGCATTTTCACTATAGCACAAGCAACTGTCCTTGATGTTTCTGGATCAAATCATAATTGGTTAGAGTCTAAACAACTTGGATTATCAGATGGATTGAAAAATCAATGGGAAAAATTTGTAACAATTTTAAAGAGTAGCAATATCCACCTCAAAAATACAAATGATAAGATCGTTTGGTCATGGAACAGATCGACAGGAGAAGTCACTGCAAATCTAGCATATCAGTCCATCTTATACACAATCCATATGGAAGAAAGAAGATGGTGGTACAAATCTATTGGGATGTGAACATCAAAGTTAAGATGACTTGCTTTATGTGGCTGTGTTTAAAACACTGCATCCTCTTTGGAGTGAATTACTAAAAAAGAGGAGGTATAGGTCCCTCAGTCTGCAGTCTCTATTTAAGGAATGAAGAAACTACAACCCATCTTTTTGTGGAATGTTCTAAAACACAAAAAAATTGGTCTGAAGTTATACAATTTTTGAAGGTTGAGGGTGAATGGAATTGCTCTTCCATAGAGGAAAATTTGAAGCTCTGGTTGATTCAATTTCCAAAATTGAGATATATTCCTTTCTTGGTCATTTGGGGCATTTGGAAATTTAGAAACAAAATATTGTTTGAAAACTGGAATATAATGGATCTTATGATTTTCACCAAAATTATCCTCTCATTCAAAGATTACACAGTCAAAGAGGAGGAAGATAGAATGAAATATATTTTAAATCCAATCTATTTTGATGATACTCCTATTGGTTTTTTCAATGGAGCAACTGATGATAATGCATGTGGCATTAGAATCTTCCTAAAAATCATTGCAGATCACATAGTCAAAGCTCACTTTGCAGGCGGCAATGGAAACAATATGAAAGCTGAACTCCTGGGCTTATGGGGTTTATTATTACTCTCTTCTAATCTTTCCAAAAAAAAATGGTGGTTGCTGGCGATTCCAAGGTCACTATTGATTGGATAAATTCCAAATCCAGCCTAAACCTGATATATCTCAACTACTGGAAGGACAATATAAGAAGTTTAAAGGACAAATTTGAATCTATCAAATTTATGCATGTTCATAGACTATTCAACAAAGTAGCAGACAACCTCTCCAAGAAGGCCCTCAAAGGAAATATTGGCTGGCTCTATTATGAAGAACTTGTTGATGGAACTATTGTCTATGCAGATAAACTTTACATTTTCTAACTTGGAACATTACATATGTACCAATTTTGATATTTTTGTAATTGCCACTATATGTTTTTTTGTAAACTTTACTATTTGGTAAAAATGTGATAGGAAGGAGAGACTACATATCTATTTTTGATCATTACTTTCTTGATCCTTATATAACATAAAGTTTCATTTGATTCTAATAGAATAACAATGAAACTGTTCTTTTTTTTTTAAGCATGAAAAAAAAAAAGAAAGAACTACATTGAAATTTGGTTTAAATTTGGTTTAAAGAAAGGGGAAAAACATAAGAAAATAAATATAAAATGTAGCATTATAATATGCCAAAAAGTTATGGAAAAAACTTACTTATAATTTAAATATTATTTACTTTTTGATTTTACATGTAAAAGATATAGTTCTCCAACATTATACATTATTAGAAATAAACAAAATTTATAAGTTTTTATAGATGGATGTTATATTATTAAGATAAATAACAAAATTTATATGTTTTTATAGTTGGATGTTATATTATTAAGTTAAAACTAATGTAGATTTATTTTAAACCTAGATTTATGAGAGGGATTTAATTTTTAAAGTGATTTTATTATTGTTATATTTTTTTATGTCAAGTTTTACATGCTGTGTCTTTGTTTTTTCTAATTGAGTCAATTTTATTTTTATTATTGTTATTTATTTATTATTAAAGCAAACTTTTTTTTAATGTAGCTATATCTAACATAACATAATGCCTCAAAATATAATTTAAATACATTTTTAAATATTAATTTTGAATTTTATAAAAAATTAAACATATAGAATAATATATTTCTAATATTTAATATGATTTAAATGATATACACAAACCAACTTACTATTTAGATTTAGATTTGTAACCAACGTAATTAAATTAATTAAATATTTAAATAATTTATATGTCATTTAACTAATATTAAGACCTTATTTTTTTTTGGTAAATAAAAAATAGATTATATTACCTTATGTCATCAAAAGCAACATTTGTCAAAATATTATATCAAGACTCGCCACCTGTTCTGCCATAGGTGTGGAAACCATAATAGGTGGCACTGTGCATGGACACTACTATGCATTGGTGGCACTGTGCATAGAAAAAACACATGTCTGAGAACTATAAAATCTTGCCACATGTTCTGACATGTACATGGAAACCACAACATGCGGCTTGGACTAGAGTTTCATGGCAACAAGAAAACAAAACAGCTAAGACCAGAAAATTAACAGTAGAAAATATAAACATGAGGTGAACTCGAGCTTTCGTCCTCGCTGACCGTGAAGGCATAAGGCTGGCAACAAGTCGAGCAACGACTCTTTGTGGGCTCACCTGATAGGGAATCAAATAGGAAATCCATGCGCTTGTTGAGGAGGCTCTGGTTATACATCTGCTCGGCTAGGTCCCTCCTCATTTTGAAAATGAGGGCTAGGTGTTCCTCCATAAGCCTACACGATATGGGAGAGGCATGGCTATCCAAGACCTGTTTCAATGACGCCTTGGGTGAATCGTGTCCTTCTCTCTCATGCCAGAATTCACCCCAATTGATGTCTGGGTATGCCGTGTTGGGTTCGGTGGAATTTTTGCAGCAATTCGACAACCGTGGAGGAAGCTCCTCCTCTACTGGACAACCCGTCATGACCAACTCTTCCTCTACCGAACAACCCGCCATGACCAGCGCCTTGGTGCATGCCTGTGTCGTCTATTCACCGCCAACATCCTATAAGTGATGAGGAATCTCCGCCCAGTGAGGAGGAATTTGCTCCTCCACTATGCAACCTCTGTAATTGGGCTATGGGATAGGCGACCGAGGCTCTGCCTGGGTTTCCATGTCCAAGTTCTAATCAGAGTGGGGAGAAAGGGCTGGGTTTCTTCTTGGAAAGGAATGGAGAGCCACAAGTCCAGTGTGACGGTGCCTGCATAAGTGGCTGTAGTAGGCCGACCCACGCTTGGGCTTGCCTCTCTCACAGGGCATAATGAAACCAAGCCTGAGGGGAGAAGAGTGCACAATGGAGAGGCCGAAGAAGCTAGGGAGGGATGAAATGAAAAGAGAAGAGGCCCGAGAGAGCCAAATCCTGATAGCCAAGGGAGAATGAGGGACCGAGGGAGAAAAACAGAGATAAGAACAACAATGGGGAAATCCTTGCATGATGATGAGTGAGGTGATGGCAATGGAGGCCATGAATTCTGAAGTGCTATGGGTGGAGGGCATCATACCAGTTCCCATAAACCCGATTCAAAACGCCATTAGAGTTGTTGGTCCATCCCGACGCTCTATGCTTCTCTGCTTTGCGTAAATGTGGGGCATGTCAAATAAATTGGGGAGGGTGCTGGCGGTGAGGGGCTTTAACTGCCTTTGCTGCCAGTGCACCATGTGACATGCAGTCTCTAGGTGGCACCCCATCCGGGGAATATTAAGATCTTATTAAATTGGAAAACATTATATACTAACTAATATTAAAACCTTGTTAAACTAGAAGTCACACATCCAAAAATATCTTAACTTGAGTCCAGATGTAAAATGGATGAATGTTCACAATCATTCATTCATTGATATAAGCCATTTGTTTATATGGAATTATATGATTTAAAAAAAAATTAATTTTTAATTAAATATAAATAATTTAAAATAATTTAATAATATTGAATATTATTATATTAAAAAATATTTATATTTTAATATAAGTATAATTTATTTTTTGTTAGTTTAATTGATTAAGGTGTATGTTTTGTTTGTTAGGCGATCCGAGTTTAATATTTTTATAGTGATTTTAGTTGAGAAGAGACACAAAAAAATCTAACCATATTAAAAATCGATGCGACCTAAAGTAGATGTAATCCCATACCTAAATTAAATGTAATCCCAAGATGATATCGATGACTTAAATAACCCCATATATACACATTTCTGAAAAAAATAAATATAAATATAACTTACCAAAATATAAATATTATACACATTTCTAAAAATATATATATATATATAAATATAACTTACCAAAATATGAATATTATTTATATTTAGGTTGCTATTTAAGTTTTCAAATGCATGTCGTTGCCTACTTTTTTTAATGAGAATCTTTCACTTAGACGGAAATCTTCATAGACAATGACAAAATTTGTTAAAAAGTTTAATTCCAAAGTTCTAAGGGATAGTATTATTATTGAATATTATTATAATTATACCTCCTAGGGGAATGGGAATTCAAGTAAATGGGTATGAAGTATTGGGAATTTGTTTGTTTGTTTTCTTTTTTCTTTATTTAAATATTTATATATAGTTAAAATATATATTGAAAATAGTATTTATCTATTTTTGATTTTGAGTGAGATGTAATATAGTTGTTTTTTAATTAAGAGATCCTCAAACATGCTAGGATTTTGAGGGGTAGTTGTTTTTTGTATTTTTGACATTTCAAATATTTTAAAATTAACGAAAATGCTTCCTTTTTCATGATATATATATATTTTTTTTATAATTTTAAAGAAGTTGTTTTTTGTATTTTTGACATTTCAAATATTTTAAAATTAACGAAAATGCTTCCTTTTTCATGATTTTTTTTTTTTTATAATTTTAAAGAACTAAGTAAAGATTTTAACTTTTTATCAATTCTTTGAACTGTAAATTTTAGAATTCTCATAATCTAATATGTAAAGATTATGTTCTAAAGAGTATTTTCATATCTTTCATGATACAGTGTCTATAATATGTTAAATCTAAATATGCCAAATCAGACCATTTCCAATTCATTTAAACTCTTTCATTCACTGATTAATAAAATATGCTTTTGTATGTATATGCCTTTTAACTTAGGATTTATCAAAGGCTACTAAAATCAAATTTCAACTGGTTAACATAGGGAAAAAACACACCCCAAAAGGGTCACTATAAATCCTTTTTAACCTATGATTTATCGATCAAAGGCTATTAAAATCAAATCTCAATTGGTCAACATAAGAAAGAAACACAACCCCAATAAAGGCCAAATATCAAAAGGAAGCTACACAACTCAGTTGCTAGTACATGATATTGTGAGGTTAGTTGCGGCTATGAGAACACGCTCTCGAGGGAGGAAAAATTTGTTGCTTGTGCATTTTTGTTAGTAGCATGTGAGTAAGAAGGGGGATTCCTCACGGCTGGGTGATAACACTTGCACATACAATTAGAAAAACAAACAAAAATGATAAGATTTAAATGGCTATGTCTCATCATGAATAAAAATGTGATGTATATGTATATACGATATATGTGAATCATTCTTGTCAATGTTAAAAAAGTTCTTGTAACTCTTGGTAAAGTGAGCCACCATAGTGGCGCCGTCATTTTTTAGCATTGTAATTGGTTAGCACTCATAATTGTTTTGCATTGCAATTGGTTATAAATCTACATGGATTAACCATGATACAAATAAAAACATAGATATGGCCACCATTTTCAAGTTATGATTCAATCTTTCCTTTGTTGAAGGGGTATCAATTCAATAATAATTTTTTAAACAAGAGTATATTTAATTGAGAAATGTAAGGAAGAGTATTATTACTTAACTTTTCTCATTACTACTTAACTTTAGAGAACTAAGTAAAGATTTTAGCTTTTTATCGATTATTTGAACTGTAAATTTCAGAATTCTCATAATCTAGTATATAAAGATTATGTTCTAAAGAGTGATTTCATATCTTTCATGATGTAGTGCCTACAATATGTTAAACCCCAATATGCCAAATTAGACCATTCCCAATTCACTTAAACTCTCCCATTCACCAATTAATAAAATATGTTTTTGTATGTATATGCCTTTTAACTTAGGATCTATCAAAGGCTACTAAAATCAAATCTCAACCGGTTAACATAGGGGAAAAACACACCCCAAAAGGGCCACTATAAATCCCTTTTAACCTATGATGTATCAATCATAGATTTGACCTATGATTTATCAATCAAAGGCTATTAGAATCAAATCTCAATCAGTCAACATAAGAAAGAAACATGGCTCCAATAAAGGCCAAATACCAAAAGGAAGCTACACAACTCAGTTGCTAGTAGATGATATTGTGAGGTTAGTTGTGGCTGTGAGAACACACTCTCAAGGGAGGAAGAATCTGTTGCTCGTGCATTGTTGTTAATGGCATGTGACAAAAAGGGGGATTCTTCATGGATGGGTGATAACACTTGCACATACAACTAGAAAAAGAAAAAAATGATAAGACTTAAATGGCTATGTCTCATCATGAATAAAAATGTGATGTATATGTATATACGATATATGTGAATCATTCTTTTCAGTGTTAAAAAATTTCCTGTAACTCTTGGTGAAGTGAGCCACCATAGTGTCACCATCATTTTTAGCATTGTAATTGGTTAGCACTCATCATTTTTTTGTATTGCAATTGGTTATAACTCTATGTGGATTCACCATGATACAAATAAAACCATAGATATGGCCCCCATTTTCAAGTTATGGCTCAAGCTTTCCTTTGTTGAAGGGGTATAAATTCAACAATCATTTTTTAAATAAGAGTATAATTTAATTCAATCTCTGGCAACATATAAAAACTAGAAGTCACCCAAGCCCAAGTCTTCCATGTGCTACAAGCAAAACATAAAATATTATATAGACACATCTAGGGAGGAAAATACTCTAAATTATGCCAACAATTTATACCTTGTGTTTCTCATGTGAATGCAATGCTCGAGATCATTATGTGGATCTCTTTTTTTCCAAAGGACAATGTCATTGGGCTTTGATATGAATTGAGATGATCATCAAGATTCAATAATGTGCCATGAATAAAGGAATGAAACATAAGTCAGTTATTTCATCCTTTCCAAAATGTGAAGAATGAAAATCTAGATCTAAGAATTTAAATTTTGCTAACAATCTATACATAGTGTTTTTCTCATGAATGTAGTGCCCGAGATCATTACGTTGATCTATTTTTTTTTTTTGACAAGAACAATTATGTTGCATTAATCGACTTTCTGGCAAGCCAGAATCAGAAAGTTACATATCTAAAGAAGATTGGTGACCTCTAACAGTGCTGCCAACCTTCTTGTGAATGTCTTGGGAAACCAAGCCCATCTGCTTATTGAGATAATTCGAGAAGATGACAAAATTAGCATACATGAGTAAATTCTCACAAATTGTGAGCATAGTAGCAGACAGAAGCAAAGCATTAAACTAAGGAGGATGAAGATTTCCCCTTAATGTAGGGATCCAACTTTTTCTGGGAACCTAGAGAAATGTTGGAGGCCACCTCCTTTTCTCTGCGTGCTTTATTGGTCTTTCGCCCTCGGGTAAGGGGTGGATAAGGAACTGGATTGTCGTCAGGTTCAGAGGTTTCCTCAGAGCCGCTAGTGGGGACTGAAATAACTAGACCTGCAGAGGCAGGTGGTTCCGGAGCTGAAGCCCGAGTTTCTTTTGCTGCCATTGTTTCTGGGGGGGTGGAATCCGGAGGGTTTCCATTTGCCAGGGGATCTGCCATAACTGTTGTTACTTCTGGCTCTCGGGCTTCATCATCCTTCAGCACATCAAAGCTGTTTTTATTTTCTAGAGATGCCTCTGCCGAATGGGTGGCCTTTGGGGCTTGGGCTGGCGGATCCTTTCGCCTTGGCTGCCTTCATCGGTTAGTTACTGGCTGAAAATCATCTTCTTTGACTGGTCTCAGTTCCTCAGAGAATTTGGGGCAGCTTTTAGCGAAATGACCGTAAGCATGGCACCGGAGGCACTTAAACGAAATTTGCTCGTAGTCCAGCTCTTGGATATGGCACCATTCCCCCAGAGAGAGCTTAATGGCATCCGGAAGTCCTTTCTCGAGGTTAACCTCAACACAAATACGAGCGCAGGTAAACTAATCCCCCTTCGGCTCCGCACTATCCAGGAAACGCCCAAGCTTATTTCCAATTTCCTCCAGAGAGCTTAACCCCCAAAGATGCAAGGGGAGGTGAGGCAGCCTAACCCATACTGGGGCTGCTGTGATCTCAGCTCCAGGGTTGAATTCAAGAGTCCAAGGGGCTAAGAACAACCCTCTCGACCCCATGAAGTAGGGTCCAGATCTGAAAACTAGATCCCGGTCCACTTTTCTCGCGAAGCTGAAGACAAAAAAACCCTTGCCTACTGCGCACAGAGAAACTTCTCCCTGTATCAGCATCTTCCAACGCTCATCCATCCATGCCTCCACGGTTTTGGGACTTGGCCACAACCCCGTAAACTTTCTGATGAGGGCATTTTCTGCTAGAAGGAGGGCAGACTGGCAAGGGGCTTCTGGGGACAGCTCCAGAGAAGGGATCTCCTCCATCTTCTTAACAAACTTAGACGAGAGAGAAGGCTTGGATTTAGGTCCTGCTGAGCGAACTAATGTTTTGAAAGCCTCCAAAGGATATTTTTCCAACCCGACATTCAGGATTGGGGCCATCGTAGTAGACAACAACCACCAACAAGCAAGAGGCGGAGGCCACACGCGTGCCAAACCCTGGTTGCTGCTTGATGACGTGCCCCTGCACTCAAACCAGACGCCTGCCCCACTGGAACGCTTTGATCCGTGGCCTAAACCCTGGTCGCTGCTAGACGCGTCCCTACAAACAAACTTGCTCCAATACGCGTGCAAAACGCTCAGCCAAGATGCTGAAACACGAATAGCTGCCCTGGACTAGACCACTGCTCCAAAGCGCATGCCAAGGCCTCTGGATGCTCGGCTGCTGCCGTCCGCGTCCTTGCATTCGAAAACCAGAGCGAGGCAGCTAGGGTTAGGGCCCTAGCCGCGATGACTCGTCTCGCCTCATCTTCCCCGACCCATACGTCGATCTATTTTTTGAGGAGGAAAACATCGTTATAAGAATTGAGACGATTATAAGAATCCACGTAAGTAATGAGGCATAAGCCATTTTTTAATCCTTTCCAAAATGTGAAAGATAGAATGTGTTTCTAAATTGAGCTAAAATTTTACTAACAATCAAAACAATCTTATTGAAAGTAAAAATAACCAAAGAGTGAGATCTTACAAGGCCAACATCCCTCAACAAACTTTTGAACAAATTCTAATTTAAATAATTTTTCAATTTCAATTCAATTCTTAAAAAAAGGTCCTTACTTCACTACGACCTCAGGCAAGTTCAAAAGTAATCATAAACATGAACCTGATTGACCCTAGTAGCCACTACCCTCACAATACTCTCTCTAATTGCAGGAAAATTCTATCAGTCCCAGAGCATTAGAATCGCCTTAATTGACCCTATTACCCACTCCAATTACTTCCTTGAAACATTCGCCAATGACAACAAATTGATTGCAACCTTGAAAACAAGCATTGAATCCAGATTCGGTGGGGATGGACAAGTAAAGTATTACCTAATATAAGCATTTGATTTTCTAAGGCCTAGATCCCACTGTCAACCTATGCACAAAGGTGACATATATCATTGAAAGATCTGATGGGTAATTGCATGGCACAAATGTTAACCATGCAAGTGCTTCAACCATCACGTGGACATATCCTCCAAGTGAAAGTAACATTGTCCTCTCGTAGCTACAAATCTTGAGAAAGAACTTCCTTTCACTTGTAGGTCAACAACATGTTTCAACAACGAGTATGCACAACCGCATAGGAAGAGCTTTTTCATGAACGGGTGGAACAATTGTTGGGTATTGAAATGTGGATTGGACAAAAACTTGTCAAAAGCTTCTCAAGCAACCACACACCTAAAAGGGAGTAAAGTCACAATCAAATGCACCACAATTTCAGCATCAGTCCATAGGCAAGACAACACATGTTGCTTGTTTTGTGACACCTTTACTATCTATCAATTGGGTCTCTCCATTGCATTCACAACCCCTTTAATTTAATTATGGATTGGTAAGTGATTGAGGTCGTTTTTCAAAATGACATACATAATAGTAGCATTATCGAAGGACCCCTTTTTAATTATTTATAGAGAGTCCATTCCGTTAACTAATGTAAGATCGACTTATTCCCGCTTTGTTTACTACGAGAGGTGCATTTTCTAGAAAAGATGTTGGAACGGTAGCATGGCAGAACAACCAACACCTATTGGTTGGGTGCTCCATGAACCATAAACCTTTCTTTGGAATTGAACATAAGACGGTTGTGATCTAGGGGTTGCTCCAAAAAGATTGAGCATGTTTACATAAAATTGGAGTATTGGTCGACAAGATGGCTTTAAAAACTATCCCCACCTTAAAGACCTCAAGTATCCCATAAGGACCAAGCCACTTTGTCCGAAATTTGCTAGGAAAGTCTCCAAACTTGGAGAGAACTACCAAGGGTAAAAGCTAGAAAGTTGGCAACAAACCCCAAGTGGAAAGCCCCAAGAAGCAAATGGGCTTGCTCCATAGAAGATCCGGACCAGGCATGTTGAATGCAGAGTTGAAAGTGGAAATATTTTTGAGGAAGGGGTGCAAACATATGAATCTTAGAAGCACTTCTACAATGCTACATGTTTTGCTAAATCCAGACTGCATAGGATTCTTAGGTTGAAGATGTAGGAGGAAGGTTTCACAAAGTGCTCAAGTTTAGGGCTTTTACCTGTTTTCCTTCATATCCTTTGGATGGTAATTTCAAAGATCAAGACATCAAGGTTGGCAATTTAGAGCACCATGCTTATGTTCTTTATTTTGTGGGCAATATTAATATCATTTCCCTCGAATTCCTCTGTTATTTTGAGACTGAATTATCCCTGACTATAAAATCAATTTCAATTTTATTCCATGTAAATATATCTCTCTCTCTTGGCAATGTAAATTATTTTTAAATCTCCACGTAGTTACGTTATTGCCTAATGCATAAATGTTTACATAGAGCAATTGTGTAGGTAGATAAGGAATTCTAGATATGCTCATAGTAGCTAAAGCAAAAGCAACACTGACTCAATTATGATTGGTAAGCTAAATTCAATTATTTGATATAAAGTAAAGAGAGACACATATTTGATTGAATCACTTACAATGCATAACACCAATACAGTGCCTCTAGCAATAGGTGTCTCGCTAGTTGCTCCAGTATGGCTCTACTCCTTCAGTTGAGTGATTAGAAAATTTGATTTGGAAACTATGATCATAATATTTGATTTGGAAACCAAGTTCATGAATATTGTTGAGGCACTCTTGTGAAGGTGGTGCTACCAAAGGGGTGGAGAAGGTGGTTGCAGAGTTGGCAAGGTGATGACTGCATAGTTATTAAAAGACTTAACAAATTTATTTTAATGAAAAGAGAAGAAGGGTGAAGATGAAAAATGACGTCAAGTTGCAAGAATATGCAGATATGGTATGACAAGTATGCATGCAAGAAGGCGTTGACCCATTAATGAAGGAGACGATCTGCAATGAAGAAAGAGCATCGCGGCTAAATCGAAGTTACACGAGTCAGTCGAAAACAAGTGGATAAGTGAGATGGTAGGTGATATTGGACGACACGTTTTGATCACTTGATGGGTTTTGAGCAAAATCTATCCCTATATACATACCTTCAATGTAATTATTATAAAAAATTTCTAAAAATTATTTTCCTTTTTTTAATATTATTATTGCCTTTCTTATTATTATTATTATTACTTAACTTTTCTCATTATTCCACAAAGAATATAGACCACTTTTAGCTTCTCTATGTCACCATTTTGGTTTCATATACTCCAAACGCCTTTATGGTATCACAAACAAGTTGACTTGCTAAGGTATATGACTTTAAGATTCCATTTGTAGGTGATCTCTTGCCTCATATGGTAAACATTATCCACAAGGAATATTTTTTTTGGAAATTTGAAGTAATATTTTGGATTCATGATTTTTATTTTATTTATTTATTTTTTGTACTGGGGAATCGACAACGAGCAGTTCTCGTACTCGCATGACACGAGGTCGATCCCTTTCGACTACCACTATAACCCCAGGTGCAACCAACCAGCCTGTAAGAATGACACACAAGTAAATCGGGGTGAGAATCGAACATGAGACCTCATTTACAAATTTCCTTCCATTTACACGACACTTGCCAATCCGTCTACACCCCTGCGGGCTTCTTAAATTTGAAGGACATGGGGGTGGGATTTGATCCACTTATGTGTGCACGGGTCGCGATACCATTTAATATAGTATCTCTGGGTGCAACCACATGTTCGAACACTACCTCAAGGTGTCCCCATGGCTCTAGGTAAAGCCCTCACGAGAATTGAACCTTGCCCAACGGTGAAAAACTCCTCTCTTTCCACCATTGGATCCAACACCTTTGAGCCATGGAAATTTTATTTTAT
>JZKD02S1751533.1:375444-394812 GCA_000966675.3 Picea glauca
AAAAGTGAATAATGTGAAAATATTGGAAACTTGAATAACTAGAAAGTTGTGAATGAAAAGTGAATAATGTGAAAATATTGGTAATTTGAATAACTTGGAAATATTAAAGTTTATAAAAAAAGTATTGTTGAAGGAGCTTATTGAAGAGTTTTTTCTTAAAGAAAAAAAATTATATTCAAAGAGAAATATACATGTTACATAGCACTACAGGCCAAGAGAGTTGTTCCCATATTCTTCCTACCTTCAAAAAGAAATTTTGACCACCTAATCTTTACAACCAAAAAGGACAAAATTATGATCCTCATACATTCTTGAATTTTTTCTTTTTATTTAGATCCAACTAAGAAGCTTAAACATCATCTATAACATATGTTCACAAAATCATAATCAAATAGGAGCAAAAAATAAAAACAAACGATGACTAAGGGTACCAGACTTCCATGTTCGAGAGTACAACTCCTTCACTAATTTCTTCTTCAACATAGGTCCCTTCATGAAGGAGGAGTGCTTGCTTTGAAATCCTGTTAACTAACACATTCATTTCACGATTGATGTGAGCAAAGGATATCCATTCAAAAGTTCTTTTCATCTCTCCACATGCTCTTTTATGGGCCCTGTAAGGTCTCCCACAATACTCACTGAGCGTGTGCGCTCCTTGGGCAGATTCGGTGACAAAACAAACGAAGAGCATAAGGAGGAAGCGATCGGTTGGGTGAATGAAGACGTTTGGGTGTGAGTAGGGGCACCTTGGGCACACGATGGTGACATGTGACACCATGGGGGTACACACCTTACTTACCTTAGAACGATTGACAAAGACTTGGGTTGTGTTTGGGAAAGGGTGGGGCAAATTGGGAGCATGCCCAAGGAGTGGACCCATTTGCCCTCAATAATGTGGGCACACCAGAGAGGTTGGACGACCCCATTGACACACCCATGAGGAGTCACGATGATCAACACAAGAAAATGAACAAGGCAAGGGGCACGTTGGTCCTAGAGATTTGAGGATTCATGGGTGCGCGAGCTTGGATGGGTGCACCAAGTTAATGAAGGGGTGTGAGGAGTCCTTTGAGTGTGGGTTCGTGAAAGGGCGTAATGTACCCAAGAGACATGACGTTTCACACAAGTGACCCTTGGAGTTCTTATAAGATCAAGGGCGCACAACCAAAGGAAGAAAATAATTTTGGGAAAGGATTTGGAGAGAAAAAATCCGAGGCAAGTTTGAGGCAATGAACTAAGGCAAAGTTGCCAAGATCAAAGACAAGTAGCCAAGAGTGGGATGCTCTAGGAGGTTTTGGTGAAGTTTGGAAACACAAGTATGTTGCAGGCATGCATGAGGCAAAACCAAAATTTGTGTTAGCTTGGTGAAAGTCTACGGAAACGAAGGGACAACAAGTTTGCGTTTGTGGGAACTTTGAGGTGCACCGTAGGAGGTTGTGGAGACGGTTGCAACATAAGGTATTGGTGTGAAAAATCTGTTTATGAGTGTCTTGGTGAGGTGAGGCATGTCCCGTGACTCTGTTGAATTTGTAAACTGAGCCGATAGTGCTCATATTGTAACTTTTTTGCAACAACAAAGGCTTAGTTGGGTGTTAGGCACGATTTGTGTCGCCCATGATATTTTTGTGTATGTCTTTGTTTCTTCTGCAATTGTTCTTTTGGTTTCTCATGTTCACGAATGTATGCTTATATATGACTAAGTGTTTAACTATCTTAACAATTATCTAAGTATACAAGAGTTGCACTAGAGTAGGAGTGTGAGTCGTAGGTAACCTAGAACACAATATGGGTATGATCTAGGTGAAGAGGTGTAGTCCAAACGAAGTATTCTTCGTGTGCCAAGCAACCAAGTAAGAAATTTCATGATGCCACACACCCTCAGGAGGTGAACGATCGCAAGATCTGATCAGGTTTCCTATGGGGTCGTGACAAGTGGAGTCAGAGCACATTTGGCTCTTCATCACTTGTGCAGCGTGGTGGGGGAGGGGCACATTGTTGGTGAAATAGTTTGGGTGCGTGTTTGGTAAAGGGTTTGATGGACTGATCCATCACAAAAGAAATCTGAGCACATAATTGGTGGTTTGTGATGGAAGTAAAATGCAGAGTTGCAGATGAATCCATGACTTGTGAATGGACTTGGGCACACCCCTTGAGTAGGCCAAGAATAAAGTTCTAAGGGTTAATTGAGCACTTGGGCAAGGTAGACGAATGCATGACTATCATAGACCTGATCACAGAAGTAAACACAGATTTGATCATAAACTTTTGAAGAAGTATTGAGACGAACTCTTGGGTGCCTTGGAAGAACCCTTCACAAGTAAGGTGATGATATTTGGAGGGCCATCCATGGCTCAAAAACATGTAGATGACAGTGACATTGAGAGGGATCCCAAGACCGACAAATTTAAGGTTCGACTCGTAATAATAGAGAAGACTGTCAAGCAAATGACATATGCAATGTGCCATTATGGTGAGAATGTCAACCATATGGAGGCTGAGATGGACAAGATGAAGAATGGGTTTGATAAAGTCATTTGAGAGTTCCATAAAACTACAGATGTGATGATTGACACCTTGAACAACAACATTTAGGATAGACTCAAGGCATGGGAGGATGCACTTGCCACAATCACATAGAGGTTGAAGGACCAAGACAACACCATCATATTAATGAAAAAATATTTGGCTAATGGAAAAAGCTCTGCTATCATGTCGATGAGGATCAAGATAAAGGAACTCGAGCCATATGACGATACTCACAACACTAAGTTGATTGGAAAATTCTATTGGGACATTGAGTAGTATTTGGAATAGCTGAATGGAAGTTCAGACAAATCCAAGGTGAATGCTGCAACACTGTTCTTGACAGGAACCACTAAGCCATGGTGGAGGGAATGAGTGGAAGAGTTAGAAGCTGGAAGAATCGTTGAGAAGATAATAAATTGGGCAAAGATGAAGGAAGCCTTGAAGGCACAATTATCTAGTTGGATCTAGGTGGCCACCCAGCTATTCCAACTAGCTCACATACAATTTTCATCTTGGTAGTTTTTTTTTTAGATTTTCGGGTCCTAAACTTTCGGGGCCATTTTGAGGCCTAAACAACATTTTTTGGGCCAGCCACAACCATGCTAAGAATAATGTTAGAGTGATGGAAATATTTGTATTCCTCGGATAGACCTTTCCAATGGGCTATTGTGCGCCTAAAACATAGATCGTATGCAAAAGTTACGACCTCGGGAAGTTGATGTACCAACTTACCCCATCGGGGCCCACATGAATTTTGGAGCTTCATCTCCTAGGGTTAGATTTTTGGATATATAGGGTTCTTTTATTACTTCTTGATGCTAAAAAGGCCTGGAGGCCTCATTGTAAGGGGCTCAGACAAATGTGCATAGCCACCACATATATTCTCAGAGATTAGCTGGCACCATTCGAGCAAGATTGTTTTCATTCTGCATTTTATAGTTTCAACATATTTATTTATTGAATAGAAGTTAAGTTTCACTATATCTCTATTATTGTTCATTGTATCTCCGTGTTAATGTTATAGATCTATGTTTCATTTCATTCCACTCCTAAATCTGGATCACACACTTTGGTCCGAGGAACTAAGCATGGATCACAAGAAATCAATTGTTGGCTCTCAAGCACGCTGGTAAGATCCAAGCCTACATCAAGGAGTTCACAGGCATCATGTTGGATATCAAAGAAATGTCAGAAGAAGAAATAATTTTCCACTTCATGAATGGTCTACAGTCGTTGGTGCAGAGTGAGTTGCAACGAAATAACATGCAAACACTTACAATAGGGATCACCGTAGTGGACAAACTGTTGGACTTTCAGGATGAACCCATAACAGGTCCTAGTAATGACGATGATGCCTAAGGTGAGAGGAAACAACAAGGGAAGGGGAAGAGGAAGGACAAAGGAAAAATGAATACATCCAAGGGCAACAAAGACTATGCCAATAAAACAGATGCAACAAAAGAGAAGAAGTTGATTTCATGTTGGATTTGTGCTAAGGAGCACTATGCAAATAATTATTCCTTGAAACATAAGTTGATTTCTTTGGAGAAGGTAGACAACCCATCCGTTGAAGTCTTACAGGGCTTGAACTTTATCATGGAGGGTGAATCCACATATATTCAAGAGAAAGATGAGACGAAACTTTGTTCTGTGTAGGCCAAACTCAGTGGGAAGTCAGTGTTAGCCATGATGGAAAGTGGGGCGACTCATAGTTTCTTGAGGGAAGACATGGTGTTGAGGCTTGGGTTGCAACTTGAAACAATGTTGACAACCTTCAAGACAATAAAAACATGTGTAGAGAGGGTCGTTGGTGTAGCCAAGGACATCTCATCGAAGCTTGGTGATCGGTGCAAAAAGATGAGTTTCACCATTATTCCTATGGATGATTTTGAAGTTGTATTGGGACAAGAGTTCATGAGGAAGGAAAAGGCAACACCAATTCCTCGCATGAACAGTTTGGCCATTTTCTTAGGAAAAACTCCATGTTTGATTCCTACCATAAGGAGGAAGGAATGAGACATGTAAATGTCTTCCTTGTAGATGGTTGTTGCGGACAACTAGAGCAATCAACCTTGTGGGGATGAACTTGGACAATGTGGGGTAATGGTTGGATAGTCCAATGTGGAGAATGAAAGGAAGCTTGTGTTAGTGGAATGAAGGCTTCTCGATGTTGAAGAGATAATTAGAGATCTAGCTAAGACATTGGATGGCTTGACATATTTTTGTTTGAAAGTTGACGAGTGGCAGTGAAGATTAGAGGAAGTCATAGAGAGGAGGATGCCAGAGCAGTTCGTTGAATAGTAGAAAAGACCATCCGTGAACCAAGAGGACGTGAAATAGATGTAGGAACCTTGGTGGAAGAGAACCAAGGAACAATCCAATTCCTCCTCTAGCAAACCTGGACATGGTGAATGGTCGTATGAACCTGGGCTAGAAGGACTCATGGAGGAGTGCAAAGGAAAAATTAGTTCAAGTGTACCTCTGCTTATGTACATAA
This sequence comes from Picea glauca, assembly GCA_000966675.3. NCBI lineage: Eukaryota > Viridiplantae > Streptophyta > Pinopsida > Pinales > Pinaceae > Picea > Picea glauca. Next base: position 380,468 of record JZKD02S1751533.1, read on the forward strand.
TGCAGAAGTATGGTGACACTTCACTAATTGCATTGGGATATATTGGAGATGAGGGAGATGGCCCAACCAACCATCCCCCTTCACCTTCAAATTAGATTGTGGCACGTTGGCTCACTATCTCAGTGGGAGAAAATGATGCCAATGGGGCACCTTGAGGAGGTGGCTTGGTGAAAATTGTTGAGAACGCAGTGGGTGAATTGAAATATTGGATAAAACAAAGAGTTGTGGATGTGATGAGTTTGAAAACAAAAATGGATGTTTGAACATGAAGATGTGAGTTCTTGAGACAGAGGTGTGACGATTGGACTAGTTACCCAATCAGTCGAAGTCACACGTTGATCCAATGTACAGAAGCATGGGAAGACGGACCAAAGTATGGGAGAAACAATAAGTGCGAGAGAAACCAAACTTTGTAGATTCGTGCAACTTCCTAAGGGGAGTTTTTCTTAGCGATAAAAATTGAGGAGACAATAATCGTTGGGTGGTGATGAGATTTGAATATGGAGAAAATACACCATAGAAATCGATGGCTGTTGTCGGGGATGGAAACAAATTGGAGTGGGAGAGGATGTAAGGTCTCCCATGACACCCACTGAGTGCATGTGCTCCTTGGGTAGATTCAATGACATAACATATTAAGAGAACAAGGAGGAAATGATTGGTTGGGAGACAAAGAAGTTTGGGTGTGAGAAGGGCAACCTTGGGAACATGATGGTGACATGTGTCACCAAGGGGGAACACACCTTACTTTCTTTAGAAATTTTGACAGAGACTTGGGTTGCATTTGGAAAAAGGCGGGGCCACTTGGGAGCATGTGCAAGGAGTGTACCCATCTTCCCTCAACAACATGGGCGGACCATAGAGGTTGGACGACCCAATCGACACACCCACAAGGAGTCATGATGATCGACATAATAAAATGCACTAGGCAAGGGGCATGTCAGTCCAAGAGACTTGATGGTTGATGGGTGCATGAGCTTGGATGGGTACACTGAGTCCATGGAGGGGCACGCCGAGTCATTTGAGTGTGGGTTCACGAATGGGAGAGACATACCCAATAGAAATGACGTTTTTCACAAGTGATCCTTGGAGTTCCTATTAGAGCAAGGACATACAACCAAAGGAAGACAAGCATTTTGGGCAAGGATTTGGAGAGAAGACGTCTAAGGTAATGAACTGAGGTAGAGTTGCTAAGATGGAAGACAAGTAACCAACATTGGGACTCTTTGGGAGGTTTAGGGGAAGTATGGAAATGTAGGTTTGTTGGAGGCATGTGTGAGGTAGAACCAAAATCTGTGTTATCTTGGTGAAATTTTGTGGAAACGAAGGGACAACAAGTCTATGGTTGTGGGCACGTTTGAGGTGCATCACAGGAGGTTGCAGAGATGGTTGTGACATAAATTCTTGGTGTGACAAATTTGTTTATGAGTGTCTTGGTGAGGTGAGGCAAGTTGTGTGACTCTGTTGAATTTGTAAATTGAGCTGGTAGTTATCATATTGTAACTCTTTTACAATAACAAAGACTTAGTCAGGTGTTAGGAATGGTTTGTGCCACCCATACTATTTCTGTGTATGTCTTCGTTTGTTCCATACTTGTTCTCTTGGTTTCTCATGTTCATGAATGTATGCTTATATATGACTAAGTGTTAAATTGTGTTAACAATTGTCTAAGAATACAAGAGTTTCACTAGAGTATGAGTGTGACTCGTTGGTAGCCTAGAATGGATTATGGGTATGCTCTAGGTGAAGAGGCATAGTTCAGACAAAGTATTCTTGGTGTGCTAAGCAACCAAGTAAGAACCGTTTCGGTTCCGCATGCCCTCGAGAGGTGAATGATCGCAAGATCTAATCAGGTGTCCTATGGGGTCATGATAGGCCCCAATTTTAAATTATCCACTCGAATCTTATCATTATCCCAATAAATAACAAGTTTAGAGTCATCCATTACTTGTAATCTTCGACAACCCATCCGATTGGCTAAATAAAGAAGAACCTGCAAAGTAATTTTTTTTCCTTGTTGTTGGATCCTTTACCCACGACGTACTTCAATTGAAAGCATTGTGTTTGGTTTAAATAGAAAACAACTCCAACTCCACCTTCCATTGGATGACCTTGACTGGCTCCATCAAAGAACTTCCACACAGTCGACATATTGAAGACTAGCTTCACAATTGATTTGTTTCTCTTTTGCTTTGGACAAACCTTGAAATCCATGAAGGAATTTAACACCAGCTGAGTAACCACCTCGACATGGATGATAATGTCCTAGAATATTTCTCAGTCATGGGTCCACCACAAATTACAGTTGAGATGAAAGGGAAGTGATTTAATCTCAACAGAAGGAACATTCCTCATCCACTCTTGTAAACATATTTATGGAGAATAATTATTCCAAGAAATATTTAATAGGAGTCTTGAGGATATCATTGACCAGATCTCCTTAAAGAAAGTACACGTAACAAATAGATGATAAACTAAATCTTCATCTAATTTACGTAGAGAACACCTATTCAGGTTGATCCATCCTCTTTTTAAAACATTGTCCCATGTTATAAACTTATTCTAGAGAGCAAGCCAAACAATGATATTGACCTTCAATGGGCTTCACAATTTCCATATCAAGTCCCACCACCATTTTTCCTCTACTTGTCGACCCTCCTCCATACATGCTTCATAACCCAACTTTGTAGTGAACTCTTCATTTATCGGATTCATCAATGAAACTAACCTATCTTCTTCATATGATAAATTAATTGCACCCAAAAGTAGCCACTTTATGAAATTTCTCTATTCTTCCACCCGAGGACCAACCAACTGAAAATTAAGATCTTTCAACCAATCCTAGCTCCATAGAGAATTTATATCTTGCTTACTGACATCACTTAAACATAAGATACCCTTTTCATGTAAATTTTTTAAGAGATCATTCAACAACACATGGCTTCCCATGGCTCTGATCCATGGATATTCACTTGTCCATACTTTCTTATCATTACCAATCCTCCAAGCTAACCACTTACCAAATTGTAGGGAAACATCCATTAAGACTTTGCAAATAATTGAACAATAATCTAGAGTCTTTTGTTTAGTTATGAAACAATCCTTCATAGTTTGACCTCGCAAATATTTCGATTTCATTACCTTTCCCCAAAGACCATCATTATAAACCAAATGTTAGAGATTTTTTTTGAAAGGGATTACTGAATCTATAAATAATTTTGAGACCTTGTACCCCAATTTTTTTAGGGAGAGCAAGAGTGGACCATTTTACCAGAGCAATACCTCCATATGCTTTTTTATGTGACCATAAGAACCCAAAGCATTTCTTCCTAATTGATGTAAGGATTCCTGTCGACACCTTAGCAATGGACATTCAGTATACTGGTATACTCTCAAGAAAAAATTTGATTAGCATAAGACGACCACCTCAATAAAAACACTTGTTTATCCATACCAAAATTTTAGCCTCAATATTCTTATAGAGCCACAACGAGTCCTCAAAACAATATTTATTTGGTTTTAGGTAAAAGCCTAGGTACTTGAATCCTTGCTCAAACTCAATACAAGTGATTGACATAATGTCCTTTATTTGATTTGAAACATCCACTAGAATACTATTTGAGAGCATACGTGGCTTCCTTAAGTTTAGTTCCATACCTATGGCCTTACAATAAAGGTCCAAAACGATTCTCAATGATCTCAATTCTTGTTATGTCCCATCCCCAAACAACAAGACATCATCGACAGATAAGAGATGCGTAATATTCACAAGATTTGAAACTTTAACCCCTCTTAAAACTCCTCTCCATTTAGAATCCTTTATAATCAGACTTAGACCCTTGGCGACCAATATAAAAAGGAAGGGGGATAGAGGGAATCCTTGTCCCAAACCTTTGGATGCCATAAAGAAACTTAAGGGAGATCCATTGAGAAGCACAACAAAGGACATCAATTCTGTACATCCCATAATCCAATTTACCAATTGTAAATTCATTTCTAGTTGCAACAACATCAACCTATTGAAAGTTCAATTCACCTTATCATAAGTTTTATGAGATCGATCTTTATAATGAAATAACTCACCTTTGACATCTTTATGGAATGAAGTCTTCCTTGATCAATGACCACAACATCATGAATTTGATGATTGAACATGAATTTGAACTATTCTTCTGAAATAATTCCTGATAGCAAGCCTTTTAAACGATTGTTGATCCTCAAATGTGCTAAGTCATTCGTGAAGTCTCTCTTGTATATTTATTTCCTATACTCAGAATTTTTTTATCTTTGTCACGGGTTCACAACACATATTCTCCTTAGCCCAAATTTTTGTGACCTACAAAATGCACTATCATGATTCTGTCGTTCTCATTTCACACCCATACTTAGAATTTTCTTGAAATGATTCATCATAGGTCTAAAGCATTTCTATGATTCACTCATCTATGACCTCGACCTCTCTGTCTGACTGATTCCCCATACTCAGTCAATTTCTTGAAAATTTCTTTCTTCTCGAGATATTAGTCTTCCTCTCTGCCATACCTTTCACACCCGCAAACCTATGACATCGTGACACTCTATTCCTTTTATCACATCATATTTCTGACCCTGTCAACCTGATTCACTCTTATACTTAGCCAAATTTCTTGAAGTCTTACTGCAGAGCCGAATTTCTTGAATTTTTACAGTGGGTCCATGACCATTTCATTAATTCTCCACTTACCCCTTGTCCTCTTTGTCCAATTGATCCATTCTTGATACTTAGTCATTTTTCAAAATCTCATCACGAGTCTGCAAGTCCGTAGGTTTATTCTCATTTCATTATTTCTTTACATACATTCGAGCCTCTGCCACCCCGTGATAATTTAGGTCCCATCTTGTCACGCTTCCCAATAAAACATTTAATGAAAATCTCATGGATACATCAAATGGGTTAACTATTGAAAGGTCGTTATTAATGGTGATTTTCTCGAGACAGTCCTTCATTAACTCAAAATTTAAGTTGTATTAATGATCCTTTGAAAGAAGAGTTTCAAGGTATATTATGGTAAAAAGGTTTACTTTGGTATTAATGATCTAAAAAGGACTGTACATTAATCCGCCAACTTCATTAAGCATGACAACCAAAAGAAAGGAAAACTTTTGTGGAGATACCATAAACACATTTGGACGAGAAGATCAAAAGTTGCAGTGGTCAAGAACATACATGTATTACTTCTCATTGTCACCTCCATAAATGAATTTTAACCAAGTTTGGACATCAAGAGTTTCTTTGGCAGGCTGCATCCCAAAAGTTCATGATTTTATTTATTTATTTTTTGGTGCGTCGACAAATTTGATAAGAACCAGAGAATAATTCAGCTACAAGGAGAGTCCCCTATTTCTTTGGCACCTTCAGTCTTCAAGAGAATGCTTAGACTCCCGAAGTCAACAATGACTTTCAAAGAGGATGAAGCTAAGGAATTCCTGAAGGAAAGAAATGGGGGATTGGACCTTCTGCGTGAATATCTTCAAGACCCAACATTGATTCTAGTAGACTTGTCAAACATCCAGGTTAGTTTTTTGAAAAATACCTACCAAGAAATGACATGGTTATTTGGCAGAGTAGCTGGACAATGATCTACAACTAATATTCCTCATCTGGTCTTGTATATCTTGCATTTTGGAATTCACGAGAAAGCGATTTTCGATTGGGAAAAAATTACCTCTGGAGAATTACCTTTTTAGTTGTCAAATTTCAAGAAGACTAAGAAATTCTACATGTCCTCATATCTAATATTCACCATTACTTATTGTCATGTTTCCAAAGGCTTACATTTATCCAAACATGTCAATTCTTAAATTAACCTTGTTCATATGTGGTACCCCTCCTTATGGAAACAAAAGGCCATGTATCATTTATATGAAGTTCATAATGCATTTATTTATGTTTTCAAAAAACATATTTCCGGACCAAAAACATCAAGATTGTCTTTAGAAGCAACAACATTTTTGGATAAGACAGGAAGTTTTGAGGCAATGGTACATTTCAACATTATCAAGATTTATTGTTCTCGTGAAAAACCCTTGTATCTTTCGTAATATGTGTTAGACAATATGTTTGTTGTAGAAGTATGCAAGCAATTCAGATTATGGGCACACTTCTTTCATGAAAAGAGGAAAAAGCAATTCATTCTTCTTCCATGGAAGATTGGAGGAATTATGTTGAAAAACACTATAAATATTCATGAATTTTCAGTTCAATTTGATCAGTTTAATTTGAAGAAAGTAGATGAAATCAAAGGGTTCGAACCTCACCAACTATTTATGAAACATATGACATCTATGGGTTATAATGTCTAATTTTCTAATACTTTCCTATTCAGAGAAAAGAAGATGATAGCCAGAACCCTCAAGCATTATTGATAGAAAAGAAATAAAAAGATATTGAATCTGTTATTAGCACCACTAATCAACATAGACAACGAGGGGAGTTGTGAATGAGATAAGTACTAGGTCTCCTAACAATTCTCAGAAAAGCATCCTACCAAAACAAAAATCTCAGTCTACATCCCATGAATAAAGGAAATATTCACTAGACAATTATGATGATGGGGGAGATGAGAACCCTCCTAATGGAAGTCTTGAAAGACCTCATAAACTCCGAGTGACTAGTAAAAGGAAAAGACAAACAAGTAGAGAAGGAGGAAATGAGGGTGCACTTGAAGAATAATTTGTTCTTGAAGATATGGACCTGGATGCAAACATTGAAGATATCAAATTTCTTGATGAAGAGAAAAGATTTCAAGAGAGTAGAGAAGTCGTAGCAGCATTAGCTGCACATGAACCAATTTTATTTGAGGAAGAATCCCTAACGTTTCACAGTACCCTATTCGACAAAGGTTCAAAGAAATTAGTATTTGAAAAAGTTCATTCAAAGAATTAAAACGTTCAAGGAAAATCAAGCTTGAAACTCGACCTTAATGGAGATCCACTGTCTAAAATTGTACAGATTCATGAAGCCATGGGTGAATCTTTAAATATGTCGGTTGGTGAAATGGAAAATGAAAATGCCACCCTCAAATAAAGAATTAAATAATTAGAAAATGTTTGATGCCTCCACTTATATTTTCCAACCCAATTGCTACAATACAACCCTAGAAGTGTTTATATGGAACGCCATAATATAGTTCAATACTAAGAGGAACATCGATCCTCCTCGCTGCTGTCAGAAGATATGTTGGAGAAATTATTAAGAAAATAATGTCTCTTATTCTTGAGACATGGGAACTGACAAATAGTTTTTTTTCTTTGGGATCAAGAACTACAAATTTGAGACAATACCTTCAGGTCGAACTAGAGAATGATGAGGAGTTCTATAAAGGGGTTGTTTCTACATTTGTTATAAAATTTTCAAGCATGAGTGAGTATAGAAGAAAAGAGGAGGATTTCCCTTCCCCAATCCATATCAAACAACTCAAAGCATGCTGGATAAAAATAATAAAATGTTTAAAATAAATATTGGTCTATTGTGATACCATAAATGTCAAGAGGGGAGAATTGTATTTAAAATTGATTGAGTTAGATTTGGCTAGAACAACTAGAGAAGTTGAAGACCCAAAATTAATATTAAATTCTATTCTTATGTCGAAGGAGAAATTTGAGGAGAAGTTGGAATTATTGAAGACTGCATCAGCTGAGAGATTCAATAGTTTGACCGAGTATTCATAATTGGAAGTAGAAAGTTTGTTAGTTAGTTGTGTAAACAAGAATGAAGACATTGAAGATACATTACACCAACTTTCAATTGACTTTAAAGATATGGAAAGTGCATTATTTGATATAAATGTAAGATAAGAAATACTTGTTGCACCAATGAGGGATTATATTGAAAATTGGTTTAAAAATGCCTTAACTAAAATAATGGAACGAGATCAAGAAGATTTAGTTGCAAATGGTCGCATAATTCTAGCGAAGGAAATTACAAAAGTAATCTTAACAAGCATATAATACGAGAGAAATTCATCACAGTAAGTAAACTAGTCATTTTTCATAGCTTCCAATTCTTTTTACTTCTCGTTAGGAAATCGTACAATTGTGTATTTTCAGTTTTCTAAGAACCCATAACCGATCTCTGACCATTTCCTTTTTCTTCTTTCAGGTCAATTCCTATTTCACTTTCTTTTATGGTCCATGGGAGCCCCATCCCACTCCATTTGGAAAAACATAAACTTTTAATTTTATTGTAATCAAACTATTATTTTTGAAACTCTCGAGAGAACTCCTCCGGGGTTTAATTTCAATGATTTCTCAAACTATGAGTTTATGAGCACGAGATTTTTGAAGTGCACCTATCATATTCACTTCTGTTTGGAATAAGATACTCTTTTAAAGTTCTCTACAATTGTGGACTATTATCTTTCCTTCTTATGAATGTGATCAAATTTTATTATGCTGTGATGGATGTGAGGAATGATTTACTTTCATGTTATGGTTTCTTTATTGTCATATAATATTCTGTATATATCTTACTTCAATATGTGAAAGATTAATGGTCCTCTTCTCAAGAATCATTCTTTGTGAATACATATTTTCATCTTTTCTTTATATTTTGAAAGCAATAAAGATTGGGGTTTGTTGTTTAGTATTTCCCATTTTGATTGTTGAATTTAGAACATATGAGCTATATCTTTCAGATTATAACAGAGGAGTACCACCTCTATAAAAACACAGGGGGATTTTATTTTCGTGAGGTTGTTGTTTGGATTGTGACCAATCTGAACACTAATAATGATTAGCAATAATTTTGGAAATGAACTTATAAATCAAATTACAGGGAGATCGGTCTAAAATCCTCAAAAGATATTGCATATTTCCTTTTGGGAATTAGGGCTATGAATGTAGTATTGAGTGCTCCCAATACTTTCCCTGAGGACATCGATTCTTGGACAACCTTAACCAAATCATCTTTCATTAAGTAAAAAAATCCCTAAAAAAGTTGACTGTAAGGCTGTCAGGCCCTAAACTTGTCCCATTCTTGAAAGAGGACAAAAGAGGACAATATTGAAAGAACCTCCTCATAGGTAATATCAACCTCCATAGAGTGGTTCATGTCTTCATCTATAATTCTTGGAATCAATAGTAATATTTTCATGATTTCACCAATGTAGCAAGTCCTAGGTTCAAATAACAAAGATTTAAAATGTTGTTTACCATCTTCAACCTTCTCAGTAAGGGAATTCACCATTCTTCCACCCCCATTCAAAATTTTACAAATCGTATTGGTATGATTTTGAAAGTTAATGAAATTATAAAAAAAATTATATTTTTGTCGCCTTCAAGAATCCACAATGCTTGACTCTTTAATCTCCACTTTACTTCCTCCTTTTCGAGCAACGAAGATTGCTTAGAATGCAAATATTTTAATGATATTTTATTCTCATATGAGAATATTCCAACTAAATTTACTTCATAAAGCAAACACATTTTTTCCTCTGTCTCGACCATGTTTGCTCTAAGTTTCTTTTCATGTCCCATGATCCACTTTTTCATAACACCCTTCACCCTGGAAATATTGTCCACTACCTGCTTCATCGTTGACTCCTCACAATTAGGATCCACGTGCTTCCATACTGAAACAATCAACTTCTTCAAATCCTCCTCCTGGAACTATGAATGGTTGAACTTGAAGGGAAAGGTTTTTTTTTTTATCCTCTTTCTCCAACTTCAGTAGGATGGGAAGATGGTGCGACAACCTGTTAGGATATTTACACACTTAGGAGTTAGTTATGATCTACTTGGTCTAATCTGTCTTTAGGTAAAAGTGTGTTTCTTTAGTATGCATTAGTATGCATTTGTAGTTAAAAAATCCGACGGTCGCGATATGTTCTCGACATAGAGTGATCCGACGGTTCATACTCTCCTCGATCTTAATGGCCATTGTTCCATGTCTTAACACCCGATTGGTCCATGATATCTATTTAAATAGCATGGAGGGTCATTTGCCGATGACATTTTGTGAGAAACTCTCTTGTAAAATCTCTCTGTAATCTTTTTCTTTTGATTAATAAACTGCTCCAAGTGGCCTCGTTGGCTGGGGCCGTGGATGTTTCCCCATAGGGGGTTTACCACGTGAAAATATCGGTGTGTTGATATTTGATTTGGTTATGTAAGTGGTTATTGAAGGTGTTCTTCCTCTATTGGAATACCTATGTTGTCGAACATGGTATCAGACCCTGTTTGAAGACCCGCTCCTGTTGTAGATCAAGATCGTGAAGTTGAGTTGTCTCATCTCCATTTTCTGTCATTTACATACATTTTTGGGTTGAGAGGACTATTCCATTGCGTCCGTAGCACTCGTTTCATTTAGGAACACTTTTCGTTTCACTCGAAAAGGTTTCCGTTTGCCCAAGATATGACCATTACAGTCAGATCCAGAGGTATAAAGCTTGAATACGCATTTTTAAAATTTTTGCAGAGTAGTATTTTTTGGGTTTTATTTCGGTTTTGTATTATTTATTTCCGGGTTGATACTCTTTTAGATATGCGTATTCTCTTTGCCCCATGCCCTGTGCGATCTCGAAAAATCAGAAACAGATAGAAAAATGTGCTTCTTCCGGGTAAGCTAACCGAGATCTAACCCTTGTTGTCATCGAGAAGCGAAATTTTTTTCTTGTGTGAAAATAGTTTTTTTTAGCACGCTCTCCAAGGCCGTCTTCAACAACAACAATCCTCCTTCTGAAAATTACAATACGTTTTGATATACCATTTGGTTAAAAGTTGCTTTATTAAGTAAGAGGTCTCGAGTTCAAGTCTCTCTTTTGTTACCTTTTTTGAAAAAGTTCATGCTAAAATTGTAAAGTGTATTTCACTTCAAGTATAAAAGTGAATCACTATAAGTAGCTTTAATATTTTATTCTAGAGTTATTTATTTTGCATGAAGGTTTTCTGTTATAAAGTAACTTCATTGTAAAAGCGATCCCCACTTCTCTTTATAAAAGTGGGTCACTTCATAAAGCAACTTACACTATCACGTGGTCATTTGGTTACCGTTTATGCCTTTTTTTAAAAATGACATAACTCTCACATCCGAAGTTTGTTTTCAGTGCCGTTTTTTTTTAAACTGCATAACTTTTCAAGCTCTTTCCATCCAGATCACCTGTTTCAGTTTTTAAATCCATATTATCTGCATATTTAATATGGCTTCTACAAGTAATGTTTTTCTTACCAACACCAACTACTTCCAATGGAAATCTCATATGGAAGATTTATTAAGAAGTAAAGGCTTGCACTGGATTACCTTGGGAAAGAAAAAAGAACCGACTAATGATGATAAGAAATCCAAATGGACTAATAGGAGTGACGAAGCATGTGGACTAATCAAAATGTCCATCTCTCCTAATTTAAGGTTGCACTTTCAAGAAATTGATGACCTCGAAGAAGCTTGGGAAAAGATTAAATCTGTGATTGGTAAACTCAATATTAACCGAGCACAATAGTTAGAAAATCAAGTACTGATTTTGATTCCAAGTGATTTTTCTTGCCTTGGAGACTATCTATCTAAGTTTAAAACACTCAGAATTTTATGTGAAGAATGTAAGATAAAAATGGAGGAAGAACGTTACATCTATTTTATTCTTTCTAAGGCTGGTAGTGCATATTCTGTGTTTGTATCTACCTTTTATGCCATGAGAGAGGCTCTAGGGAAAACTTATTAAAAACCCACTCTTGAGTCCTTTTCTAGTAATTTGATTAGAGAGGAAGATAAACTTGTACAACTTGGAGTGATCAACACTTCAGGTATCTCCAACAAAGCCTTAGTTTCCCAGCAGAAAGATAAACCCAAGTATCCCAAGAAGCAACATCCTCACTACAACAACAAGCAACATAAGGGTCCTAAACCCGCTCAAACAACTTCAGCTCCTAATGGTGACAAAGGAGCAAAATATAAAAATAAGAAGACTGACAGACATTGCAACTTTTGTGATAAAGATGGTCATGATGAGTCTAAATGTTTCAAGAAGATGGTAGCTTTAGAAGCAATGATGAAGAAGCACAACATCAATATTGATTCTCCTTCTTCTTCTTCTTCTCATGGACATGCACTTTCCGCTTTTGGTTTCTCCTTCAACACAACTTCCACTTCTTCTTCTGATGAGTGGCTTATTGATTCAGGAGCATCTTATCACATGGATAAGGATAACGCCATATTTTCTTCTCTAAATGAATGTAACACCAAGAAAATATTTGTTGGGGATGATAAATATCTTAGTGTTGTAGGATCTGAAATAGTTCAAGTAGATAATGGTCATTTCATTGATGTATTATGTGTTCCAAGTCTTTCTTGTAATCTTCTATCAGTGTATCAAATCACTCATTCAGGTGAAGGTAAAACCGTAGAGTTTTCACCTCACCAAGTTGTAATCAAGGATCTAAAATATCCTAAGCATGTTCTTGCAATTGAAATTGTTGATGATATTACCAGGTTCTACAAGTTTGACAACTTGGGTCATCATCTTTTTCATTAGTTTTTGTTTCTCATAGCTATGACTTGAGCAAAATTTGACATGAGCGGTTTGGTCAGCTAAACTATCTCTCATTGCAACAACTATGTAATCAATAGATGGTGACTGGTCTTCCTCATGTTTCCTGCAGATATGGTGTTTGTGCTGGTTGTGTTCTCGACAAACATCACTGGGACAGTTTTGACAAACGTGCCTCTTGGCACGCTTCAGGCTCTTTGCAGCTTGTTCATAGTGATTTGTGTGGTCCATTTTCTTCTCCTTATTTTTTTGGGTGCAAGTATTTCTTAACTTTCATTGATGATTTTTCCAAACGTACTTGGGTTTACTTCTTAAAACTTAAGAGCGAAGTTTTTGACAAGTTTTTGACCTACAAGGCCATTGTAGAAAAGAAATCTGGACATCAAATTCAAAAGTTAAGAACATATAATGGAGGTGAATATGTGAACAATAATTTTACAAGTTACTGCACTACATAGGGCATCCAAATGCAACACACTATTCCATATACATCACAACAAAATGGTGTTGTTGAGAGAAAGAACCACACATTAAAATAAATGGCTAATTGTATGATCCAATCTAAGGGATTAAGTCTAAAGTATTGGGCGGAAGCAATCAACTCTGAAAATTACATAATCAATCACACTCCCACAAAGGCTCTTAAAAATATAACATCGGAAGAAGCTTGGACTAAAATTAAACCGGATGTAAGTCACTTTCGTGTATTTGGAAGTATAGCATGGGCTCACATTCCTAATGAGAAAAGGAAAGCATTGTAGCCTAAAAGTGAGAAGTGTATATTCGTTGGTTATTCTGAAGAGATCAAGGTAATATACTTCTTCAACCACATTGTAATGAAATTATTCTTAGAAGAGATGTTAAATTTGATGAAAATCTCTTGGCTTGCGAGCCTAATTCAATGGTTGTGCCTTCTTTGGCCTGCGATCCATCTTTGGTGTTTGTGCCTTTTTCTATTTCTATTATGGTTTCTTCTTCCGATGATGACAGCGAGGATGAAAATCCACCTCCGCCTGCTCACCTTCCTCCAGATCAATCCTTTGAACCTGAACCAACACCAGTTCCACCGCTTCCTAGATGGGTTTTTTCAACACGAGAAGCAACTGGTGGTCTTGTCGGTGATCCTTCATATCAACGTCGAACATGTTCACAGTTCCAGCAAGCCTCTTCTCTTTTGGCTCAAGTTTCAGAAACTCATGATCCAGAGACATTTGCGGAAGCTTCAGGTCATCCAGATTGGGATACAACAATGAATGAAGAGTATCATTATTTAATGGAAAACGATACTTGGGATCTTGTACCTCTTCCAAAAGGAAGATAACTTGTCATATGTAAATGGGTCTACAGAACTAAGTATGCATCAGATGGAAGTGTTGAAAGACACAAGGCTCGGTTAGTTGCCAAAGGATTTTCCCAAGTTGAAGGAATTGACTATAATGAAACCTTTGCCCCTGTAGCCAAAATGAATTCCATCCTCCTTGTTCTTTCCCTTGTTGACTCGCATAAATGGGAGGTCCATCAGATGGATGTTAAATCTGCCTTCTTGCATGGTGATTTGAAAGAAGAAATCTACATGGAACAACCTCCTGGCTATGTCCATAATGACTCTAGCCTTGTTTGTTGCCTTAAGAAATCTCTTTATGGTCTTAAGCAAGCTCCCTGAGCTTGGTATGCCAAAATGGATAGCTTTCTTATTGACACCAGATTCTCTAGATGCCATTCTGATTCTAAAGTCTATACCGAGAAAGTAGGAAGCCATCTCATAATCCTTGTTTTTTATGTTGATGACCTTATCCTTACTGGTAGTGACTCAAAACTTTTAAA
>JZKD02S1751533.1:398298-422895 GCA_000966675.3 Picea glauca
ATATATATATATATATATATATATATATATATATATATATATATATATATATATATATATATATATATATATATATATATATATATATATATATATATATATATATATTAGTTATGCAACATATTTTTACACTAAAGTATATTCAAGTATATAAGGATATAACTAAAATAATTGAAGCACATTGATTGTGGGATTATCGTGCCTTGTATATTCATTATTACGAAGAATACGTAAGATTTAATATTGAGGATATATTTTGAAGGGAAACAAAATTCGACAAACAATTTAGAGAATTGAGTAATCTATAATATATATTAAGAGAAAGAGTGCTCTAATCATCAAAGTGTTATGCAAAATGCATGAAATTGTTACTTCACAAATAGAAACATTAGTGGATAAAGTAGTGCAATATGAAGAGAGAAATGAAATATTACAACGTGCAATTGACATGGATAAATATTTTAATGGTTTAATAGAGAAAAATAATTCTTAATTAAAAAATCATATTCAAGAGTTGATCGCACAAATCAAGGAATTAAAATATTAGAAACAATACAATCAACAAAAAGTCCAAGATCTTGTAAATAATCTATTAGAAAAAGATGAAGAAAGTTTCTACCTAAGGAACCTTAATAAGAGATTGCTTGAACAAATGAAAAGGTTAAAAGAAGAAAATCGAGAGAATGTAGAACCTATAAACGAAGGTGACAAGACGAAAGACCTCAAAAAACAACTACAAGCATAAGAGAAAGATAATTATGACTTACAAACAAAGAATCAAGTATCAATTCAACAAGATTTCACAATTCAATGCAACTAAGAATCCCAAGAAAAACAAGATGCTAAGAGGAAAAGTGACAAGATATTGTCAAATAAAGACAAATATATTTATCTTTTGAAGAATCATATTCAAATCTTGCTTATGGAAGTAAAAAAACAAAACATAATGATATATCAATCCAAAAAATAGACTAAGGGACATCCATGGATGTGAGAATCAAGAGAGCTTTTATAAGTTGAAACTATAGATAAATCGACCTTAACAAAAGGGATTGAAACTAAAAATTAGAGTGTCATTCCTAATGAATTTTTATCCATGGAAGAGCATCCATAAATTGAGTTCAAGAAACAATTCGATGACAAGTCCACTTTCATAGATTTAGTGATGGTTGAAGTTGGATCGATAACCACTAATAAAATTGTTGATGCACCAATGAATGCAAAAATATCAAATATCAAATATCAACTTGACAACTCCACTATATCATGAAGAGTTTAAACCAAATATTAAGGAGGATCAACTTATCAGGTTACCACATCGACACCCTAATTACATAAGATGTAACACACAAGAATAAACATATCAATGCTAACAATGTTCTTACATATCAAAGCACTCAAACATTGATACATCTCGAAGTCAACAACAAAGAGGGACGGATCTAGAATCTTATCATCAGAGAGTTCCATAAAGAATCCATTTAGGTTGGAGTGATCCTTTTTCGATGCAACAATATTGTTCAAAGCTTCGAATATTATATCACCTCATGCCCTCAACCTTATCAAATAAGCAAGATTTACAAGAAGTTGGTTCATTCTATCAAAAGAAGTTTTCCTTGCCTATGATTTGAGGACAAATCATTTTTAGGGGGGGGGAGAATACTTGTAATATACCTAAGTTATATTAGAATTATTAACATAATGTAATAAATAAATATCACGTAATAATAGTCAAGGGAACTATGGGAACCCTATAGGTCCATTTGAGTTCGAGAATGTTGAGAAGATCATCGATGTATAGGATGCAATTTCACGTTTGATACTATTTCTTTCTTCTTTGGATTTGGCACTGGTTTTCGAGGTTGCGATCAATATATTATCATTGACTAATATTCTAGGGGGTGAGATGGAGTGGGAAATGGTGTTAATTATGGTGATTCTAATGATCTGGGACTAGTAGGAGTTCTATATAAATAGAGAGAGTATTGTGAGGGCAATGACCACTAATATGCAATTACTTGATATTCATACTCAAGTTTCTCTGTTTAAGAGATTGTTTTAAATGGTGAGTAATTTGAGAGTAGAATTGGAGAGAATGCATGCTCTGACTTGCATTTTTCAAAAAACACTTTATGTGGATATTTTTTCAAAGAATGATGGGAAACAATATATTTTTTCTATAGATTTGGAACTGGTTTTCGAGGTTGCAATGAATATGTTGTCATTGGCTAATGTTCTACGGGGTAAGCTAGAGTGGGAAATGGGGTCAATTATGGCAATTCTAATGCTCTGGGACTAGTAGGAGTTCTCTATAAATAAAGAGAGTATTTTGAGGGTAATGAATACTAATTTGTAGTTACTTGCTATTATACTCAAGTTTCTCTGTTTAAGAGATTGCTTTTAATGATGAGGAAGTTGAGAGTAGAATTGGAGCGAATGCATGCTTTGGCTTGCATTTTTCAAACAACACTTTATGTGGATATTTTTGCAAATAATAGTGGTCAACAAGGACGAGATCTTAGAGAAAGTTGAGCGACCCACGGAAGACGAGATGTGGGCTGGGGTACTGAGGAAGGAAACATGGAAAAACAAGTACCTCAAGGTGAGTAGTGAGCTCTGGATCATTTTATCTCGAATTAAATTTGGGGGATAAAGGCAAAACAATGGTGGCTATGGTATGGTTCATGTGGATGCATGAACCTATGGTAGAAGAAGAGAGGAGTCGGTAATAGACTCATGCACACAAATTGAAGAAATGATTGATGAGTTTATGAACCATGGTGAATGGTACATGGAAATGTATGGAGTACTAGAGGACACGCAAAAAGGATAACATCTACATAAGCACTTGTTTTGGTTCATAGTATTTGGTGCAGAGAGGAATGCAAGAAAGGAAGCAGGTAGATGCTTCATGCATCATTTTCTCAAGCATATAGTGTAAATATTTTTATGGAGTTGTATTTTATCGCATGTAAATGGGCATATGTCTATAAGACCTATTTAGGCATGCATACCCCTAGTTTCACCAATAAAGTCTAAAGCTAGAATTAGGTGATGGGGGGGCATGTTCTATTCCTATAAATCCAGTAAATAAATTTTGAGGGGGATATGTGTTTATCCCAAGTCAAGTTTAAAGGGGGGAATGTTGGGTTAATCTTGATTCGGTCATAGAGTAGATAAATTAACCTTGATACCTTCATTAATGGGTTTACCGATGGTGGTTTATGAGCCTGTGGTTTTGGTAACCCATGGTATTTAATGTTATGAAGCCTATTTAAAGGCTTGAAGTACTCCATTGTAACATGCTTCAATTGGTCAGTTTGGCCAAGGTTAATAGATATTTATCATGAGTTAGTTTTCCCGGTCAAGGGTTTCCAAGGTAAATCTCTAGTGTCCATTGATGTTCATGCTTTCTTGTTGTGTTATTTCTCTCTCAATTTTTTAACATGGTACCAAAGCTAGGCATTCCTAGGCTCTCCAATGAGAGTGGTATGATGTTGAGATCCATGCTTATGAAATTGTTGGTAAAGTGAGTAACCTGTGGAAGAGAGATATGCACAAAAAATGGAGTGATGGTTCATGGGTTTATGAACCATAGGGAATAACACATAGAAATGGAGCATTGATGGAAGCACACAGATGATAGTATCTAAAGAAGTACTTGGTTAATAATTGCTTGATTTAGCTCATTGTATTTGGAGAAGAGAGGGGTGCTGGTAAAGAAGTTGGTAGATGCTTCTTGCATCATTTGCTTAAGCATATAGTAGATTGATGTGGATTATAGGCAGAAGTGCATTGAGGAAGAAGCACTCAATGGATGAGTGCTTTGGCTCAGTATTTTTGGAGTAGGGAGGCATGCTGGAAAATAAGCTAGTAAATGCTTCTTGCATCATTTTCTCAAGCATACGGTGGTAATGTAAGCACTTGGCCTATGCATATATATTTGGAGTAGGAGGATCATTAACAATGAATCAGGTTAATGATTCATAGTAGTATATAAATGAAATTTTTTTATGGAGTTGGATTTTATCACATGTAAATGGGCATATGGTTTTAAGAGCTATTTAGGTAGGCAGACCCTTGGTTTGATGGTTCACTAGTATAAAGTCCAGACATAGACCTAAGTGATATGGGAGCATGTTGTATTCCTGATAGCAACTTACAATTGTAATTTTTTTATGGAGTTGGATTTATCACATGTAAATGGGCATATGATTGGAAGACCTATTTAGGCATGCATACCCTTGGTTTGATGGTTCACTAGTATAAAGTATAGACATAAACCTAAGTGATAAGGGGCATGTTGTATTCTTGGAAACCGTTTAATAAACTTTTAGGGGGGTAGCTGTTTATCCCAAGCCAATTTTAAAGGGGGGAATGTTGGGTTAATCTTGACTCCCTCATAGAGTAGTTAAGATAACCTTAATTCGGTCATTGTTGGGTTTATCTTTGGTGGTTTACGGGCCCATGGTATTTTCCCACGGTATTTGATGTGAGTCTTTGCATGGATATCTCCATGCCATGCATATGTTTGAATGACTATCTCCATGCCATGCATGTACACACATGTCTTTTCATGACTATCTCCACACTATACATGTCGTTGCATGGTTCTCTTGAGGCCATTCAAGTCTTTGCATTGTAATCTAATTTCAATAAAGGAATCAGGGTTGTAATTGATGAAACTTATTTAATGACTTGAGATACTCCATTATAATATAACCTCAACCTAAACAAAACCAAGTACCCAACCTCTTCTTTGTGTTAGTATATTAACCATAATTAAATAATTCAAAATTTAATTTATTTATCACTCCACACTTAATTAATTCAAAATTTTACTCTATTTATCACTCCACACTATTTTCCATTTATATTTATTTTTTGTCATGATGCCCTCACTTATCACTTCCAAACTCTTTTCCATTTATATTTAATTTTTGTCATATTGATAGCCTCACTTTTTTTTCCACATAAAATTCCTCTTTTATATTCATAAAAATATAAATAGTTTTCATACAACTGTCCAATTGTCAAAGGACTATAAAGATCAGATAAAAAATATAGCACTAAGCATAACTATGCTGTTCTCTCAAAGACAAACCAAATCTGAGGAGACATCCAATACATGACAGAAAATTACAAAAAAAGCATAGATGAAAACTATGCATCCAGATTAAGCCTATTAGCTCCGAAAAAGAAACTAGATCAGAGAAAACATAAACTGATCTCTGAAACTAAATTAGAATAACTTTAAGTAATGAGTAGGGCCCTCATTACCGGCCTCCCAATGGTTAAATGCTATTCTTCCTGACTGATATTCAAGAGCCAACTTTGATAATCTATCTGCCTCTTTGTTCTCTTCATGATAAATATGGGCAAAAGAGATATTCCTGAAGAGAGGAAGAATTTCCAGGATCCTTTCCTTCCATCTTTCTAGAGCTACTGCCTGTATAATTCTTTTCTTGTTTATCCATTCAATTACGATCTTAGAATCCCCTAACAATAGCAAATCAAGAATTGACAGTCTAATGGCCAGAGTTAGAGAGACTCAATCCCCCAAGAGTTCAGCCTTTATATTTGTTCCTTGACCAACATTGAAGGTCCATGAATAATAAGTGTTATTATTAATCATTATCTTACCTCCAGCTTCGCTTTTTTCACCCTGGAGTTGGGCTGCCCCATCAAACCAAGCTATAGCTAAATCAACCGGAAGTCTCAAATTATGAAGACGAGGGAGATAATCTCTTTTCTTGATACCATAAATGTTGACTGCTGCAATAGTTTTGTAGACAACCTTTTGTATGGAGGGGAGACCTGCCTCAAAGATAGAAAAATTTCTCTCGTTCCAGATGTGCCAATTGAGAAAAGCTGGCAGCGATGGAAAATATGGGTTTGCCTTATTCCAATTATCAAAATACTCATGTACTGAATGTCCGAACCATCCTCTAATTAAATTTAGCTCTCTTGTTATCATGTTCCACACATCATGTGTAAATGAGCATTTTACAAAAATATGCTTACCTGAATCATTTCCTCGCTTGCATAAGAGGCACATTTTTGGGCCAAACCACCCCCTTTTTTGAAGATTTTTCCATGACAGGATCTTATTTTCTGCAACAAGCCA
Organism: Picea glauca; assembly: GCA_000966675.3. Lineage (NCBI taxonomy): Eukaryota > Viridiplantae > Streptophyta > Pinopsida > Pinales > Pinaceae > Picea > Picea glauca. Next base: position 404,426 of record JZKD02S1751533.1, read on the forward strand.
TGTAAATAACTTTACTTTTAATGGGCATTCCCATTTCCAGAAATTTCTCCTCCATCCGCTCATCTTTGGCACCCAGATCTTTGCTGCAACAGTGTTATACACATTCTTTACCGTAAGAATACTTGAGTTGTCTCCACCCGTCCAAAGTAAGGTGGATACCCAAGCTTATCAATCCCATTCTAAATATTTCCCATTTCAAGGCCGTGTCTCCCACAAGCTCCAGGTCTGTACTATTTAGCCAGTTTGATTCTATTGTTCCTTGAAATTGAGCACAACTCACTTGATAGAGCAAGTAAACACTTTTGAAGTTCATCCTCTGAATTAACTCCTCTGATAACAAAGAGTCCTTTCCCAATCCTAGTATATAATCTCTCCCAATAACAATTGACTGACCATAGCCTAGATTCCAAGCCAGCCAATGTAAGACAATATACAAAGAGTTTATTAAATTTTTCCACGTTTGTGAGCCATATGATGCACTTGTGGAGGTCGATCTTAACCACGAATGAACTTGTTCATAACACACGTATTTGTCTTTTATCACCATGTTCCAAATGCCAGGTTTCGTCAAGACTCTCCATAAGGTATTTGAAGCTAGAGCCAGATAGAAGATATAAATGTTTCTAAACCCCCACCCTCCATATAATTTTGGTTTTGAAAAAAAATCCCACTTACATAAATGAAATTTGTTTCTCTTTTTATGGTCGGACCAGAGAAAAGAGAAAATCAATTGTCTAATTTTATTAAGGACCGACAACGGAACATGGGCTAATGCCAACCAATAAATTGAGAGACTTTCCAAGACAGACTTTATAAGTATAAAACTTCCTCCCAAAGATAACATCCTATTGCACCAATGGTTGATTCTGCTCTCAAAATTTTCTATAAGCTAGATCCAATCCTCTACTCTACAACTGTCTAGCTTTAGGAAATATCTCAAATAATTGAAACCTCCCGAGAGATCTTTGAAATCATACTTGAAAACTAATTTTAGCTCTTCTATTTTATACTACTGGATGTCTGAATGAAGAAAGGTATATTTTTGTGTGTTGACACTCAGGCTCGTTGCCTGACAAAAAATATTAAGAATTTTCCTTTTTTAGATCCATTCTGATAGCTTTGTGCTAGTCATTATGATCACGTCATCCACAAATAACAGGAGAAGAATATTTAAAAGTCTAGATACTTTGATCCTCAAGAGGGCCCCCTCTTCTTGACCCTTCTTTAACAGAATGTTGAGTCCTTCCATTACGAGGATAAATAAAAAGGGTGATAATGGGAATCCCTGGCGAAGCCCTCGTCCACTCTGAAAAAAAGATGTTGCCTCTCCATTGATCAAAATAGCGTATGTTGTTGAAGATATACGACCCATAACCCAATTTGTAGTAGCTAAACCAAATCCGCATTGGAGAAGCACAAGCCTCAGAAAGTCCCAATTGATATAGTCATAAGCCTTCTTAAGATCTAACTTTAGAATAATGGCTTGTAGTTTTTTTGATTTTATGTTTTGCAAACACTCCTGAGCCGTGCCTATGGCGTCTAAGATCTATCTGCCATTGAGGAAACCAAGTTGTTCATCAGACAGAGCTCATGAGAGAATATGACTAAGTCTCTTTGCTATTAATTTTGAAATTATCTTATAACACAGATTACAAAGAGAAATTGAGCGAAAATCAGAGAACATCCTAGGGCCGTTAACTTTTGGTATCGGAGAAATAAACATGGAATTTATCTGTTTTAATACTTCACCTCTTAATCTTCACTCCTCCACCATATCTACCAAAACCTGTTTGACTAAGTCAAAATAATGAATAAAAATTTTGACCGTCCAACCTTCTAGCCCAGGGATTTTATCCTTTGTGAATCCTTTCAAAACCTCTAGTATTTCCTCCTTTGAGCGTGGATTTTCAAGTGATGTAGCTTCCTCCTCCTTAACCATCCTTGGGAAGAGCCTTACAGTCTCTACCTATTCTCCAGTATGAATTGAATCAGAATCCTTATAGTAGGATTTATAATGGTTGACAACTGCTTTCTTTATGTCCACCAACTGAGAGTTTACCTTACCCGAATCATCCTCGATCTCCCAAATGTGCTTTTTATTCCTCGGATAGCTGGAAAACCTATGGAAGAAATTAGTGTTTTTTTCTCCACTAGTGATCCAAATCACTCTACTTTTTTGTCTCCAACGCTTCTCCTCCTCGAGAAGTTTCTTATTACGGGCACCCTCCAGAAATCTCAAATTTGTCTCATAGTCCTCGTTTTGTATGCCATGTGCCTTCTGGTGTAAGAGTTCAACTATGTCATCTTCAATATTATTCATTTCCAAGTGATCCTTGATCCTTTTATCCTTTAACCAACTCTTTGCGCACACTTTCAGATTTGCTAGTTTTCTAACCATTCTGCTCTGAGCCCCCTCGAGTTGATGCAATTTTGTGTCCTTCCATACCTCTTTCACCAAATCATCAAATGCTGCTTCTCGTAACCATGAAGGATTTAGCTTAAAAGGATAAGCTTCCTTTGATCTGTCTTCCCCAATCTGGAGAATAATTGGTGCATGGTTAGATATGTAAGGATACTCAACCCATGCTCAAAATATGCCAGAATTTAAAAGAACATTCTCCACCACATAAAATCTATCTAATATTTTTGATATACCTTCTATACCTTTCCTGCCGTTCCTCCACGTCGACACCACCTCGGCCGGGGCCACATCCACCAAATTGTTTTTTGAAAATAACTCTGTGAAGAAGCTCGCCAATGAATCGACTTGGGATGTCTCACCCCAATATTCCTTTGAGTTTGTTGTTAAATTCAATTCACCTACCATAATTAAATCATCAATTGATAAAATACCAAATTTTTCAACCTTTTCCCAAAATGTTCTACGATCGTGGCATGGTCCGTAAACATTCAACAACTACACCTTCCTTTTCGATGCTAAACTTGAACCTGTCAAAAAAATCCCTCCAACACTTAGGACTGACACTAAATCGAAGCAAGAAAGATCCCATGAAGCTATAAGCCCACCAAACTTTCTAACATAACTTACAACACAGATCATCCAGTCTGGCCTGAGGGAAAACATGAAATTCCTAGCATTATCCACCTCTACAAGGGTTTCTTGAAAGAAAATAACCGTAGGACGAGTTTTCTCTAAAAGTCTTCTTAGGGAGGCCAATTTTAGGGGCCTTCCCACCCCTCTAAGATTAAGGGAGAGGAGGATCATGATTTATCCCATTCTAGGGCTTTCATGCCTCTAAGCGCCCCATGATATAGAACAACTTAATCAGAAACAAAATAAGAAATCACCGAACCCAACTTTTTACGAGCACTCCTGGTTTTAATGGGTGAAAGCTCCAGGCCTAGGCATCTCGACCATGCCAAGTCCTTAACAGGATCTATCATTTCCCCCATGGTCGAAGTCGAGGCTCCCAAAGAACATTTACTTGTTATTAAGTCCTTCGCATGGTAAGTCAGAATAGGCAAAGAACCAAAGTTTTCAATGATAGCAGGGACTAGGGACATAAGCAAGTTCTCCAAAGAGTGATCACTAATGGCCGGTTCGGCATAACATGGAGTAGGGAAAGAGTCCTCTTCCTCTAAAAAAGATGGTAAGGTAGGGGAACTCGTAGCCTTAGGAGAGGATAGGTTCGGTAATAGCACAAACCGAGAGGAAGAGAAAACAAGAGGAGTAGGGCTTGTGTCAGCGTCAAATGTCACACCAAACTCACTATGTAAAACTGACTCATAAAGCACATGATTGTCTAAGTGCTCCCTCTCCCAAGCCGAGAGAGAATTATATAATAAAGAAAAATAATGTTTAATATTACCAATGAAAGAAGAATCCTCCGGGTCTGGGCTCAAATCAGAACTTATCCTACAGTAGCCACCCGCAGTTGGGGAATCCCCCAATGGAGAGTAACAATTTTCCATATTGTCCTTCGAGGTTTCCTCCACTACTTCAGCTCCATATGCCTGGGAACAATCCTTGCGTAAATGCTCTGTTCTTCTACAAAATGAGTAGCGAAAAGGTATTCCTAAGTAGTCCATCCGTTGAGCAAATAGATGGCCAGACCATTCTATATCTAAGGAATCTTGTAATCCAACATGAATTTCAACTTCAACGAGGACCCTCACCATACATTTATCAGTGTAATTAAGAGCACGCTCATCAACCTTTAAGAACCACCCTAAGGAATTTCCAATCTGCTCCAATGCCTTTTGGTTCCATAACTGTAATGGGAGCCCCAGGAGAAGAATCCATAGATGACGATAACTGAAATATTCGGTTACTGTCTTGAAGCTGATGCACAACCACTTCAACATCAAGCTACCTCCTCCATAGCCCCAAAAATTTTCAAGAATGAATTCTGAGTCTTCCAGGCTCTTGAAAATAAAACCTAGCCAACCCCTAGATAAAGTTAAGACCTCAGGGCTATAGCCAAGGATTGGCTCCCATGAACTCTTCTTCCACTCCGCCAACTTTTGAGAGCATCGCTCCCTGTATGCTAATCTACCCACAAGTGCACACAGATCCAGGTTGCAGGCTTCTTCCAAGCCTACGTCCATACCCATGATTAACCATTGTTTTCTCTTCTTCGACTTCCACACCCTCCGTGGACGACTTTTGGAACCCCTCTTGTGATGGTTTGTAACCTCTGCATGTTCTAAGAAACTATCCACCCTTGGATCACTGTGTTCTACCACTTGTGGGAGGTTACCTGGGACATCCTTACAATTGAGACTCTTGTGTATAAGACCCCCCACATAGCCTTCCCGTAATGAAAAATCAACCCTATGATGAGTTTATGACTCCTTTAATTCTCCATTCGATGGGAAATATGGTGAAATAGTTGGAACTGACATTGGGGGAAAACCGCTAGCTGGCTCACTAAATGAAAAGTTATTACCCATCCTCTTGTAGTAATTGTTGCAGAGCTCATCGACCGAAGCCAACAACCCCTGCCGATCCCAATGATCCACGTCCTCTCCTCCCATCAGAGCAGTGACCTCATTCTCCATAAAGAACAATTTAGAACTCACCTCGGGCTGCCACCTCGAAGAAAGTCTGATATGGAAGTTAAGGAGAACCGTCTCATCAAGTGGGAGAAAACCGATAAGGCACTAGGGAAATCAATGATGAGAGGACGTAAAGATATAAGATGAAAAAAAACCCTAACTATCTACCCTCTACGTGAAACAAAAGCTCAACTACCACTAAGAGAAACTAAAAAAACTAAAGGCCTTTCATAGAGATCCGCCCAATCTGAAACACACCAATCCTAATCCGAAGGTTGTGGAAAAACTTCCCATACTAACCTACCTGTTACTACCCATCTACACCTAAGCCATCAAATCGGAAGGGTCATCATGATGCCCTCACTTATCACTTCCCAACTCTTTTCCATTTATATTTAATTTTTGTCATGATCCCCTCACTTATAACTTCGAAACTCTTTCCATTTATATTTAATTTTTGTCGTCTTATGATTCCCTCACGACTATCGAATGTTTGAAATCATTTAAACGTAAAAATGGGATCCTAAGTAGTCTTATTAGTCCCCGCCAAAGCATGACTATAACAATGAGTTTGCTATTGATTTGACATTAATTTGCTTTATATTTTAAATTTGTTTGTAAAATGTAATGTTTAACTTAAGAAAATAAATATATATTTTTTGATATAGTAAAAATATTTATTTTTCTTATCTCTAATTGGTTAATATATTTCAAGTCTTATTTTTTTTTTTTTTGACAGAAACGGTTAGGAGATTTTTATATTAAAAATAATGGACATGCCATTGGGTTCGTTACATCGAAGAAGATTTCCTTGTGAATTGGAAAACAAATGCCTGAAGATCTTAACACAGGACATAGTTTGGGAACATAACTATTTTAGCGATCCAGAGCGGCTTCACGTCATTACATCATTTCTAGCTTGGAAGTTTTTTTTCTTTTTCGACACCGTCCGCCATTCTTTGCTTTGGTCCTGAGAATGACTTTTCGTCGGGCCTAGAGGGTCTTCCTCGTCATCTAGATCTGCCCAGCTTGAGTTCCGGGGGTCTGGCTGGTTTGGCGACTTGGGACTGGCTTCTGCCTGAGCTTTCCGTTTAGCAGGGTCTTTGATTTCGGCTTCAACGTCTGCTTCTTTTTCCGTTCCATGGGCCTTGCTTTCAGCGTGCAGCTCCGTTGGAGCCCCCGTCCACCAGGTGGGTCTTTGGCTCTTGGGCGACCTTTTTTTCCTGGGTAGTTTTTCATAGTTACGGGCTATGTGCCCCATTTAGAAGCAGTTTCTACACCTGAAACTAAGATTCTCATAATCAAGTTTTTGGTTCCTTGAGTAGTCCATGCCTTTAAGAATTATTTCATTTGGGAAACCTTTGGTGAAATCCGTTTCTACACAGATTCGCGCAAAGGTGGAGCGAGCTGGCTTGGAATCCGGGCTTCTGTAGAGGAACTTGCTGAGGCCATTGCCAATGGATTGAAGAGACACATCCCCTTAGAAATGCAGGGGAAAATATGGAAGTCTCACCCAGACTGGAGCTGAAGAGATACAGTCCGTGGAAAGGTCAAAAGCGAGGGTCCATAGTTGCATGGATTGACCTGCTCTGCCCCAGAACCACAGCTCGAAGTTAAACACCTTATCTCTATAGCTTGTAGATTCAAAAACTACCACAAAGAACCCCTTTGCATAGGGGCAGGTAATGACTTCTCCATCTAAAAGCGGGTACCAGTCGGAAGAGATCCAGGAGAGGAGATCCAGAAGATTGGGCCAAAATCCGTTAAACCTGCAAATCAAAGCGTGATTGTCATAATGTTGAGCATGTGTTAGGGCTTCCTGCGACATTTGGATTGAGACTGCCAGAGTTTCAAGAACTGCTGCATGCAGCCCAGGCGGACAACCCTGATGAGAGGCAACCTTAGGGGCCGCTGTATGCAGACTGGAGGGTTGGCGTGACGCTACCTCTTTGAAGGAGGGGGGCAGAACCGGAGGGAGTCCTGAGGATGCCGCCGAGATAGCACCAAGGGGAGCGCGTCTTTGAAGGGGATCCGAGGTCGTAGGGGGAGCCGCCACCGCAACATCACCAGGAGGGGCGTCGTCGTGTTGAGAAGAGGGCGAGGGAGCTGCCATTGGAGCCTAAGGAGCTGTTCAGCTTCGATGGAGGGGGGTGAAGGGCAGGAGGGCCACAGGGTCGACGGCCTGCAGGAAGTTCAAGAGGGTGAGCAAAACCTAAAAAAAATTAGTTTCAAGTCTTATTGTTGCCTTCACGTATTTCAATATTTAAAATTAATTACATAATCAATAAGAAGAGATTCTAATTGATTGTACAACATATATAACACTTATTACACCACCACAATAAAAATATTTTTTAAAATTTACATTTCTGAATATAAAAGAAAAAATGAATAGTGATGTTAATGTTTTAGATGTGTCATGTCATAACATATTACAATATTATATAAATTAAAATATATATTATATATTTTATAATATATATGTTAACACATTNATATATTTTAACACATTAAAATATTATATGTATTAAAATATATATTAAAATATTGTATAAATTAAAATATATATTATATATTTTATAATATATATGTTAATACATTAAAATATATATTATATATTTTATAATATATATGTTAATACATTAAAATATATATTATAATATTATATAAATTACAGTATATATTATATATGTTAACACATAAAATATTATAATATATTATATATTAAAATATATATTATATAAACTACAGTATATATATTATATATTTTATAATATATAAAATATTATAATATATTATATATATTATATATTTTATAATTTTGTCTAGTACTGGTTATGACAAATTTATAAACTATGTGTCATCATGGAGCAATAAAACTTTTTCTTTCTCCATCCCTTGTGAGTCTATGTCTAATTCTTTTAAGAAGTTGATTTCTTTTAAGATTATGAAACTATCTCATTTGTTAGCATATTATTCATGTTTCAAAGTAATCATCATGAATAATTATAGGGTATTAACTATCATCTTCATTTCCAAATTTATTTAACAGAGACTAAACTAAACTGCTATGTAACCCTTATTTAATTGTTCCCCTTGAAAAACATTCACTATTATATTGTTTTAACTAAATTCCAAATCCATAATATGGCAATTGGAGTTGAATTTGAGATATTCATAACGTATGCCCCATTCAGATTATTTAAAAGTAAATACGATTTTAAATTGCATTTGGGTGTAAAATACTTAATAATATATTATAATTTTTTATAATGATTATATATATTAAATATTATTTTTAAAATATTAGATTTTAATATTTTTAATATCTAAACATGTGTTCAAATTTTGTTAATGTGATTGGTTTAAAGGTTAGTTCTACAAGTCAAAACATGTTACCCAATAATTTTATTATTATATGAAATTTATTATTTCATTTTCCTTTACTAATAAAATTTGATATAAATATACATTATAAATTGATTAGTGAATTTTATATAAATATATATTATAAATTGATTAAATTTGATATAAATATACATTATAAATTGGTTAGTAAATTTGATATAAATATACATTATAAATTGATTAATGCATGTATGTAAATGTAATACCTATTTATAAAATGTATTAAATGAGTTTATGTTGGTGAATAATAAAGAGTTATAGCTGTTATAATTTATATTTAAAATAATATATATATATTTTTTTAGCACATGGATTTGACTTCTAAAATAAGGGAGGTATACATACTCTACCCCTTTGATTTGAATCCGTGATCTCCAAGGAGGAACCACACGTTCTTAACCATTAGGCCCATTTAGGTTGCACACTAAGTGAGACTAATCAATGCTCATTACATAAACAATTTGTTTAGGTAATTAATACAATTGATTTTATGTATATATTTTAATAGAAAAGGTTAAATATTCTAAGTTTTTTTAACTTTTAAGATTTGGTATTATTGAAATTTGATGTAGTGCATTTTTTTGTTAAAATAATAATTTTAGATAAACGAAATTGTTATTTTTAATGTAAACATAGTTTTAATGTTCTTAAATATTTTGCAATCAAATCTTACTAACATTTGATATATGTAATTCCATTAATTCAAAGTGATTCATAAATTTCGGGTCAAAATAACAAAAAGAGTCAACTAATAACATGTTTAGACTATAATTATTAAAGCATTGATGATGACAATTGAAAGCATTAATAATCACACATTGTTGTTGATTTTTATTCATGAGGTAGGTGGCATCATTCTTTGCAAATCTTTGTGATGAATAATAACAACTCTCATGGGTAGTTATGGAACCATATAATCTTGGAGTAAACCTCCCTCTAAAGTAGGTTATTTGAGAGAATCTAATAATAGGAAAATAATGATTTTGATAATGAATTTTGACAATTTCGTAAAATATGTCACTATAGATGAATTCACAGACCCCATTATCACTGGAACAACACTAACAATGGAAAATTGTGATTTTGACAATGAAATTTGGCAATTTCGTAAATTCTATCACTGTAGTGGATTCATAGACCTCATTCTCCTTGGAACAATTTCATATTGCAATTTCAATGATTAAAACTTGTAATTCCAATAATCCACAAAAAGACATGCTGAAATCGTGAAGAAAAACGATTGAAAACTAAGGATCATTTGTTACAAGATTAACTTACTTGGGATAGTTACGGGTTTTGAATGAGAGTTAGTTAATAAATTAAGTTGATCAAAAATAACAATTCTCATGGGTGTTAGGTAATGTGAAAATTCCCAAGCCCTAGGTGACTAAAGTCCTTATGATCTCAATCAAACATGTAGATTGTTGAATTAAATTATTGCAAAAATAAATTTCAGAGCATAACATTAATCACACAATAGCTGTAAATCAAATAGCGGAAGAATAAAAATTAATTTCACACAACCCAAGTAATTACTTCTTCAAAACTATCTTTTCATTCATTCGAAAAAACTCACAAGGAAATCTCCACAAGCTGCCCAAAAAAAACACTGCATGGATACCAAAAAACACCTCAAACTGAGCGGAACAACATGTTGGGAGAGTATGACAAGTCCGTGCGGACTATATAGATGCTATTATGACTATGTTTGTAGGATTGTACAGATCCATATAGTATTGTCCATACGATTGTATGGACTTCCGTAAACAATACATAACCGCGTGTTGTCGAAAATGTCTCTCTCCCTCTCTATCATTCAACCTACTCAACTTTCAAGTGTTCAATTGTGTCAATGAATTCTCTATCTTGACTTGTCTTTATAGTTTTAGTTGAGACCAAAACCCTAATCTATTTTTGAGGTTACTCCTAGTGTAAGTCATGCATGCATGAAATACACTTTTTAGACTCAACTGCTAAAAATAAGACTTTCACTTTTTAACTAAAGTGAATTAAAAAATAGAATTAAATTTTTGAAAATAGAATCACTTTTCGAAAATATCTCAAACTAATTCGTGCATGTTCACATAGAAACTGTGCGAAAGTTCATGTTTGAGCTATAATTCTCAACACTCCCTCTTAGAGAGAAATAAACTTTGCACCAATCCAAGTTTGTCTTTGAATATCTTAAATTTCTCTCTTACCCAGGGTTTGGTAAAAATATCAACTTCCCATTGATTCGTCGGAACATACTGGAGCTTCATTGGTCCTATCTGAATCTTGTATCGTATGAACTGATCTCTACTCTCTTCTAGGCTAAGTGCCATGAAAGTCTGCTTCTTGCTAAAGTAGGATACCATCATTGATCTCAAGCTAAAGTAGCACCCTTCTTGTCTACTGCATTTCCTGCCCAATTTGAATTTGTATACACTTTTGACTTCACTTCACCATATCCAATATATCTCAAACCATACTCAATTCTGCCCCTCAAATACTTGAGCACATGTTTTGTAGCTACCCAATTCTCCTACCTTGGCTCCACTATGAACTGACTCAAGGTGTTCACTAAAAAACAAACATGAGACTCATTCCAACTTACTTCAAAGCCTTGAGTCTGCTCTATGCACTTGACAACTAGTGAACATGTCTCCTTGTATTCCACTCCCTCTCTTTGGGAGAACCTTCTCACCACAAACCTTGCTTTGAACTTCTGAATGCTTTCATCTGCAACATGCTTGATCTTTTTAGCCACTTGGAACTCAAAAAGTGAATTCTCCTATGATATTGGCACTATATCCCAAACATCATTATTCATGATGGATGTGTACTCCTCCACCATGGAATCCTACCATACTTGTTGGTCTACTGCCTCCTGAAAACTAGAAGGCTCGAAATCTAGAATGTTGTTCATCAATGCCATATAGTTTGGAAACTTATTTAGAGGTATGCTCTCTCTGAATGCGATCCTAAGAGTCTCAACATGCTCTTGAGAATCCCTCAATGTCTGACTAAACCATCGAGGTCTCCCAAAAAAAGTGCAAGGGGATTCCATCTCCCCTTCTCCACTTGAAGACTGCAATACTGCTTTTGAAATCATTGATGATCCTAGTTAAACCTTAAGAGATTTTTGCTCCGCATCCTTTTTCACTAGGTATAGAATCTCCTTAGACTTATGCTTGCTGCTTTTGAAAGAAACCTTGGCATTCTTACCAAGCATGCACCCTCTGCATACACCATGTTGCTCAACTCTAAACTCTGGAAGACCTATGACTATCTCCCTCAAAATAGATAATGCCATGTTATGCATGTGCCCTGTCCTCTTGTGCCACAACTTGCACAAGTTGTCACTATTATGCACCAGGGATCAAACAAGTTCACCCTGCAACCTATACAAATTACCTTCTCTAACCCCTATTACCCAAGTTGTATCTGGGCTAGATTCCTTCAGTCCGATGAGGACTTGTTGGTTCTTGAACTCCACTACAAATCCCTTATCTTCCATAACCAAAACTGAAAGCAAGTTCTTTCTGAGACCTGGTACAAACAAGACATCGTCAAATATAAAGAATTACCTTACTCAAGATGGAAGGGAATAGTACCAACTCTTGCTACTGGGTACCTGGAATCATCACCAAACTCAACCTGTACTCCTAAATCCTGCTTCTTTCGACTAGAAAATAAATTGTAGGGATAATGTCATATGTCGAGATGCCTCACTATTCACATACCATTCATTCCTCAGAATCATGATGGCATACATGAAAGATATCAACAAGAAATCCTTCTCAAACTTGGCAACAAAATCGTTCATCTAAGTTTCTATAGAGGCTGCTACCTACGTTTGTTGCTACTTTCGTTTACCCTTCTTCTTATCTAGAGAATGTGATGCATAATGACCGTACTTATGAAAACTAAAACACTCAATTTTACTCAAGTCCTTCTTTCTTGGCTGTGAGGTTGACTCCTCATTCTTTCCCTTACCCTTGCTGGGTCCCTTACCTCTTCCCTTATTTGACTGACCAAATAGTGTTAGGCTCTCTTCACCATCATCCTTGCTAGCCTTTGAATCTATCTGAGTCTCCTCTTGGATACAATCATCCCAAAGCCTCTCAAAGTCAGGAAGGTTTTACTGAGCACATATACCTGTAAAAAATGGTTCCCATGAAGTCGGGAATCCATTCAATGCCATGTTCACTAACTCTACATCTTCAACCTTCTCCTCAACTATTGCAAGTTGATCATGGATCTGTGTGACCATCATAAGGTAATGGGTGACTATGTCTGATTTGGTCATCACTACGAGTCTGAGTTTGTTCTACAATACCATGTTCCTATTTATGTCATGACTCTGGTAGAGACTAAACATGGCATCATACATCTTCTTTGCTATCTTCTTCTCGGATACATGAGGGATCAGATGATCCTTTATGTCATCCAAGATCATTCGATTGACCTTCACTTCCCTCTTATTGTGGACTACCAACTACTATGGATCTGTGGGCGAAGTCAAAACGTTCTTGATAATATCCTAGAGATCATTCTCTTCTAGTAAGAGTGTAACTTCCACCTTCCATGATAAGAAATTCAAGGTTCCATCCAATCTGTCCTCAAACCTAAGGCATGATGTTGCCATCTTTGAGATCTATTACATAAACTCCTAAATCTGAAAATGAAACTTTCAAAGCCTCTCATTTCTGGTCCTTCTTCCATGCCGTTGATTTACCGTTGCAAATCCTAGAGAATCCAATCATAGAAATAAACTCTGATACCATATGAAAATTCCCAAGCCTTAGGTGACTAAATTCCTTATGATCTCAATCAAACAAGTAGATTGCTGAGTTTAGTTATTGAAAAAATAAATTTCAGACCATAACATTAATCAAACAATAGTTGGAAATGAAATAACGGAAACATAAAAATTGATTTCACACAACATAGGTAATTACTCCTTCAAAACTAGGTTTTCATTCATTCGAAAAACTCACAAGGAAACCTACACAAGATGCCCAAAAAACAACACTGCATGGATACTAAAAAACACCTCAAATTGAGAAGAACAACTAACTTACATAGTATGATAGGTCCGTATGTACTCTATGGATGTCAATATGACTATGTCTGTACGACTGTACATTACTATACGTACAATTGTATGGAACTGTTGCATGGGACTGCGTGCTTCTGGAAACATTTCTTTCCTGGATGCTTGCTCTCTCTCCCTCTATGTTGATCCACTGCTCAAGCGTTCAACCGTGTCACTGAATTCTCTATATTAACATGTCTTTATAGTTTTAGTTGAGACCAAAACCCTAATCTATTTGTGAGATTACTCATATTCTAAGTCATGCATACATGAAATACACTTTTTCACTTTTTAACTAAAGTGAATTACAAAATAGAATTTTCTTTTTGAAAATAGAAACACTTTTTGAAAATATAATTACTTTCTAAAAATATCTCGAACAACTTTTGGCATGTTCACAAAGTTCCTATTTGAGCTACAATTATCACTAGATTCATAGATTTCATTCTCCTTGGAACTACTCCATATTGCAATTTCAACGATTAAAACTTGTAGTTGCAACAATCCACAAAAAAAACATGCTAAAATCATAAAGAAAAATGATTGAAAACTAAGAATCGTTTTGTTACAAAATTAACTTACTCTACATAGTTAGGGGTTTTGAATGGGAGTTAGTAAATAAATTAAGTTTATCAAAAATAACAATTCTCGTGGGAATTAGTTAAAAAATTAAGTTTATCAAAAATAACAATTCTCATGGGAATTAGTTAATGAATTAAGTTGATCAAAATTAACAATTCTCACAAGCAATTACTAGTTTTAAATAAGAGAATTAGTAAGTTGATAAATTCAATTCTTTGACGAGTTCATTTTTAAGTAAGGTAATGCTTACCTCTTATCTATTCATTTTCTAAGGTGAATTTTATAATTAAAATTATTATTAAATTTTAAAAAACTATAATTTTCCATAAAAAAATTGTCAATTATTATTATTGATGATGATGATGATGATTAACGTCCACCGAGACCGAATTGTTCTATCAGACCTTAAGAGGGTAAGGGATTACTTGCAATTATTTAGAATTTTGTTTCTGTGCTCGAAAAGCATTAATAGAAGCTTTCCAAGATCACCATATTTTTGTTGAGTTAAAAGGTTAGGAAGGTTGGTAGTGTGACACATATTTTGAAATTGATATCGAATTTGGGTATAGGATGGACAATCTAAGAGAAAATGATTTTCATCTTCAACCTTCTTAGTGTCACAAAGGTGACACACTCTTTCATCCCATGACGTTTTAAGAATTGACCAACGTTCAATTTCACTATGTAGCTCATGAGAATTTGTTCTTATCTTAACAATGCTTATTTTTTCTTTACACTTGTCAAAACAAACATATAACTTTGTTCTTCTAGATTAGGGTTGATTACATCCTTATAATACATTAATTTTTTTTTTCCTCTAAATCTTTATCACACCACATTTTCTCCTTAAATTTTGATTTGATGATATTTTTAATAGTATCCTTATTCTACAAAATGGTGTCTTCCATGATTCCCCAATACCTTAGCCAAGACTGTGCATCTTTATGTCATCCTCACTTGAGTTGATGGTGGTTATGACTGGATTTTGAAGCAATTTTAGGAAGCCTCTTATTTTCCATGTTGTTTAACTTGTTATTATACATTAGGTATATAGTCATAGCCATGCTCTCAATGGGGGAAAGGCTTGCCTCTAAGAGGAGAATGAGATATGGCGTTTTTCCTTTAATTTTGAGATTATAGGTTATAATTTTTTTGTTTGTTTTTGCTCTATCTTTCCCCAGGATTCACAAGAGATACTACATCCCTAGACTTCACATCTATAAAGAATAAAAAACATAACAAGAGTCTCAAAGAGGAGTTTCTTCTTATCCCATATCCAAAGATCGACCGATTTATCTCTCTATTATTAAAAATAAAATAAATTTATTCATTTATTAAATTAATCCATTTATATAAAATCACAAATTTATCAATTACCATTAAGTTAAACAATATATATTCTATAAATTCTTTCTTTTCTCTTTAGTTAATCAATTCAAATTCAAATTCAAATATTAGCTATACATGTACCCATGAATAAGAGACAATAGTATAACTAAGCACCTAATGACAATTGGCTATAAGGTTAAGTGTGAATGTAACAATGCATAAAAAGTCATTGGTGTAATTAAATAACTAATGACAATTGGTTACTTCAAAAGGTTATAATTTATGAATTAAAGTTTGCACTGAATTAAAAAGTAAATATATTTATTTTTCTACCAAGGATAATTTCAAGATGGAAATTTATTTTAAAATGTAGAAACCTTGGCAAATCTTACTAATTCTTAATATGCAATCTATAAAATGTTTGATCACATTTTTGTAAAAATATTCCAATTTCTAAGAATTTAATAGAGTTTCTATAAATTTTTGGCTATTTTTAAAGTAAACTAATTTTATCCTATATAATTTGGGCTAAACATTTTTAGAAAAAATGGAAATTAGCTAATCGTTTTTTGAAAAAAAACATGGAAAATTAACCCATGGATGATGTAATATCCACAGGTAGAACCCCAGTTGTAATTATGAATTGTAAACATGTTTGATAGGCTGGTGAGTCGAGTTATTTTAAGCTGGTAGGCTTATGTGTGTATTAGGCTGGAGAGCCTAAAGGCTAAGGCCAGTGGGCCTAATTTTGTCTATGTAATTATGCCGATTATTAATAAACAACATCGCTGCATGTAGATCGACCACGAAGAAAGAGTTATGGGGGACTGAACTTCCACTAGGCCGGGTAAGGGAGGGGGGCTAAGTGTCTAGGAATAGGGGCTAAGCTAGAGGGATTACCTCTAAAGGAATAATATTATATTATTATTTCCTAGAGGCTAAGGTTTGACATAACCTATGTTGTCCTAAGTTCCCGAGGAAAGGGAATGAGTGTTAAGTAGAACTCATGCAACTTCAGGAAGACATATGCCAACCTGGGTGCATGTAGTTTTTAGGTGGGGAAGTCAACTTGTTGGGGGTTCCTCTCACCATTCTCACCACCCTCACCTATCTCACCATTCTCGCGATGGTCGCCACTCTGGAAGTCATCCATACTCCCCACTGATGCATGCACACACTCACGCACTGAGCATGACCTCCATTATCGACCTCTGAACAAGCACACACCTTGGGAACCTGCAATCATACTTGATTTATCCTGTGTATTTCCTGTGAAGCCCGACACACTCGTATTCGCCTGAGCCCATGCTGTGTCTTAACGATTGGCTATTGCTGCCAACGCAGTTTGTTGGTTGAGCATGGCTTGTTGCCATATTCTATGTCCTTTCCGGTTTTTGGTTGTTGCCATCACCTGTGCGTTAGCCAAATGATGTTGTTGTACTTGCTAAGGAGTTGGATTTAAGAAGCAGGTTGTCAGGCCTATGAGAAACTCTCTCCAGGTGAGAGAGTGTGCTGAGGAAGTGAGTTCTCCTAGAGGGAGTCCCGTAGAAGCTACAATACTATGAGACTTCCAGACCAACCTATTGTTGAAGCCATGGAAGGGAGGTGGAAAATCGACAGACTTGTGATAGTGAAGGTGTACACTCATGGGGTGGGACATGCGTGTGGGGAATGAGGGTCTATGGGTTGTGGGCGTAAGTGGCTCCTAGGAGAAAATCCTTCCTGTTGATTTGTGTGATTTTCCTATTGTTCTTGCCAAGCCTCGGAATCCCTTACCGGGTGGAGTTTAGTCCCAACTCGGGGGTGATCCACTGTTGAGAGTGATGAGCAACCTGGTCTATGGCTGGGAGGTTCATGGAAGGTCTGCACGTAGTTGGTGTAATTCAAGTAAAATATAAGTACCCATTTCTCTGTTCATTTACATGTTGTGTATTTATACATGCTATATTGATGAGTATTGCCTGTATATGCCGTATATTTATGGGTTCTGCCTATGATTACTGCATGTATGTTTTTACTGTTATTTCTGTATTATGTTGTGTGATAACATAATGTAAATCAATTGTTAATGTGTATGTTCTATTTTCTCTTCCGTATTAATCTATGTATGCACATAGTATGTTGCCTGTATATGCTTATATATAGGTAGATGATAATTGTCATTTCTATGTTGATATGGATGTGTATGATGTTTCCGCAAGTATCTCTATGTGGCATAGCCCAGTAGATTAAGGATGGGGTTGTCACCAAATGGTATCAAAGCATAAAATAAAAGATACAATCAATATGTTGCGTTGCCCGGCAGGGGTATGATGGTCAGGGATGTGACAAAATGGTATCAGAGCCATGGTTTCAACACTAAGCCTGGATGGGCCAAGAACGAGAAATTTGGAGTAAAAATTTCAGAGAGTTTTGATATACAAAGTGCCATAAGGGAACTAAGAGAACACTTGGACTGTGTTCAAAAGATCAAGAGTATGGCATTTTGATAATCCACAACAAACATGGTATTGGGCCGCAAAGTTAAATTGGGTCATTGGATCTGTTCGCTGGGAGAAAAATTGCCCACAACTGCCATATTTGGAGAAAGGTGCATGAGGATAAACCCTAAGTACATTGGAATTTGCGACTTTGATGAAGTTTAATTGTGATAAAGCAGAAAAGGCCGAAGCTCGAAGTTTCGAAGTCCCGGAGTGGATCTACGCCATAGATCCAGGGAAAAGTACTTTCTCTAACTAGATAGTTCATAAGGCACAATACTTGCTAAGGTTTTGCAAATGGGGTAGCAAACTAAGTGGGCTTGATTGTGGGGAAAAAATCCACAGTTAAGCGCGCTTGAGCCAGAGGCATCTTGGGATGGGTGACCACCTAGGAAGTCCTGGTTACCGGGTGCAAGCCCCAGAAGTGATGATTGATGCTATGCGATTCATTTTGCTAGTTTCAATCCCATTTCTTCACCCCTATGAGCATCACCCGATGCAATGAGTGCTAAGTGGACTATTCAAATCATGAGAATTATTGGTCAGTTGTGACTAATACTCATGGATATGGG
>JZKD02S1751533.1:422945-440835 GCA_000966675.3 Picea glauca
TCGAAAATGATATCTAATATGTTGCACTGCGGAAGCCCCTCTATGCTTAAATAATAAGAGTTAAGGGAGCTCTAACTAGATAGTTCATAAGGCACAATAATTGCTAAGGTTTTGCAAATGGGGTAGCAAGCTAAGTGGGCTTGATTGTGGGGAAAAACTCCACAGCTAAGCGCGCTTGAGCCAGAGGCGTCTTGGGATGGGTGACCACCTAGGAAGTCCTGGTTATCGGGTGCAAGCCTCGGAAGTGATGATTGATGCTATGCAATTCATTTCGCTGGTTTCAATCCCATTTCTTCACCCTTGTGAGCATCACCCGATGCAATGAGTGCTAAGTGGACTATTCAAATCATGAAAATTATTGGTCAGTTGTGACTAATACTCATGGATATGGGTCATAGATTAATGACTTACACTACACAATTAATCCTGAAAATGATATATAATATGTTGCACCGCGGAAGCCCCTCTATGCTTAAATAATAAGAGTTAAGGGAGCTCTAACTGGATAGTTCATAAGGCACAATACTTGCTAAAGTTTTGCAAATGGGGTAGCAAGCTAAGTGGGTTTGATTATGGGGAAAAAATCCACAGTTAAGCGCACTTGAGCCATAAGCGTCTTGGGATGGGTGACCACCTGGGAAGTCCTGGTTACCGGGTGCAAGCCCCAGAAGTGATGATTGATGCTATGCGATTCATTTCGCTGGTTTCAATCTCATTTCTTCACCCCTGTGAGCATCACCCGATGCAACGAGTTCTAAGTGGACTATTCAAATCATGAGAATTATTGGTCAGTTGCGAATAATACTCATGGATATGGGTCATAGATTAATGACTTACACTATGCAGTTAATCCCAAAAATGATATCTAATATGTTGCACTGCGGAAGCCCCTCTATGCTTAAATAATAAGAGTTAAGGGAGATCTAACTGGATAGTTGATAAGGCACAATACTTGCTAAGGTTTTGCAAATTGGGTAGCAAGCTAAGTGGGCTTGATTGAGGGGAAAAAATCCATAGTTAACCGCGCTTGAGCCAGAGGCATCTTGGGATGGGTGACCACCTGGGAAGTCCTAGTTACCAGGTGCAAGCCCCGGAAGTGATGRTTGATGCTATGCGATTCATTTCGCTGGTTTCAATCCCATTTCTTCACCCCTGTGAGCATCACCCGATGCAATGAGTGCTAAGTGGACTATTCAAATCGTCAGAATTATTGGTTAGTTGTGACTAATACTCATGGATATGGGTCATAGATTAATGACTTACACTACGCAGTTAATCCTGAAAATGATATCTAATATGTTGCACTACGGAAGCCCCTCTATGCTTAAATAATAAGAGTTAAGGGAGCTCTAAATGGATAGTTCATAAGGCACAATACTTGCTAAGGTTTTGCAAATGGGGTAGCAAGCTAAGTGGGCTTGATTGTGGGGAAAAACTCCACAGTGAAGCACGCTTGAGCCAGAGGCGTCTTGGGATGGGTGACCACTTGGGAAGTCCTGGTTACTGGGTGCAAGCCCCAAAAGTGATGATTGATGCTATGTGATTCATTTCGCTGGTTTCAATCCCATTTCTTCACCCCTGTGAGCATCACCCGATGCAATGAGTGCTAAGTGGACTATTCAAATCATGAGAATTATTGGTCAGTTGTGACTAATACTCATGGATATGGGTCATAGATTAATGACTTACACTATGCAGTTAATCCCGAAAATGATATCTAATATGTTGCATTGCAAAAGCCCCTCTATGCTGAAAAGTACTTGGCCGAAGACAAATTAGAGCCGTTAGATCAAGCCAAGAGCAAGAGGTAAGGCGCAACGGTGAAAAACAAATCTCAGCCATAAAATCTGCGTGCAAGTGATTGTACACAGTACACAGTGGGAAGACCTAATCTATACAAATTGATATATATGAGAATGCTAGTATTTTGATCAAGAAGGACATAATGTATGCATGGAGAGAGTGACAATATCTCCAAGGAACAATCCTACAGGTTGGAGATAACACCTCCATTATTACTATCAGAATGCACAATGGAAGCAAGGCATGAAGGTCATCAAATATGGCATGACAGAAGTTGAATATGCATGTCAAATTGAAAAATCAGATGGGTCAAGACAGGAGAAAGTAATAATTCATCAAGATAATACCAGTGCTGATAGGATCAATCATGAAAGGGACAAATCAAATTGCTTCAATAAAGAAGTTGGTTTTAAATATCCAAGGTTTCTCAGAGAACATGATTGGAAATGTATAATTTTTCATGCAGGAGATGGATTAGAGAAATCCATAAAATAATGGACTGCCAAAAATTAATATCAACATAATATGTGGTGGCAAGCATGCAAAACATACAAGGAAAAAACTCCTGGATGGAGTCAAGTCCATGAACATCCTAAGATAATGGAAGAAGAAATCATGAGATAGGTATCAAGCTAATAGGAATGCATGTCAACACTCCAGGAAGGAAAGCTAGAATAATAGAGGATTTTTGATGCACTCCAAAGGTGTGAAGGTATTTCCATAAGAGAATGGAGATATCAAGTCAATACTAATTTAAAAGTGAAATGGATTCTAAAGATAAATCAATAAGGAACCAGAAAGAAGAAAATGGTTCTATGCATGGTTTTGAATGCAAAGGAGATGGTTCCTAACAAGAATCCACCTTAAGTAACATAGAGCCATGAGTGACAACCCAAGAGGTTGGAGGTATCACTTGAATCTATGATGGCAAGGTAAAATAAGGGCTTTTAGTTAATTCTATGCAGCTAGCAAAGGAGGCATATGTGCATCCTTGTAGTATGCTAGAGATTGGATAGGAAGTCAAGTTTGAATCTAGTTGGAAAGAGAAGATGAGAGTACAAGAAAACCTCAAGTACTAAAGTATTCCATCAGGAAAGGGTTAAAGAAGTTCATTCCTAAAGAGTATCTGGATGTTGAATAATCCAGATTCTATAAAACAAATTGGTTTGGAATTTTAATTCATCCAAGTACGAGTTGGGATAGTTGGATCCAGGAAATTAATGAAAGTTGAAGGTTAATATCAAATTAGTTTGTGGCTATAAATGCAAAACAAACCAAGAGTGATTTGGCTAGAAAGTGCTCAGGTTAGAACTAATCATGTACAATGATTACAGTGAGAGCACAAGAAGATTTTAGAATCTAGGATGAAGTGAAAACTATGAGAACAACAAGAAATACGATACAGGGAGAAAGAAGTTACTGAAATTGCGGTAGAAACAATTGGATTAGGGTTGGTTGAACAACCATAAGCAGAAAAATAATTATTTCATGTTGCAAGTGTTGTTGATGATGTTGCTACATAGGGAAGGAAGCAACAAAAAATCAAAGGTTGGTTATAAGTTTGATAAAAGAAGCATGAAAGCTTCTACTTCCATCAACCATACAGGTAGAATCAAATTTATTAATGGCAGTCATGCAGGTATGAGTTTTTATTTACACTTATTGCATAATTGTTGAAGGGAATTTAGGTAAGAATTTCCTCATCCAGAGTTATTTTATGAAATCACATGATTATATTATTTGAATGCATAGCACTGGATGTGGTAAAGGCTGGAGGCTTGTATTAATTCAAAGTTTTTTTTAGCTTTTGAATTCACACACTGACATAGTAGAATGTCATGTTAATTTGGTTATGTGGTAATAAACAAAGAAATAAAAGATAAGAACCTGTTATAGGAATGAATGCCAATAAGCTAGTCATGTATGAGACCAAGACATGGTTGGATATGGCAAGGTATGGATATGGAAAGGTTATGAGCCGCACAAATACTAAAAGCTTCCTACCTTTAAATAAAACTTGGATTGCAACCTTTTTGCTAACACTAATGAACACCACAAAATTATATTCTTGGTGTAGTGTTCGGGTTGAAAAGGAAGGCATCCAATTAGTTGGGAAGAAAATAAGAAGTGTGTGGAGAATGTGTCATGAATTCCAACTTATGGATGGTGAGATATGTGACTGAGATAAAGAGCATTATGTAATTCAATGCAAGGTGCACTGAATAAGTATGCATTGAGAATTGCACTCGTGCATAGTAAGTGATAGAATTGTATACTAAATGCAATTGTTGAATGTGTTTTGTAAGTACATGCATATATATTATTGCATGGAAATAATTGTTACTAACAACTAAAATTTTGTTAACTCATGAAGTTGAGGACATTTTAGGAGTTGTTAGACATTGCAACAGGAAAGTTGCAAGTCAAGTAGTCAAATGAACACTGACTACAAAAAATTTCTTGTTAAGAAAAATAAGTAATGAACTTACGTGTATTAATTATGAACATATATATATGCATAGAATGGTGAGTCATTCTATTTTATTAATTTTTTTAGTGATTATGATTGAATTGCAAGGTGCAGACAATTCTAAGATCCTTGCATATGGTTTTGTACATATTGCAATTGCATTATGATGTACAAGAAATACTGACAATTTGTTGGTTGTATGTATGATGAAGCATTCCTAATATGACAACATCCAAGAAGAATTATGAAATAGAATTTCATGTTTTGGGGAAAAGTTGAATTCCCTTTTGAACTAAGTTTGAGTTCCTAAATGGATTCTTTTATGTTCTCTCATGATAACTGCATGTGGGTGATTAAGATGAGATGATGTTGATTAAAGTTGGAAAGTTGACTACAAAGAGTAGCTCGGGGAAGATGTTGATTGGAGACCTCTGAGGGTAGTTGGAACTCCTAGAGCCACGATGCTTTGAGATTTCCAGATCCAACATGTTGTTGAAGCCCAAGGAAAGGGAGGTGTAGCAGTCGATGGACCGTGTGACATTGAAGGTGTACACTCCTGGGGTGGGACAAGTATTTGGGGAAAGAGAGACCGTTGGTTGGAGTGTTGCTGAGGTTTGGTACCTTGGCCTAGACCATGTTGATATGGATTGTGGACCATGGCTATCTTGGGAAGCCATTTCCTGATGGATTCGTAACCCTACTCATGGGTGGAAGGTCTTCTCAATCAAAAGATAAGTATCAATTCTCTATTCATTGTATGTTGTGTATCTTGTATACAGGTTATAATGTTATTAGAATTGCTTGTATATATATAATGCATATATGTTCTAATGTTTCTTCCAAATGAATATGTGTATGAGCAGAGTGTTTATGTCTGTGTAGTCATAGCCCTGCTGATATTTCATCAATAGTAAGGTCTAAGTTTGGGTGGAACATCGTGGATCTACAACCAATCGGTGCTTTCAATGAGGTTTAATTGAAGCATGTAACAAGGAACAATGAGCTAAATGCTTTCCGGAAGCAACTTTATGGAATATAGCAATTGAATTTCAATTGCAGTATGAACACCATAATTGGTGCTTGAAATTAGAGCACCAGGTGGAAAACAAGATTCCAATAGCTAAAGCTTGGAGATTTTTGAATAATTTTGAATTGTATATGTATAAACAAGTGACATTGAGGAAAGTGAAAAAATAAGGGGAGGGGATTGTAATATCCCCAGGTAGAAAACCAATTGTAATTATGAATTGTAAACATGTTTGATAGGCTGGTGAGCCGAGTTATTATAAGTTGGTAGGCTTATGTGTGTATTAGGCTAGTGGGCCTGATTTTGTATATGTAATTATGTAGATTATTAATAAACAACATCGTTGCGTGTAGACTGACCACGAAGAAAGAGTTATGGGGGATTGAACTTTCACTAGGTTGGGTAAGGGAGGGGGGCTAAGTGTCTAGGAATAGGGGCTAATCTAGAGGGCTTACCTCTAAAGGAATAATATTATATTATTATTTTCTAGAGGCTAAGGTTTGACATAACCTATGTTGTCCTAAGTTCCCGGGGAAATGGAACGAGTGTTAAGTGGAACTCATACAACTTTAGGAAGACATGTGTCAACCTGTATGCATGTAGTTTTTAGGTGGGGAAGTCAGCTCGTTAGGGGTTCCTCTCACCACTCTCACCATTCTCGCGATGGTCGCCACTTTGGAAGTCGGCTTTAATCCCCACTGATGCACGCACACACTCACACACTTAGCATGACCTCCATTATCGACCTCTGAACAAGCATGCACCTTAGGAACCTGCAGTCATACTTGAGTTATCCTGTGTATTTCCTGTGAATCCTGACACACCTATATTTTCCTGAGCTCATGCTGTGTCTTAACGGTTGGCTGTCGCTCCCAACGCAGTTCCTTGGATGAGCATGTCTTGTTTCCATATTCTATGTCCTTACCCATTTTCAGTTGTTGCCATCACCTGTGCGTTAGCCAAATGTTGTTGTTGTATTTGCTAAGGAGATGGATTTAAGAAGCAGGTTGTCAGGCCTGTGAGAAACTCTCTCCAGGTGAGAGAGTGTGTTGAGGAAGTGATTTCTCCTAGAGGGAGTCCCGTAGCAGCTACAATACTATGAGACTTTCGTTCCATCTTGTTGCTGAAGCCCTGGAAGGGAGGTGGACAACCGACATACTTGTGATAGTGATTGTCTACACTCCTGGGGTGGGACAGGCGTGTGGGGAATGAGGGTCTGTGGGCTGTGGGCGTAAGTGGCTCCTGGGAGAAAATCCTTCCTGTTGATCTGTGTGAATTTCCTGTTGTCCTTTCCAAGCCTAGGAATCCTTTGCTCGATGGAGTTTAGTCCTTGCTCGGGGGTGACCCACTGCTGAGAGTGATGAGCAGCGTGGTCTATGGCTGGGAGGTTCATGGAAGGTCTGCACGTGGTTGGTGTACTTCAAGTAAAATATAAGTACCCATTTCTCTGTTCATTTACATGATGTGTATTTATACATGCTATATTGATGAGTATTGCCTGTATATGCCATATATTTATGGGTTCTACCTGTGATTACTGCATGTATGATTTTACTGTTATTTCTGTATTATGTTGTGTGATAGTAGAATGTAAATCAATTGTTAATGTGTATGTGTTATTGTCACTTCCGCATTAATATATGTATGAAAATAACATGTTGTCTGTATATGTTCATATATAGGTAGATTATAATTGTGATTTCTATGTTTATATGGATGTGTATGATGTTTCCAGAAATATCTATGTGTGGCATATCCCAGTAGATTAAGGTTGGGGCTGTCACCAAATGGTGTCAGAGAAGAAAAGAAAAGATACAATAGATAGGTTGTGTTGCCCGATAGGGGTATGATGGTCGGGGACGTGACAGACGAAATTTAAACCCTAAAATTTTCCATATTTTCTACATGATTTTTTTTTTAATTTCTATAATATGAGTTTTTTTAATATGTGCTAAAAAAATTTATAATCAAAATTTTCATCTTGTAACTTTAAGCAAAATTCCTTTTTTATTTAAAAAAATAAATAAAAATAAAATTAAATTTATCCACTTATTAACTTAATTCTTAAACAATTAGACTTTCTCTATATAAATTTATAATTGATAGTAAAATAAATGAATTAAAATTTTATCAATAACAATTATTTTATATAATAAATGACAATTATCTAATATAATAAATGAATTAAAATCTTATCCACCCATATAGATGATGAAGATGACGACGATGATTAAGTCCACTGATACCAGTTGGTCTATCAAACCTTAAGAAGATAAGCCGTTACTTCAATTTCTTTAAAATTGTATTTCTATGCTAAAAAACCATTAAGAAAAGCTTTAATATAGATATGAATAATAAATCTACGATTATAATTGAACATATAATTTTAATAATAAAATTGAACATTTTTATTAACCATATAACACTTTCACACATGAAAAATATATAAGTAAGTGATAGCAATAATTTGATATCCTTTACAATAGATCTCATGTAATTGACACTTCCTAGGTGTAACTAGTTTAGTCACAATTAATTTAACAAACATATGTCATTCTCTCTCTCTCTCACATACACACACACACACACACATATATCCTTTCATGAATTTTACAAATACGTTTTTCTTGGAAATCATCTACAATCACCAACTTTCTAAAATCATAATCACCTTCAAATTTCTCATAAACCTTGTGTAAAGATTTGAAACAGAGATGTAAAATCTTAATAACAACATAATGAGTGCTAGGTATACAATCACAATTCTCTTGTTAATATGAATTTATTTAAAATTGATCATCTTCGAACCATGTTTACTCAAATATATATGGCAAAAACACATCTACATTTTAAATTACATGTATATCCATACACCATTTTCGCAAAAGCAGTTTTGAAGGAATCCTTCCTCTATTAATAACATAAAATAAGTAGTTTTGAATGAATCCTTCTTCTACTAATGGTATAAAATAAACCCTTGTGGTTGTAGGAAAATCAATGTACGAGAATATTGATAATGATTTTTTGTTTTAAAATAATATGTTGATGATTTATTTACTAATAATATTATATTTACAATTAAAAAATAAAATAAAATAAATTGATTAAAATTTCTATTCTACATTGTCATTTCTATTCTACATTGTCATTTCCAAAATGAAACATTAATTATATATTATCTATATTGCCATTTCCAAAATGAAACATTAATTATATATTATCTATATTGATTAATGGAAAAATTATGAAATGAAAATATTCTTCACACCTCATTCATACTTAAGAAGTTTTAAATAAAATTATGTCACACTAAAAGGATTGCATAATGCATGAATTAACAATCAAACCACTATTTTTTTTTAAATATAGAAACAATAGTAAATGCATGAATTAACAATCAAACCACTATTTTTTTTTAAAATATAGAAACAATAGTAATTATCTTATCTTTTTATTATATAAAAATGGAAGTCTTCAAGATAATTAATAAATTTTATATCTCTTCCCATTTACATAATTAATATTTTGTATTTCTTCTCATCTTTTATTTTAAATAAGAAGTAGTTTAACTAGTACAATATCATTAAATTAAATATCACAATTTTCACAATACAATGTTTATAATTTAAAGTATACATTTTGATTTTTATATACCTAAATTTCTAACATATATTTATACTTAATGTTTTTTTAATGTTTTAAGATTGTTTAAATGATTATTTCTAGAGACACTCTACAACTCAATAGAGGAAAGATGTTTATGTAACATAACATATTAAAATAATAATTATTATTTTATCATTGTTTATCCTTTGTGAGTTCTTCAAAAGAAAACATTGTTTATCTTTTGTGGTTTCTTCAAAAGGAAACAAATAATTTCAACTTACAAATGTTGGGAAAATGAGGGTTTGGATTTGTCTATAAAAATAAACTCTGAAATTAGAAAAAGTATATCTCGATCCAGGTTTGGATTTGGGTTTAGATATCGTATTCCAGAGACTTTGCACTCCAGAGGATTTAAGGTATAAGTAGTTGAGGTCAAGGACTTCTGAAGACCCGAAGGCCAGAGTATATCTCGATCGTTGATCACATGGGACATGTGGCACCAGATCCCAAGGTTCAGAGACTTGGTACTCCCGGGGAATTGTGTTGTAGTTGCATTGAGTCGAGAATTCCTGGAGGCCAGAGTTAATCTCAACCGTTGATTAGGAGAAGGTATGTGGCAACAGATACCACAGTCTGGAGACTAGGCACTCTGGAAGGTTGGAGAGTATGGACAACCTAGAACTTCCGAATCATGGAGTTTCGTAATAAATCCCAACCGTCAGTTGTTGAGAAGCCGTGGACCGTTGATCCACCCCACTTCGTGAGTTCGCAAATTCGACACTCTAGGAGATTGTTGTGTTGTGCTTTGGAAACCGCCGAAGCCTGGAGTCCCGAAGCTCCTATCCATCGTAGATCTTAACAAATAATGTGGATAGTAGATCCACTGTCCTCCGCGAATTCACTAGTTCAAGGTTCTGTGATGTTTGTGATGTGCGGAAGTGGAAACCTCTGAAGCTCTGGAGCCCCGAAGTTTCAAGACTCCAAATAAGCACCCAACTATGATCACTTGGTCATAGTCATGGTCCCATGTGAATTAAGGGCTGAATTAAAAAGGGGGCTAGTGCTCGAAAATTGTGTTAAAGAAGGAAAAATGGGTTAGAAGAAATCCTGTGGGTTTCGTCTGGTTCGGACCTGCATCAGGAGAGGTACTGAAGACTTGGGAACTTTACGATAGGGTCCAAAAAATATCTAAGAGTGATTAACTCAGAGAAAAGAGATCAACTGCACAAGGAGTGCATCAGATAAAAAGAACAAGTGTTAAAGGATCATAACTTTCTTCTTAGGATTCTGAATTGAGCTAGGACACCATCAATAGAAAGATCTAAGAAAGAGGATTCCAGGTATTCATCCATATTTGAGGATTAAGCAGCTTAGATCACAGAAAGTTAGAATGAATATCTTGGTGACCATAAAAGGAAAAATTGTGCATATAATACCAAAATGGTATATCGTGGTTCTAGCTAACAAAATTTGTTGTATGCCCGTTTTTAGATGTAATGGTTACATTTAAAACAGAAAAAAGTGCTAGAGATGTCTTCAGATAGAAGAAAGAAGGAAGAAGGATAGGGAAAATTCTTCATTTTACATTTGAGATTTTTTCAGAAGTCATTGGATGAGATGTTGGGTTCAATAAGCAACATGGAAACCCTGAATGAAATTCTTGTTTAGGGAAGACAGTCCAGGTGACAATCTCTGCATGTCAAATGTGAATGCTAGGTGGAGGAAGCCATCTGCAATATATGATAATGCATGAACCATAAGTTCATATGGAGATGCAAATCATGGGAATAAGGAATGCTTTATGGAATATAAACGAGTTTGGACCTAATATCAAGAAGGAACAGAGGAACCTGAGGACATAATGTTACGTCAAGAATACTCCACAAGAGGATCAAGGTCAAGACTAAAGAATGTTAAAATAAAGAAGTACACAGTGGGAAGACCTAATCTATACAGATTGATATATATCAGAATGCTAGTATTTTGATCAAGAAAGACATAATGTATGCATGGAAAGAGTGACAATATCTCCAAGGAACAATCCTACAGGTTGGAGATAACACCTCCATTATTACTATCATAATGCACAATGGAAGCAAGGCATGAAGGTCATCAAATATGGCATGACAAAAGTTGAATATGCATGTCAAATTGAAAAATCAGATGGGTCAAGACAGGAGAAAGTAATAATTCATCAAGATAATACCAGTGTTGATAGGATCAGTCATGAAAGGGACAAATCAAATTGCTTCAAGAAATAAGTTGGTGTTAAATATCCAAGGTTTCTCAGAGAACATGACTGGAAATATATAATTGTTCATGCAGGAGATGGATTAGAGAAATCCAAATAATAATGGATGCTAAAAATTAATATCAACATAATATGTGGTGGAAAACATGCAAAGAAGAGAAGGAAAAAAATCCTGGATGGAGTCAAGTCCATGAATATCCTAAGATAATGGAAGAAGAAATCATGAGATAGGTATCAAGCTAATTGGAATGCATGTCAACACTCCAGGAAGGAAAGCTAGAATAATAGAGGATTTTTGATGCACTCCAAAGGTGTGAAGGTATTTCCATAAGAGAATGGAGATATCAAGTCAATAATAATTTAAAAGTGAAATGGATTCTAAAGATAAATCAATAAGGAACCAGGAAGAAGAAAATGGTTCTATGCATGGTTTTGAATGCAGAGGAGATGGTTCCTAACAAGAATCCACCTTAAGTAACATAGAGCCACGAGTGACAACCCAAGAGGTTGGAGGTATCACTTGAATCTATGATGGCAAGGTAAAATAAGGAATTTCAGTTAATTCTATGCAGCTAGCAAAGGAGGCATATGTGCATCCTTGCAGTATGCTTGAGATTGGATAGGAAGTCAAGTTTGAAGCTAGTTGGAAAGAGAAGATGAGGGTACAAAAAAACCTCAAGTACTAAAGTATTCCGTCAGGAAAGGGCTAAAGAAGTTTAGTCCTGAAGAGTATCTAGATGTTGAATAATTCAGAGTCTATAAAACAACTTGGTTTGGAATTTTAATTCATCCAAGTACGAGTTGGGATGGTTGGATCCAGGAAATTAATGAAAGATGAAGGTTAATATCAGCTTAGTTTGTGGCTATAAATACAAAATAAACCAAGAGTGATTTGGATAGAAAGTGCTTAGGTTATAACTAATCATGTACAATGATTACAGTGAGAGCACAAGAAGATTTCAGAATCTAGGATGAAGTGAAAACTATGAGAAAAACAAGAAATACGATACATGGAGAAAGATGTTACTGAAATTGCAGTAGAAACAATTGAATTAGGGTTGGTTGAACAACCATAAGAAGAAAAATAATTATTTCATGTTGCAAGTGTTGTTGATGATGTTGCTACATAGGGAAGGAAGCAACAAAAAGTCGAAGGTTGGTTATATGTTTGATAAAAGAAGCATGGAAGCTTCTACTGCCATCAACCATACATGTAGAATCAAATTTATTAATGGCAGTCATGCATGTATGAGTTTTTATTTACACTTATTGCATAATTGCTGAAGGGAATTTAGGTAAGAATTTCCTCATCCAGAGTTATTTTATGAAATTACATGATTATATTATTTGAATGCATAGCACTGGATGTGGTAAAGGCTGAAGGCCTGTATTAATTCAAAGTTTTTTTTAGCTTTTGAATGCACACACTGACATAGTAGAATGTCATGTTAATTTGGTTATGTGGTAATAAACAAAGAAATAAAAGATAAGAACTTGTTATAGGAATGAATGCCAATAAGCTAGTCATGTATGAGACCAAGACATGGTTGGATATGGAAAGGTATGGATATAGAAAGGTTATGAGCCGCACAAATACTAAAAGCTTCTTACATTTAAATAAAACATGGACTGCAACCTTTTTGCTAACACTAATGAAGACCACAAAATTATATTCTTGGTGTAGTGTTCGGGTTGAAAAGGAAGGCATCCAATTAATTGGGAAGAAAATAGGAAGTGTGTGGAGAATGTGTCAACACATTGACCAGTATTCCAACTTATGGATGGTGAGATACATGACTGAGATAAAGAGCATTCTGTAATTCAATGCAAGGTGCACTGAATAAGTATGCATTAAGAATTGCACTCGTGCATAGTAAGTGATAGAATTGTATACTAAATGCAATTGTTGAATGTGTTTTGTAAGTACATGCATATATATTATTGCATGGAAATAATTGTTACTAACAACTAAAATTTTGTTAACTCATGAAGTTGAGGACATTTCAGGAGTTGTTATACATTGCAACAGGAAAGTTGCAAGTCAAGTAATCACATGAATACTGACTACAAAAAATTTCTTGTTAGGAAAAAGAAGTAATGAACTTACGTATATTAATTATGAATATATATATGCATAGAATGGTGAGTCATTCTATTTTATTAATTTTTTTGGTGATTATGATTGAATTGCAAGGTGCAAACAATTCTAAGATCCTTACATATGGTTTTGTACATATTGCAATTGCATTATGATGTACAGGAAATACTAACAATTTGTTGGCTGTATTTATGATGAAGAATTCCTAATATGACAACATCCAAGAAGAATTATGAAATAGAATTTCATGTTTTGGGGAAAAGTTGAATTCCCTTTTGAACTAAGTTTGAGTTCCTAAATGAATTCTTTTATGTTCTCTCATGATAACTACATGTGGGTGATTAATATGAGATGATGTTGATTAAAGTTGGAATGTTGACTACAAAGAGTAGCTCGGGGAAGATGTTGATTATAGACCTCTGAGGGCAGTTGGAACTCCTAGAGCCACGATGCTCTGAAATTTCCTGATCTGGCATGTTGCTGAAACCCAAGGAAAGGGAGGTGTAGAAGTCGATGGACCATGTGATAGTGAAGGTGTACACTCTTGGGGTGGGACAAGTATTTGGGGAATGAGAGACCGTTGGTTGGAGTGTTGTTGAGGTTTGGTACCTTGGCCTAGACCATGTTGATATGGATTATGAACCATGGCTATATTGGGAAGCCATTTCCCGATGGAGTCATAAACCTACTCATGGGTGGAAGGTCTTCTCAATCAAAAGATAAGTATCAATTCTCTATTCATTATATGTTGTGTATCTTGTATACATGTTATAATGTTATTAGAATTGCTTGTATATATATATTGCATATATGTTCTAATGTTTCTTCCAAATGAATATGTGTATGAGTAGAGTGTTTATGTCTGTGTAGTCATAGCCTTGCTGAGAGTTCATCAACAATAAGGTCTAAGTCTGGGTGGAACATCGTGGATCTACAACCAATCAGTGCTTTCAATGAGGTTTAATTGAAGCATGTAACAAGGAACAATGAGCTAAGCGCTTTCTTGAAGAAACTTTATGGAATATATGAATTGAATTTCAGCTGGAGTATGAACACCATAATTGGTGCTTGAAATTAGAGCACCAGGTGGAAAACATGATTCCAATAGCTAAAGCTTGGAGATTTTTGAAGAATTTTGAATTGTATATGTATAAAAAAGTGGCACTGAGTAAAGTGAAAAAATAAGGGGAGGGGATGTAATATCCCCTAGTAGAAAACCAATTGTAATTATGAATTGTAAACATGTTTGATAGGTTGGTGAGCCAAGTTATTATAAGTTGGTAGGATTATGTGTGTATTAGGCCGGAGAGCCTAAAGGCTAAGGCCAGTGGGCTTGATTTTGTATATGTAATTATGCATATTATTAATAAAAAACATCGTTGCATGTAGACTGACCACCAAGAAAGAGCTATGGGGGATTGAACTTCCACTAGGCTGGGTAAGGGAGGGGGGATAAGTGTCTAGGAATAGGGGCTAAGCTAGAGGGCTTACCTCTAAAGGAATAATATTATATTATTATTTCCTAGAGGCTAAGGTTTGACATAACCTATGTTGTCCTAAGTTCCTGGGGAAATGGAACGAGTGTTAAGTGGAACTCATGCAACTTTAGGAAGACTTGTGTCAACCTGGACGCATGCAGTTTTTAGGTGGCGAAGTCAGCTCGTTGGGGGTTCCTCTCACCACTCTCACCTCTCTCACCATTCTCGCGATGGTCACCCCTTTGGAAGTTGTCTTTAATCCCCACTTATGCGCGTACACACTCACACACTTAGCATGACCTCCATTATTGACCTCTGAACAAGCATGCACCTTGGGAACCTGCAATCATACTTGAGTTATCCTGTGTATTTCCTGTGAAGCCCGACACACCTATATTTTCCCGAGCTCGTGCTGTGTCTTAACAGTTGGTTATCGCTTCCAACACAGTTCCTTGGATGAGCATGTCTTGTTTCCATATTCTATGTTCTTACCCATTTTCGGTTGTTGCCATCGCATGTGCGTTAGCCAAATGTTGTTGTTGTATTTTCTAGGGAGATGGATTTAAGAAGCAGGTTGTCAGGCCTGTGAGAAATTCTCTCCAGGCGAGAGAGTGTGTTGAGGAAGTGATTTCTCCATAGGGAGTCCTGTAGCAGCTACAATACTCCGAGACTTTCGGTCCATGCTATTGCTGTAACACCCTGTTTCCCCCAGCTTATAAATATAAATGGACTAGCCAAGAACTATGGAAAACTCATACATGTGAATATGTGATGTAAATAGACCTTGAGGAAAAGGTCAATAAATGTGAATGACATTTTGAACTTATTGCAGGACTGCTGAGAGGGGATGTGCATAAAAAGAGACCACGATGGTGGTGGAAGGCACCTAAAAAGGTGGCGTTAACTTCCACCGAGAATTTAATACCGTATTTGGACTCCACTGGCCTGGAGAACCAAAAGCGGCTCGCTGGCCCTGAAAATTAATGGCTCACAGACTGGTAGGCGAATGGCTTGATGAGGGATGGGATGGTGAACTGCCCATTCGTAGAGCCATCAAGCCTGATCAGTGCGAGGGAAATCGCGCCACACGCAACCTCGCGAGAGGATAAGGCATATGGCAGAGGCGATTGAGAGGGCAGACGTGAGGGGAACTCTGGCATTACGCAGAGTGGGTGATAGCAGAGAGGAAGGATTGCAAACTTCGCTCCTGGTCACTGGCAGACAGAGAGGTGCAGTCTAAGAACATCGTGGTCTCAGCTCGGGGGTGGCTAGTGGTAAATCCTTTGGGAGTCGTTGAGACTACAGTTGGGTGAAAATGAGCACCCCTCTCAGCAGTTGCACCCATTTCTGAAGTCACTTCTGATAAGTGTTTTGTTTACATATTGCCTCTTGAAATTCATAGAATGATACATAAATGTATATGCTCATAGAACTGTGATATTGTGGATGATTTCAGTGTAAGAATGCATGTGCATTGTTTTGATAAGAAATAATAGATATATGCTTATAAACCCTGCATGGCTTATGTTGATGAATAGATTTAATTAGGCATGAGCTGAACCCCATCAGACTTCCAGCCCATCCTTGGGAGTTTGATTTCATTTGTCTCTTTCCAGGAATTCCCTGGAATAGATCTCTTCACAGAGATTCCCTTCTTAGAATGGTTTACCAAGAACCCAGAAAAAGGACTTGAACTCACAAGTCTTAATAAACCTGTACGAGGAGAAACAACCTTCTTAAGATTCCGAAGTATCAGCACAGAGATAGGTAACAAATCGACGGATGAATCCTATCGGAAGACCCATGGTCATTCACGACCATCAGATTGACAGAAGTAGTCGGAGCGTTATACCCCTTGTTCCTTTTCCTTCTATCTTCATGGATAGCAAGGAAATTGGGACCGTAGGTTTCCCAAAGTCCATGAGAACGTGTGGACCGTTGATTCTTCCACATCCACAAATTAGTGGAAGAATGCGTGGGGTGGGACAGATCTGAACTGTTAGATCTGAGCAGAGATCCCTACAGCCATCGGATCTGCGAAAGTTACGCGGAGGGTAAGTCCTCGTGGGTAGGAGGAGGAATCGACGGTCAGGATTCGCAGAGGAAGATTATGAAATCCCGTCACCCATTAGATCTCGGGAAAGTTGCACAGGGTTTAAGTCCTAGTATGCAGACAAGGTGTCCCGGAAGAGTCATCGGGATATCAGAGTCATCAAGGTTTGACAGTTAAGAGAATCGAGACCTTGTAGGTCACGAAATCCTGAGAAAGGATCCTGGCCGTTGATCTCGACAGGACACGTGTCAGACATTAGGACCGGAGTCAGGATTTAACTCATCGGGGATTTCAGGAGTGAAGAGATCGTGGCATCAGGATTTGCGATCCGCGAAATCCCGATAAGCTCAGAACTGTCCATCAGCAGGGACACGTGTCGGAAGATCCAGAGGAGTCGGGGATCGGAGAATCAGAGTTTTTGAAGGCATGAAACTCTTACCTGTTGGAATCGCGATCCGCGATATCCTGGCAAGATCAGGACCGTCCGATGGCAGAGGACACATGGCTGAGATCAAGCACAATCGACATTTGGCGCATCGGGATATCGACATTTCCAGGGACAAGAGGTTGGGGAAGTCCCAGGTAAAAACCCCGACATAATCCGAGCCGTCCGTTCAGAGGGACAGGTGTCGAAGATCTGACGAGAGTCGAAAAATCGAGGAATCGACATTCCCGAGGTCGAAGGAACCAGGACATAGGAAAGTCCGAAACCCCGATGGGGGGACAAGGTTACAGTCTTATGAGATAGATTTCATGTGGAACAAGAGCTTATCCTGGAGGGCTAGCGGGAATTAGAGCGTTTCGGGAGTTTGGAGACCAAACCCCGATGAACGGAAGAGATTTCGTCGGGGAATCTCAAGGTCTATAATGACCGTTAGATGCGGAAACAAGACGGTAACTTAGGCTAGGATGTGGTTATGCTTTAGGATAAGTAGCGAGTAGATCTGGATGGTCAGAGTCCACCCGCCCAGATCTACGGCCGAGGTTCGATTCCGGACCCCCCTTGCCATTCTACCTTTAATGGGGGGGGGTCCGGAATTGGTCGCGCAACTCTCGAACGGTTGAGATTATTTCATCGCGATCAACGATGCTCAAGTGGATTCC
>JZKD02S1751533.1:501139-511978 GCA_000966675.3 Picea glauca
TATGATAATGTAAAGAATGTAATTATTACTTATCATATAAAGAAAAAGAGGTTTTTACCCTGTATGGGTTTCCTCGAAAAATATCTGTCTCTATGTTTCTCATATATGTGACTGATGCTAAATGTGCCTATGTTTATTTCTCTGCATTATTGTGATCATCATTCAGTGTTTCTGCAAAGAGTTTTAAAAGAAGGATAATTGTTTAAGCTCAGTAACAACTGATTCCCCCCGCCCCCCCTCTCAGTTGTCCAACACCTCCTAGAGATTTGAATGGAATCAGACCACAAACATCTAAATTTATTAGATATAGGATTTCCTTAGATCTATTATCGCTACTTGAAAATGGCTTATTAATTTTTTTACGAAGTGCACATCCTTTGCAAATTCCTTCATGTCTAGATTGTAGTTCTGGTATTCTTTCAACCATTTTCTCAAGGAAAGGTAATGCTTGATAGTTAAGATGAGAATACCTTCTAGGCCAAAGTTCACTGGGATTGACTTCATCATGTACAAGAGTTTCATCATTATGTTTTAGTAGTCTGTATAATATGCCTTCACGAGTTCTAATAATTCTAGCATTCTCTATGCTTGAGTCTCTAAACCAAAATAGTACTTCACCATATACAAAGGCTATTCTATTTCCTTTGTCTTCTAGGAAAGATATAGATACAAGATTATTTTCTAAACTAGGTACATATAAGACATTACTCAAATGAACATTGTTACCTGATTCCAATTTGATGGAGGCTTGACCAATTCCTTTGACTGGATAAGTGTTCTTGTCTCCAAGTTCTACTTTGTGAGATGTATTATTTTATCCACTATCAATTATCCACATGTCATCTTCAAGAGTTCCTGTAAGAGATTAATAGTGTAGATGATCTACCTTTTCATTCATGATTTATGTTTCCTGATAGCTGGTCAAAATTTGACTTCGACTGATCAAACATTGACTTTGACCCAAAATTTAAACCTTGACATTTTTTCCTTCTGAGAGTGCCAATAGGTGCGCTAGACTAAGGCGTGCTAGAATATCCTCTCCTTGAGTAAAGTGTTCCATCATAAGGTGTTGGTAAATATGTTTTAGGCTTTGTCGTTGCACCTGCTAGTAACCCTAGCGACAATGCTTCAGTAACTTCACCTTTTGGAAACCCTAGCGAGAGTTATTCAATGAGATTGATAATCTTATGGATTAGCTTCCTTCCAGTGGTTAGACTAATTGAAGGAGGTGTGGTCCCATAACCCGTTAGAAAAATGGGTGTGCTTGTTTCACCATAGGCAAAAAGGCCACCCCTAAGCACCTTAACTTTGATAGACAAAATAATTCCAGTAGAAGATGAATAGCCAACCAAGGCTAGCGCACCAAGCAAAGATTACCAAATACCAAGAAGAAATTCCAAACCAATAACCCAAGACAAGATCAATACTGCAACAATTACAGTTCTCCTTCACTCATGCACACTTCTTTTCCTTATGTAGTCGTGGGTGAGTGAGTGACAAATGAGACCTAGATCCCTTTATTTATATTGATCCATCTTAACTGACTGGGCCAAATTCTCTTTCTGGGGGCTAATAACTCAATATTAATTTATTCTATTAACCCAACTTTTCTTCTAGGGTTATTATCCAAATCTTTAGGGTTTCTCTTGCTTCTCGGAATATTCTAGTCTCGTCAAAGGTTACATGTGGAGGTTAATACCTCTCACAACTACCATAATAACAACACTACATTTGTGTTAAATTCCATTGATGATGAGCCCAAGTCGGTCGGTGAGGAAGTCGACTTGGTAGAGGGTAAACTCTGGAAGGACGCCATGGTCGAAGAGATGGAATCCTTGCACAAGAATGAGACATGGGACCTAGTCAAGTTGCCTAGTCAAAGAAATATCATCGGTAGTAAATGGGTATTCATGAAGAAGATGAATGCCACAAGACAAGTCGAGAAGTTCAAAGATCGACTGGTAGCGAAAGGATATTCCCAAGTCGAGGGAGTTGACTTCGATGAGATTTTTTCCCTTGTTGCAAAATTAACTTCCATTAGAGTACTAATTTATCTGGCTACAACATTTGATCTGGAAATAGAACATATGGATGTGAAGACAACGTTCCTACACGGGGACCTGGAAGAGGAAATCTACATGAAACAACCTGAAGGATTTGTAGTAAAGGGTAAAAAAGAGTTGGTGTGTAAACTGAAAATATCCCTTTATGGTCTAAAGAAATCGCCAAGGATGTGGTCCTAGAAGTTCGACACATACATACTTAGTTTTGGATTTGTGAGAAGCAAATTTGATCACTACATATATTCCAAAGAAGAAGGCGACTGTTTCATATATGTAGTTTTGTATGTCGATGACATGTTGCTGATTGGAAACAACATGGATGCAATAAAGGAGGTGAAGAAGAAGCTATCCTCAAAGTTCGACATGAAGGATCCCGATGTAGCTAACTTCATTCTGGGAATGGATATTAAGAGAGATCAAGTCACTATAAATATTTGGTTGAATCAAACAAATTATATTGAAACAGTTCTGAAACGTTTCAACATGCAGGATTGCAAACTGGTGAAGGTGCCAATTCTTGTGGGAGAAAGGATAATTGTTGAACAGTGTCCAAAGACATAGGAAGCAATAGAGGACATGGCACGAGTTCCCTATGCAAGTGTTGTTGGTAGTCTAATTTATGTAATGGTCTACACTCGACCAAACATTTCCCATGCATTGGGAGTGTTGAGCAGGTACAAGTCAACTGAGCACTGGAAAACTGTCAAGAGAGTATTCAGGTATTTGTGTGGCATGAAAGACTATGTTATATGCTACCACGTAAAACCTGGAGGTGACAATGGTAAATTAAATGTGCATGGATTTTTCGAAGCCGACTGGGTTAGAGATATGGATCGACAGAGGTCGACCAATGGATATGTATTCAAGATGTTCAGTGGAGAAATAAGCTAGATTATTAAGCGACATGTGGTCATAGCCTTGTCAACAATAGAAGTTGAATACATGGAAGTCACTCATGGAAGAAAAGAAGAAATATGGTTGCAAAGGCTATGTTCAGGAATCGGGTTTGAGCAGAGAGATATGATGATAAGTTGTGACAGTCAAAGTGCAATATTTCTGGAAAAGAACCTTTCTTATCATTCGAATACTAAGCGCATTGATGTACAATACCATTTCATGAGATACATGGTGTAAAGTAACAAGGTGTTTCTAGAGAAAGTAGACACATTGGAAAACATAGAAGACTCGTTGACCAAGTCTGTGAGTTCTGTGAAGTTCT
The DNA here is from genome assembly GCA_000966675.3 of Picea glauca. Lineage (NCBI taxonomy): Eukaryota > Viridiplantae > Streptophyta > Pinopsida > Pinales > Pinaceae > Picea > Picea glauca. The sequence continues at coordinate 504,422 of JZKD02S1751533.1, forward strand.
CTTGGTGTAGATAGGCAATGGGAATTGTTTCCCTGGGTCTGTGAACAAAAGTTCAAGAATACCCTAGTTTCAACAAAGAAGACAAAACGTGGGAGAATCTTGGGTTGTTATATTCTTTGCAGTGAAATTCTATTCGAGGTGGATTGACTGACGGTCGAAGTCGAGGTGGATCGACAACAGGTCGAAGTCGAGGTGGATCTACAACAGGTCGAGGGTTGAGGTATATTAAAACAATTTGAAGGTTGAGTTTAGTCGATTGGGTAAATTCGAAGTCGAATGTCGAGGTGGTTTGACATGGTAAAGGAATTGACAACAAGTTGAAGAGGTCAACCATCAAGAGGTCGATAGGCAGGCATGTGGTGATCGACTGAAGACCGAATAAAGGTCGACTAGTAGTCGATTGGTAATCCGACTTGGAGTCGACTGTAACATAATCCCGAGATTCGTGGGATTTTTAGCCAATGATCTACATGGATCTGTAATCGTTTTTGGGTGCCATGTATTTAGGGTTTTGCCTGTTGTAAATTCTATAAAGAGGCGTGTTGCAAGGTTGTAAAGGCTAATCAATGAATCGTAAGATAACCAATATTTAGATAAATCTTTAGATATAGGATGTTGGTCATGCAATTGTAAGTCGGTTTGGCTACAGGGTTGTTCTTGCACAAGAAAGAGGGCATGTTGTCGATTTTTTCTTAGGTGTGGATCAAGTTTAGACATGTAACCTTTTATTAAGATTTAATAAGACAACAATAGAGTATAACGCTCAAGGAATTTTTGTTTTCCCGGTTTGGGTTTCTAGGGTAAAATATATGTGTACTGTGTGATTTCTTTGTCATTTACATTATTGATTAAATTATTCTTCTCTTCTGCTAGATTTAGTATGGAAGTGTATCTCATTTCCTGGCAATATTTTCCTAATAATATCCTTTATATAACACCTTCTACCACATCATAATTTCATCTTAATTCTTTCCTCCAAAATATCTCCATCACATCTTGCTCCACCCACACTTAACCCACCCAATAAAGTAACTTGGCCCACTTATAAGGCTAATCTACCTTTCCAGTTTCAATAGTTGTTGAGTAAGGATTTCGAAGAGTCTGATGTTATCAATCCATTAAAGGTTTTCTTGCTCCCTTCCTGTCTAGTATAATTCAATTATCAATGTGCTAGAAATTTTGTAGTATGTTTCCATTCTTAGTAGTATTTCATAGATCTATTGTTGCTAAATAAACACTATAAATATCAAGTTTAAAGGAAACAAGAACCAAGTATAGGGGGATTCTATTGCTAACAAATCTCACAAAGGAAAAATAGGTGTGGCCACACAAGAACTTGCACCCACAATCCTAAGGTTACCACGCGAGAACCAACCTTAGAGGCCCTACTATTGTTACACAAGAACTAACAATAGAGAGATCAATTGAAGACATTCCCTTGAAGGATGAGACTATTGTCCCACATGAACATGTATTAAAACAAGTTATTGCAGACGTAGTGTTCTCTCAAAGATTTAGTAAAGATATGTCATAACCAGGAGGAAATATTGTTGACATTCCTTTACACAAATGTTTTCCTTTTCCATGGAAGCTTGTGAAGAACCTACTATAGAAGATCATATACTCGTTGCAAAATTCATGGACTTCTTAGTCTATTTTCTTTGTTTTTATGTCCTACTTCCTTACATTTTCTATTTTTCAGAGGACGGAAAAAGTATTTCGTTTGGGGGAGACACCATCACCTTTAGCTTTCATGACTACTCCATATGATCCATGACATCATCTTACTCTATCCTTCATCATATTACTCTATTCCACAATCTAAACCCCCCTAAAATATCCAAAATGAGAAGGACGATAAGTTTTTCATGTAAAGACACTAGTGTTGCTACACTAAGAATCCCTATTGTTGCTCCATAAGAACCAACAATAGGAGGCCTTCTTGTTGCCACACAAGAACCAACAGTGGGAACAAATGAAGACATTGTTGTTGCTCCACAAGAACCAACAACAGAAAAAGAAGTAGTTTGTACATATGGAGAAGCCAAGGAAACTACTACAAGAGTTAGAGGTTTACTCCAGTTCTCAATCCTACACAAAGAATCTGAATGGTTACTGAATCTTCAAGCGTAATTTTAGTGGTTCCTGGGACATTTTTTCTATCAACTTGGGAAGTGCTCTTCATCATACAACAAATTCAATACATCATGCAATTGTGTGAGGGATAGCATGAGAGATTCACTTTCACTTGAGCATGACAAGCCATAGTTAACAACCAAACACCTTTTGATCTCTTTATGGATTTAGAAAACTTAAATCAATCCATAGAATATTTTCTTTAAGCCAAAGAATTTTCAAAAGCCATACTAGAAATAATATAGTTTTGAGTTCATCTTGTACAAGAAAAAGGGCTTGGTAGTTCAATAAAATCAGTGTTGGCACAAGAAACTTACTTCCATGGATTAAGGGTTGTTATTGAAATATAATGGCATAAGGTTGTTTTGATAAAAGGTACATTTTCTCTTGCATCTTGGTCATTCTTTCTACATATTCCTATAGTTTTTATTTTTCCTTTATCAAGAGAATAAGCCCACAATCCACACCTACTTTACCTTCCTTAATCCACTATTCAAAATGTGGATGAGAACCTCTAATATTTATGGTTCATTTTGCAAGAGGTGAACAAATTTATAGCATAAATATACCCTACAGCCAACAAGTTACCCACATCATCTACCTATTAATCCATTGGTTTTATTCCTTGTATCTCAGTTGTCATTTCGAAAAGCGGTCTATAATTCACTTTAGTTAGACTTCACAGGTTTTAATTTCCACTTGAAGGTTACCGTATTTTTCAAATTCTGGATTGTAAGACTTAACTCTTTCCAAAACCGAATTCTTTCAATTCGGATCATTGCAAACCATTTTCCAAGATTAATATTTTTCAAGGCCTATTCATCTCTGTAGCATATTCATGTAGAGGACATAGCTAGTAATCTTGATATCCTTTGGTATAACCTGGTTTATAGGACATTGAGTTGCACTTTTATAGCATAAAATAACCTTGGATATTGATATACCATTTACAAGTTTCATTATATATTCTACCCACTACATTTGTTCCATTCCCATTACAAATGCTCAGAATTATTCCAATTATGGTATGACAACATGATTTTTAATGTGTCATTGAAATTGAAGGATTAGCCTACCATTTTAAAAATCCTTAATGCCTTGTCTCCTTCAAAGCTGTGAATTATGACTATTTGATCATTGTGATCTGATTTGCAAATAATCGATCATGATTTAATAGCTAAAATAGCTCTAGAGTTTATCACAACATTTTAGCTTGTTGAAAAATCCCATTCACCACTCCATCGATCTCATACCCATTCCAAATTCCTTAACTACTATAATACCCTTATTTCCCCTTGTTTGTAAATATAACTATAATTGGCAAAGAGACTATGGAGGACTAAATATGTGTGAATGTTTGATTTGGTGAACCTATTAATAAAAGGGTTAATGTATGATTTTTTTGTTATTAACAGAAAATGGATATGTGTTGCACAACTACTGAAAGCGGGGAGTTTTCCAAGATAGACCATGGATTATATGAGAGAGATGGTGAGGGAAACCAAGAATGGTTAAGATGACCCTCACCAAATGAATACCTACTGGATGTAATTGCTCAACAATCCTCTGACCCATAAATGAATTACCATCCAGGTTGGTAGTTGGAAGACCCTCCTCAAGAGTTAATGAGGAGATGGGGCAGGTTACCCATCTGTAAGGCTTCCAGGCATGACCACGAGTTGGGGATTCAGACGCATGAAACCTTGTTGAGGAGGGAAAGAAAGGAAGTAATTTGGTGGACAGAGGAAGATCTGCAATGAAGCATAATGGAGAAAACAATCTCCAGAAGAGAAGAGAGCATTGTTCAACTCTGGAGTTGAGAAGAAAAATGAGAAGAAATCTCGTTTTGGCTATAAGAATCCATGGGAAGGGTTTTTTTATCACTAAGAGTCACCCTCTAACTACAAGAGGATAAGCCCAATACCCATCAAAATAAAAGTAAAAAGATTAAAAGGTTTGAGAAGGTGGATCAACGAGACGGTAGAGAGAGGAAAAGATAACATAAGCAACAACAAATTAGTTCGGGACCATTGGGCTATGGAGTCATAAGTATCGTGGATAAGGAAGGAATTTGAACCGCCTATCAGACAAAAGGATTAATGTGGTGATGAGGAGAAGAAGACATAAAATGTTTGGTTAACCATGAAAGATGGACATGATAGCAACATATCCTCCATCGATTCAGGGATCCAAAAATCAGAGAGATTTCATCCAGACAATGGGAAAAACAGAGAAGATATGATGAACCATGAAATATGGGCATGATAGTAACATAACCTCCATCACCTCAGGAATCAAAAAATCAAAGAGATTACATCCAGATAATGAGAAAAACATCGAAGATTTGATGAACCATGAAAGATAGGCATGATAGCAACAGAACCTGCATCACCTCAGGAATCCAAAAATCAGAGAGATTACATTTAGACAAGAAGGAAAACAAATCAAATTTGACGAACCATGAAATATGGGCATGATAGAAACATACCCTCCATCACCTCAGGAATCCAAAAATTAGAGAGATTACATTCAGACAAGAAGGAAAACAGAAATAGCGTGTAAACTAAAAATATGTTCTAATAAAAACGATTCAAATGAATCTTCAATAACATATATTTACAATCCAAGCCCTCGGGCATACAAACTGAAAAATTACATATCCCTACTCCTGAAACTCACTCGCTCTCCAGCCTCTAAAGAACACCCCCCCTCTTCTAAATCTTGAATTGATCTATTTATACTTAGATCAGTCCACAACTACCAGGAGTGTGACTTGGCTATCTCATTTAATGCTTTCCTCTGCGTACTCTTCTGTCAGACTGTGTGTGTATCCTCCTTTGTCATACACAAACTCGGATCATCATGGGCCTTTCTTCCCTCTATGGTACTGCGGGCTGACAGTCTAGTCCTCTTGGCCATGGCTTCCATGCCTTCAATTTATGGACCGAGTTGAGGTTTCAGTTACCAATCCTTTTCCATTAACTGAATCCTCCTCGGGATCGGGGTGAGGCTCAAGGCCTAGGGGACCGCTAGACGTTGTTCTTGGATTAGGTGATATATAAGCACGTGATTGCGGGGTCGTCAAAGGAGATTTGGATTCACACCACTTTTGAGCCCGCAATCCACCACATTTCACCACGTATCTCTTTTGCTATACCATGGTTTCAATTGCAGGACCACTCAAGAATTTTATCGTTCGAGCATGTTGCATCCCCGCAATGAAATGTGGTCATTGATCTAGTCACAATCTGTGATCTGGGCGCTCCTGCTGAATTTAGTGCCACCGCTAAAGTTTATCCTCCTGCCAATTTTAGGATCATTCTAACTGTGCTTGGAGATGGTGCTACTTTGGCACTGAACAAGAAGACTTCCCGGAGGATGATATCACGTGGTGGTTTGACGTCACTATGCTGACGTGTCATGAAAAGAGAGGTGACACATGTCACTTGGAAACAAGTGGATGATATGCCCAAAGGTGCCAGGACTGAGTGCCACGTGTCATCGCCAGATGGATACTAGGTGTCATGACTGGCGGGAGTGCCACATGTCTGAACTAATGACTACCATGTACCTTGGCACTTCAAAGCTCGGGGGTTATCTGCATGTAGAGATGGAGCTCCAAAGTAAACGACGACCATCGATTTGTATGGAAACGTGGCAGCGATCGGTGGACTTCGGGAGAAAACACTCCGGATGAAATTGGGAGTGGAGATGTTGAAACTCCCGAAGCCCAAAGTCCCGAAGAAAACTACCACCGTTAGATTTGGATGGACACACAACAACAATCTGCGGGCTTCAGGAGAAAATGCTCTAGATGAAAGTGAGGGGAGGAAGCTAAAACTCTCGAAGTCTGGATTCCCGAAGTAAATATTGATCGTCTGATGGAGAAGGACGTCTGTCGCATGATCTGCAAATTCGGGGCTTTTGCCTAGCCACTAATCCTCGTGAAATTTTGACCTGTTGAATACATGTGAGTCATTGATCTAATTGTGATCTACGATCTGGGAAATCCCCACTTGTGTTGCCACGCATCTCTCTTGGTTGGACCCTGCTTCCTGTTGCGAAGATCAACGACTCACAACTACTTCGGGAGTTTAGCCTTCGGAATTTTTAATGCACAACTCTTACAATCCTCTGAAGTGTCGAAGTCCGAAGTGTGAAATATACCTCCACATGTCCTATAGATTTGGATGGCTAAGTTTTGCTTCAGGATTTCGAGCTTCGGGGGTTTGCTTTTGTTTGCTCGCACAATCTTCTGAAGTAAATCTTCCGAAGTGTGAAATCTGTCGATGCATGTCCTTAGCCTTCAATGGCTCGGATTTACTTCAGGAATTTGTCTCCTCTACCTAGTCATTAATCCTTACGCGACTTTGAAATCTTGACCGCCCGAGAGTCATTGATCCGAACTACTTATGGGATCTCCACCGTTGAAAATCAAACTTGCTTGTTGGTGATTCAAGCCCGAGATGGACTCCTTTGAATGCTATGCTTTGTGCTCAAGGTTGATCTATGCACTGACCATGGAATTGGTTGTCCTACAACCTCTTGACAACTATATGTGATAACATTTGGCTCCACAGGGGATGGCATCCTCCCTGTGAGCTACCAAGAATGCACAGTTCCGGTGCCTTAGCCTTTGGGTTGTGGAGTTGAGCTCAAAAAAAATCCTGCTGAGGACCATAGGCTAATATGTACACTATTTACTTGAAAATAAAGCAAACACACATGCTCTAGAAGGATCTTATTTATGTACAATCCTAGACTAACTGACTTTTTACAATGTGCTAGGTGAAAGCAAACTTCCACCATAGCCACCCAAGTAACTTCCTAACGGAAAATTTTCTTACTCTGTCACTGATCCGCAAAGGATAATGAAAATGTGACAGTAAATTAATTACCTTCTTCAGATTTCCTCCTAATGTTGAAGGTAAGATAAAGCTTGGAGGCTTCAATACATGGAGAAAATGCAATTCCATGTACTCCCCCACAAAATCATAAAATAGGTTATAAAATCTACTAGATTGATAACAGAAAGCCTTCTCTGGTTTACATTTGCTCACATCTAGATGAATGTCTATGGAAAGGATAGGTGAGTGAAAGGCTAATGCAGGTTGCTGGTCCAATTCTCCTTTGTCTGCTTTGATAACATTTGCTAGTTGATGGCAAGAAATAGCCTCATGTATATCAATGGATGGATCTTTATCTTTATCATGTTTCTCTTGGTAAAATATTTCACTTTCATTAGAAGGATGGATGTTAATGCCTTTCTCTTCAAAAAACACCTTAGCATCTTCATCATTGTCTCCATAATGATCAAATAAAGGAGGAGATTTGAATAACATGCCAAGAGGTAACTTATGCCCAACAAGAGAAAACTGCTCTTTATTACTAAACACAGGCTTGTTAGAAAAATGGGACCGC
>JZKD02S1751533.1:535617-554787 GCA_000966675.3 Picea glauca
TGAAGTGTCGAAGGTTTGGCCTTTCCCTAAATCCCAAGAAATCTTTGTTTTCTATGAAGGAAGGGAAGCTATTAGGCCATATAGTATCAGCAGAGGGAGTGAGGATTGATCCTAGTAGGGTAGAGGCAATTCATACCCTGTCACTTCCTAGATCTAAGAAGGAAGTTCAGGCCTTTTTGGGGAAGATTAATTTTCTGAGGAGATTCGTCTCAAATTTTGTTGAGTTGGTGAAACACATCACAGCCATGCTCAGGAAGGGAAATGAAGTGAAATGGACCGCTAAACCCAGGGAATCTTTTGTCCAAATAAAAGGGCATTGACTGAGGCACCTGTGCTGATCAGTCCTGACTATTCCAAAGATTTCCTAATTTTCTCTTTTGCTTCTTTTGATACAGTAGCAGCGGTCTTGTTGCAGGAAAATGAGGAAGGGCGAGAGCAACCCATTGCCTTCTTCAGTAAGGCATTAATAGATGTAGAGATCAAGTATGAAATCATGGAGAAACAGACCTATGCATTAGTGAAAGCTCTCAAAGCTTTCAGAATCTATGTCCTGCACTCAAAGGTAACCGCATACGTTCCTTCGTCCTCTGTGAAGGACATCCTTGTACAGCCCGACATAGATGGGAGGACGAGTAAGTGGATAGCCAAGATCCTGGAGTTTGACTTGGAAATAAGGCCTACCAAATTGATCAAAGGTTTAGGCTTAGCCAAGATGTTGGCTAAAGCAAATTGCAAAGCCTTGGGGGTAGATTTCATCAATGCATGTTCAGAAAATCAGCATAATCAGTTGTTTGATGTAGACCCTCAAACAGAACCCCTGTTGGCTCGATGTCCTTGGTATAAGGATGTCATATATTTTCTGCAGGAGTTGCGGCCTCCAGATGGCCTGTAAAGAAATAAGGCAAGATCTCTGAAGCTCAAAGCAGTCAGATACTGCCTTGTCGATCAAATTTTATACTAGAAAGACCCCCTGGGGGTGCTTTTAAAATGCATGAATCCACAAGAGGCCAACAGGATCATGGTTGAATTTCACAGTGGCCTATGCAGAGGGCACCATTTCTGGAAGACCACATATTACGAAATTCTCAGAGCTGGGTACTACTGGCCCACCTTGTTCACTGATGTTTGTAGAGAAGTTAGAGCTTGCATCCCATGCCAAAGTTTTTCAGGAAAGCAACAGCTCAAATCTCTGCCTTTAAAGCCTGTAGTTGTTTCGGGACCTTTCCAACAATGGGGGCTAGATTTTATTGGAGAAATCCACCCTGCTTCCAGTGGGAAGCACAGATGGATCCTGACTGCTACAGATTTCTTTACTAAGTGGATCGAAGCTATCCCCGCCAAGAGTGTTTCCCACAAGGTAATTATTGGATTCCTGGAAGACCTCATCACAAGATTCGGCTGCCCAAGAAAGATTGTTACTGATAACGCAGCCTCATTCAAGGTTGAGTCGTTAGCCAAGTTCTGTGAGCAATTTGGGAGCAAACTAATTCACTCCACCCCATACTATCCCCAAGGCAATGGTTTAGCAGAGTCCTCTAACAAAATCCTGATAAGGATCATCAAAAGACTATTGGAGGACAACAAAAGGGCCTGAGATTCAAAGTTGAAATTTGCTCTATGGGCCGATCGAGTGACCACAAAGAGATCTATAGGCATCTCCCCTTTCCAATTAGTTTATGGAGCAGAAGTTGTATTTCCTTCTCAGCTAGCCATTCCTGTAGAAAAGTTCTTCCAAGATCATCAAGAAGAGCTTGATGACATGATCAGAAGAGTTCATCAACTGGTGGAAGTCTAGCAGGCCAGAGAGCAGGTAATGGACAGAATTCAGGACCATCAACAGAAGGTCAAACTGGCTTTTGACAGGAAAGTCAAGAAGAAAGAGTTTGAGATCGGGGATTTGGTGCTTAAGTGGGATTCACCCATGCAAGATAAGGGAAAACACAACAAGTTTGACACCCTATGGATTGGCCCTTTCAAAATCTCTGAGGTTTTCTCAGACAACATGTACAGGTTGCAGGATTTGGAGGGTGAAAAGGTTTTCAACAGCCCAGTAAATGGGCATTTTCTGAAGAAATTTTTTGTTTGAGCCTTAGACGACTCCTTTGTTTCTAAATATTGTCCTTTTGGTTCTTTGTTCATTTTCTTTTTTATTATTTTCGGCTTAGTAAATGACTCCATATCCCAACAGAAGGCACTGAAGATGCAAAATGAGTTCTTAGAGCATCACAAGGACGACTCTATCCCCCATGGAGCCTAATGTTAGCAACAATTTTTTTCTTGGGCGCAAAAGTACCCAGGTTTGTAGGCTGCACGAGAAGCGCTCAAGCGCAGCACGAAAGAATCTCATTTCAGATTACAAGTCAAGCGATTGGGCGAAGTTTTGTTGTCAGCAGTCGAGATCCATCTATAAAGATGATCGATGGTCACCAGGATTTCGGGGCTACCAAGTTACCCGAGATATAGTGCCAGAGAAAGCACCTATATTTCAAAACAAAATCTAGGTCGTCCAATCCAGTGATGCACGGCGCAAGATCTAGTCATGTCAGCATATCGACCTTCGAGAGTTCAAAGGGTAAAGGTTCCTCGTCATCTCACATCTCAAAACCCCGAACACCCAAGCGCCGAAAGCGCCCAGAGCCTGGCCCATGCTTTTGGTGCCTGGTCACAAAGGAGCGGGCCTAGAGGAGGGGCGCTAAGGTTTATCATTTGGCAAGACGGGTCCCGAAGAGCTGAGAGCGATCTTAGTCGTTCATCGTGGAGGAACACGTGGTGCGCGATTAGGCTCTTCGACTTTTCTCCCATCGCAAATTCAAAGCACATGGAGCAGCGCTTTCATATCCCCGAGGCGCGAAGCATCGAAGACATCCCAGACCCGGGCCCACAGTATTACCGAATTAGTTCAGGACCATAAGATCATAACAGGACGCGTGGCACCCATTAGGCCCTCTCGACATTTCGCTCATTGCGACGTTGAAGAGAAAGGATTTGCTCCTTTCTATCCACGAACTCCGAAATGCCGAAAGCACCTTTGAAGATAGGCACAAGGTCATAGCCCGTAGTCACTTGGAGGTGATAGAAAGAGTTGCACAAAGGGCCAAAGCGTCAGGTATAGCTGCAGAAGGGATCACTGTGTTCTCCAGGTACCAGTTCGACTTGATCTCAACCCTGATACCTACTCAGATTAAATGAAGAAGAGAGAGGGTGGTTGAAACCTCGCCTCACTCATTAATTGCAAGGTATGGATGTCCCAGCGGGAAGTCTGCCCGAGATGGTCCTCTGTACTGGTTTTTTCCGCAAAAGCCATGTCGAGTCCTCGACTCACTAGGGAAGCATGTGCACACTAATTCAGCATTTAAGGGATTAGCTACCCCTTAGCATGAGCCATGCAGAGTTAAGATGGCATATGACAGAGGAGTGCAAATCAGATTTGATTGAAGAGACGCCCCATCCTAAAAATCTAGGACGCCTCTGCTGGGGTTTTCATTGGAGTATATGAAGGCGTTTTCACCATTTTTTGTAATCATCAATGGTAGAGCGAAGCTCCCGATTGTAAAGCTTTAACAGACACTCTAGTTCTTTGGTTATGCATATGTATGTAAGATTTCTTGTTTAATGACAGACAGTTTTCTTACCCCATCTAATTTTCATCTCATACTGAGGGAATTCATGATTGACTGATTCACATGAATTATTGCAATTATGTTACGATAAAGGATTTATTGTTGCATTGTCGTATTCTCCAGTTTTCTGCATTTGAATGTAAGAAGATCTCGCGTTTAGATGTTTTCTCCTACAGTTTGTTAGAAACCTGATGTTTACGACAGGCCTTTGCATTTCTCTTATACAAATCTTCCCCCTATTCACCCTTACTACAACTCACTGTCTAAAGTTTATCTAATACCTCACTTGCCCATGCATGCCTGGCCTAGTTTCGGAGTTAAAACAATATTGTTTTGAGTTAACTTCCATTCGATCACCCCTTTTTATAAACAAATCGTGACATAAACTGATGGGTGTCGGGCTCTACTCCTGCTACAATCCAGGAGTGACTTCTGACGCTAACAGAAACTATGGAAAGTAGATGAGATTAAGATTGTGATAGAGGGAAAATATAGGGAAAATCTCAATAGTATGTGTTAGATCCTAGGCATGCACCTCTCCCTTATACTCATGAAACCAACCTATTCATATATCAAGCTAGCTCTTAGTTAGTCTTTCTTCTTCACTATGTGTAGAGTCATTTTGTTTTATGTCTTCCCCTTCATTACTTAATGTTAGTTATTTTTCTTTTTATAAGGTTGATTCAGGTCTTGATTTGAGTTTGGACAAGTCATATCACCATGTTTTATATCACTGATGGATCACAAAAGAGTTAACATATACCTACAGGTGTGAAAGTATTGATTGCAAGAATGCCAACATTCTTGCAATCAATAGACAAACTTTGCTTTTATGAATTTCCATGGTTTAAAAATATTTTAAAGTTTTAATAAAGCGCATTGGCACCCAAATCACACTCATTTGTGCCTACTACCTTCAAAATTGTGCGCATTGGTTCCATGTTTAGTTTTCACTGCAGGCATTGGATGAACCTGAAGTGGCACATAGTCTTGGCCACCATTATCAACAACTAGGGCACGATGATACCACCACGAGAGTGTTGGAAGATTTAGAGGGAAGAGCCAGCAGGGTTGGAGTTGTTCGAAGCCATACCAGAGATCAAGGACATATTCATCAGGGGCGAGTGGTACGATTTCATCTATTCTTTCAATGGACACCATGCAAAAATTGCTCTGATCTTTGCACAGAACTTTGATGGATTCTAGACCCAAATTGGGGATATAACCATCCACATAAAAGAGAATTTTATAGGAGGAGCATGTTCTCTCCCTATCAGTGGCAAGTGGTGGTTCAAGAAAGGGAAGTTATCAACTGATATGTGCAACTAGTTCCTAGTAGCAGAGCATCAGAGCCCAGACTGGAACCAAGGAATCCCGATTGAATGGCTGAGAGAGGAATGGAGAGGCATCATGTCGACAATTCATAGGTACATCACTGGAGAGGGTAGGTTTTTTATTATCCATTACTATCATCTCATATTTATCATGCATCTAAAATTTGATAAGGAAATGAATCTCCCATTCTACCTTCACAAAATACTAACCAAGATAGAATCCTCTACCATCAGAGATTTATAAAAATACTAGTTATTTATGCTCTCAATGAATTGGGAATGTCTTGGGCAGAACTTCTAGTATCTCTAGGGTTATATGATGAAGAACCATTAGAAAAGGAACCATTAGAACAACAACCATCAAAACAATAACCATAAGAACAAGAAATTGAAGTTACCCAAGAAGCTAGGGTTTCCACAGAGCCTGGAAGTTCATCAAAAACCATCCAGCATTCCAAAGAAAATACCCTACCTGTAAAAAGAAGGACTAGATCATACAAAGGAAGATCCATCACTTCAGAAAAAGAGGAAATACCTCAGAGGAAAATGAGCTCATCCACAATGAAATAGACGTCCAGGGATGATGATAAAGTATATGTCCAAAAAGATAAAAAATAGGTTTTTCCAGTAGTCCAACCATATTCTGAGCATCTTGATGTCAAGAAGAAAGAAAAAGAATAATCAGGTTATTCCTGAAGAGGCTACAGTTGAATTTGTGTCATATGATACACAGATTGAGGAGCCTCTTGAGGAAAATAGGGCAGAAAGAAAAAGGGGAAACAGGTACCAGAAATGCCAAGTCAACCAAATCGAAAGACTAGGTTAACCAACCAGCTAAGCCTAAACTCCAAAGCCTTGTTCGATCCATCCCTCAAGGAGAAAAATCCTATTGTAATAGAAGATCAAGACAGTGATGAAGATCCCTCTGGGTTTACCAACATGGAAGAAATGGCCATGCACACTTTGAAGAAAATTCCAATAAGCAAGACCAGAAAGAAGAGCAACATGGGACAGAGCTTAGGTATTAAACCTGCTGATTTGAAAATAGAGTACACCATCGGTCCAAACCCAAAGAAATATTTAGAAGACACGGGTCGAGACCCAAAGCATGATTTTGAAGAGACTAGTCCAGAAACAGAGCATGTCCCAGAGCAGGTTTTAGAAGAGACCAAACTAGAGGCAAGGATGGAAATGTTGAAGGTACATGAGCCTATGAAAGACATCATTAGAGAAAAACCCAAGAAGAATCCCATGTATGAGATGATACCTAGGAAAACCAAGCTCTCCATTGATCTCAACGGGAATATTGTTGATGAAGAGTATGAACTTCAAGTTGAGAACGTAGTGAAAACATAGATCAATCCTAAAATTGAAGGTAACAAGGAAATGGAGGAAAATAAGCAGCAAGTGGAAACCCTCAATCAGTAGAATGACAATATGAGGCAACAAATTCAAGAGTTTCAGCAACAATATTAAACTCTTAAGATGCAACATTCAAAACTACAGAGAAATTACCAAAAGTTACAAAAGAAACATCAAAACACTTGCATGTTCCTAAAGGAAATCATCTAAGCTTGTTGTTGTCAACAAGTAAGAAAATTTGAAGCCTATGCAAGTTTTCCGGCCTTTCTCTAGTTAGTGGCATATGTGTGGATCCATACAAAGTCAATAACAAGTTCCATCTTTTGAAGACTTTTGTGGTGTAGCTCCTACACTTTTGTATCGACAATGACTATAGTTTCAGTTAGAGAATATTTTTGTTTTAGTTTGAGATCTTACATCTAGTTGTAATAAAATGTCTTTTGTTAAAAACAATGTTTGTTAGGTCAAAGTTTTGGGCCTGTAAAATGGGACTTATCCCTACAAATTAGCACTTAAACTCTACTTCACTCAATGTAAAGACGTGTCCTTTAAAAGTAATCATAACTAATGGTGAAATTTAAGACCTACAGATCTGTAGGTGATGAACATATTAGCCCTCGTATTTAGGATCTGAGATAGGCATTTGAATCCTTTTTGGTGGATAAATAGAAGAATATGTGAATGTAAAGTGGTTCAACTTTTTGGGTGTATCAAGCTATCAGGATATAGACTGGTCTTATGAAGTGTAAATATCTGCAAAGTTTTCTACTTAGTGAATATAATTTCTGGTGAACAGACTGTCTTTCTCAATCTTGTTTGTATTTTCTTCTTATTTGGATGCATGTTGAATGTCTTGCAAAGAAAATATTCTTTCTCTTTCAATTAATGTGTTTACAACCTGTTGAGAAATGTATTCCAAGTATTGTTTTAGTTTTAATGCAATGTGTTAGATCTAAAATTTCTAGCTCCAAGCGACAAATTGTATGCTTGTGAGTGTCTTTATTTTCTACTTTTATATCTTTTATCTGCTACACCAGAATGCATGCCACTGGCTAAGGGAGACATTGTGGTGAATTTTGTTGAACAGTCCAACTAGACCCATTCCCTTGAAGCTCCTCCATCATCTGACCATCAAAACAAATAAACCAAAATTTTGAAAAACAAATCATCCCAATAACTAAGGTGGCCTAGCTCTGCCCTTAGCAATCAGGTCGGACCTTAGGACCAACATATTCTAGCGTCGTTTTCGGGGAATGGAGTAACGAAGCAATATTTCTCTGGGAGAATGACAATGATCAGATCTGAACTTTGATGGTGAACAATGATCAGGCACAAAACTAACTTCCATCTTTCACCTAATGACTCCATTGAATGTAAATCCAGCAAAAGAACTCTAGCTCCCAAGAAGGTTTTCAAGAAATAAAACTCTAAGCATACTAAAGCCTCAAAATCCAACCCTCATCTTAATGGTGACACGTCAACTTCTGATCCATAGAAACAATTAAGGAAATCGACACTTTCTCAGAGACATTCTTTATCATCTAAAGGAAGGCTTGCATATGAAAAGGTTGGCCCTGTCCTCAACAATAAGCAGCATAAGATTATAATTTTTGAAAACCCCTTTGTATTAATCCCTCAAGTATCTCTAGCTTCAACATATACCTCATCATCTCCTTAAGAAACCACCCTAGTATCTCCTCCTAAGCCTTAAATCCCAGTTATCCCAAAGATGGTTGTAAATAGGATGGAGGTCATCATTACGGCCATGTATGCACCATTAGTGTTGCCTCAAAACCTAAATGTGTTTCCAATAGGAGACTACATGAAATCTATGCCTAGGTACAATGGTGAAGGAGATGTCATTGTTGAGGAACATTTGGTAGCTTTTTACAGCTTTGCAGACAATTTTAACATTGAACATGTAGTTGTTTGGATGATATTGTTTATGTAGATCCTATATGGAGAGGTAAGGAAGTGGTTTTATGGTCTTCTCCCAGACTCTTTTATAGGTATTGAGGAATTGGATGAAACCTTTCTAAAACAATGGGGAGATAGGAGGGATTAACTATACTACATCACTAATTTTTGGGTTTTGAGAAGGAAGAATGGTAAGTATGTTTCAGATTACACTAAGAGGTTTAATAATATGTACAACAAAATCCCTGATGACATCAAGCCAACTGATACCTCAGCCAAGATCACATTTGCAAATGCATTTGGTGCTGATTTTTCTCTCATGTTAAGGGAGAGAACGTCAACCAATTTGTTATCTATGCAAGAGGCAACCCTTAAGGCCGAGACTAATATTCTAGAATCAGAAAAATTAAATACCAAATTTGATAGCGACAAAAATAAATAGAGAGAAGAGGTTCCTTCTTCTTCTTCTAACCCAGCAGAATCTGACCCAAAACTTGATGAGATGACCAGAACATTGAAGGATCTGACTTCAGAGATAGATAAATTAAAATGGGAAGCTAAGAAGCCAAATAGATATTATCAGGAATTTGCAAACATGAACCTTAATCAGTTCATAAGACCCAACAATGCCCCTCAAATCATGTAGAGGGAAAGAAGGAATGTGTAAGATCATAGTATTGTTCCCTCTTTTCAGAACAATGAAGTTGAAGAGATGGAGGAAAGTAATTATATTGGAGATGATTATGCAGTAATTTTTAATGAAGTTGACCCCCATCCTAGTCACCTAACCCAATCAGAGTATGAAATTTCTCAACTGTCAAACCTATTTGATGATGACAGAAAGGGATATGAATTTTCTCAAAGTCGGTCTCAAAAGAAGTATGATATAAGGCCTAGGCTAGGGGGTCCCAAAACAAATGTTCCAACTCAGAATAAGAAATAAGATCTTCCACCCGAGAAAGTTCCAAACAAAGACACATGAAACAAAAACCAACTATACCTATTGTTCCAGAAGTGAAAGAAGTGGAGAGAGAGGTAACTTCTTTTAATATATAGCATGAGTTAAGAAAAATCAAGATTCATGTACCTTTGACAGAATTAATGAAAAATGATCCTTTTAAAAGGTCTATCATGAAGGATTTGCGCCCAATTTCTTTTGCTACCTCATTTGGTGTGATAAACTTGCAAGATAAGAATCTTGCTATCATGGTTGGCCCACACATTTAAGATGGGTTTGATGCTCCCCCACCTTTTTACATATTCTTGAATTTCCATGACAAAATTCTACACAATTTCCTTATGGACTATGGGCCTCACAGAATGCCATGCCTAAGGTTGTAATGGATGAGCTAGCATTAGAAATCACCGAGCCATACCAGGACCTTTACTCATTTGATTCTAAAAGGGTTAAATGTTTGGGAGTAATTAAGGATATGGTTGTTTCTCTATCTCAGTTTCCCATGAAAAGTGCTTTTTTGGATATTGTTGTAGTTGATATACCTCCCAAGTTTGGCGAGATTTTATCCAGGTCTTGGGCCAAGAAAGTGGGAGGATCTCTGCAGATGGATCTTACATATGAAACCATCCATGTTTTCGGAGGAGAACATAGAATATTGTACAGAGAAGTCGGATTGGATTACATTGTGAGTGATCATCAAAATCCAAGTAATCATCATATCTATGTTGTGGAAGATGAAATTGGGTCATCTATTTTTCATATTAGTGATGATGCTCCAAAATTATCAGTTAGAAAATGCATCAACCAACAGGTAGGCCAAGAAAATCAAATATGGAAGATGTATTATGATGGTTCATCTTCAAAGGAGGTTTCTAGTGCTGGCATAGTCCTTATTTATCCTTCAAAGGAAGTGGTTTCACTCTCATACAAATTCAAATTTGAAACAACCAACAACATAGCAGAGTATGAAGCCTTAGTGTTGGGGTTGAGAGCTACAAAAGATATGGCCATTGACAAATTGGTAGTCTTCGTTGATTCAGAATCGGTTGTCAATCAGGTAAAGGACATTTATCAAACAAAACAGTTGAGGCTGAAGCAATACATGAATGAGGTATGGGGATATAGTTGACAATTTCTTTATGGCTTTCAATACTTCTTTTGTCCCTATAGATTCCAATCAAAGGGAAGACTCTTTAGCTCTGGTTTCTATTACTTCCAGGCCTCCCATTGGTCCAAATCTTAAATGTGAAGTGGAGGTTAGGCACAAAACAACCATACCATACAATGTCAAAAATTGGCAGGTTTTCAATGACGATCTAGAGCTCAAGAGATTTCTGCAAACCATTGATGAATTCTCAAATATCTATATTGATCAAGAAAATGAGAATGATCAAACAGATAATCAGCAGGAACCTCCTTTTCTGAATAAGGTGGTTGGTCACAACATTTTGGAACTGAAAACAAATCATATTCCAAAGGGCTTAGTCCCACTCAAGAGACTTTTTCACAACAATGATGTCTCCAGGAAAGCTGCAACCAAAAGGCATGAACATGAGGTTGTAGACTACAACATTGGGACAAATTCATATCCCAAGATAGTCAAGATATCCAAAGCACTGCCAGATGAGCAGAGAGACAGGTATATTGGACTTATGACATAATTTTTTGATATTTTTGCATGGTCTTATGAATATTTGGAAACCTTTGATACTGAAATCATTCAGCATAAAATTCCTCTGAAAGAGGGCTCAAAGCCATTTAGGAAAAAAATTAGATAGTGTAACCCTATGTTTATGTCTATTATTGAAAAGGATGCTTGCTACCAAGATTATTGTGCCTTTAAGATATTCATATTGGGTGGCCAACTTGGTGTCGGTCAGGAAAAAGAGTGGTGAAATGCAATTATGTGTGGACTACAGAAACCTGAACATGTGTTCATTCAAAGAAAACTAGCCATTTCCCAAGATGGATCAAGTTTTTCAAAGGGTGGTAGGTGGCCACAAAATTTCCATGTTGGATGGTTATTCTGGGTATAATCAAATAGTAGTGCTTGAAGAAGACAAAGAAAAAAACTGCATTCACTACCCCATGGGGCACCTTCATGTATGACAAAATTCCCTTTGGATTGATGAATGCAGGGGCCACCTTTCAAAGGGTCATGGACATTTCATTTGTGGGTGAAAAGGACAAGTTCATGGTGATATACCTTGATGACATCACCATATTTTCAAAATCTAATGATGAACATCTGCAGCACCTGAAGCAAATATTTCAAAAATGTAGAAGGTATGGAATCTCATTGAATCCAAAAAATTCCCATTTTGCTATGTTAGAAGGAAATATCCTATGTCACATTATATCTTAAGGAGGGATAAAGATAGAACTGGAAAGGGTAGATGCTATTCATAAAATTGACATTCTCATAAATAAGAAGGCCATACAGTCTTTCATTGGAAAAATAAATTTCTTGAGGCGATTTGTACCAAATTTTGATGAGGTCATTATGCCCATTACAAACATGTTGAGAAAGGATGTTGACATTAAATGGACACGGGAATAAAGGTCATCCTTTCAAAGGATAAATCAATCTTGAATTGAGGTACATGTTCTTGTTAGTCCATAGTATTCCAAAGAATTCCTAATTTTCTCTTTTTCCTCTGAGGAGATCATTGTTGATGTATTGTTGCAAAAGAATGAAGACGGGGGTGAACAACCTATTGCATTTTTTAGGAAAACACTTAGGATGAAAAGAAGAATACTGAGGTATTGGATAAATATTCTCTTTCACCCTGGTATAAAGACGTCATTTATTTTTTATAGCCCTATAATGCCCACCAGAGTTGGATAAATCCAAAACCAGATCTCTCAAATTAAAGGTTGTAAAATACTGCATTTTAAATCAGAATTTATATTGGAAAGACCCTGCTAGTATTTTGTTGAAGTGTGTGGATGAAGATGAGTCAAAACAGGTTATAATTGATATGCATAAAGGAGTTTGTGGAGGTCACCGGCACAGGAAAGCCACAACCCTCAAAGTTCTAAGGGTTGTATACTATTGGCCCACCACATTTTCTGATGTATTTTCCATGGTCATAACATGTAAAGAGTGTAAAAAAATTGTTAGAAAGAAGAAATTTTCCTCACTTTCCCTAAAGCCAATTATTGCAAATGGACCATTTAAACAATGGGGCCTAGATTTCATCGGTGAGATAAACCCACCCTCCAATAGAAAGCACAAGTGGATCCTTACTACCATTGATTACTTTACAAAGTGGATCGAGGCTATTCCTACCAGGAATGCCACTGACAAAGTGATCATGAACTTTCTAGAAACAAACATCTTTTCCAGGTTTGTATGCCCCAAGAAACTAGTAACAAAAAATGTGCAAGCATTCAATCTAGGGCCATGATTGATTTATGTGGGAATTAGAACATTATCCTGACACATTCTACACCATATTACCCACAGGGGAATGGGTTGGCAGAGTCCTAAAAAAAAACCCTCATCGGGATTATTGAAAAAAAAATTGTTGAAAATAAAAAAAGCATGGGATTCCAAACTGAGTTATGCCCTATGGGATGATAGGATCAGCACCAAAAGGTCAATGGGTACCTCTCCATTTCAGCTAGTCTATGGGGTGGATGTTGTTTTCCCAACCCATCTTGGTCTACTAGTGTTGAAATTTTTGGAGGAAGAAGTGGAGGATCCTAATGACATTCAGAGGAGGATTTTTCAGATTATCGAAGTTCAACAAAGAAGAAAAATATTAAATGAGACAATTGGGGCTGACTAGAGCAAGGTTAAGGCAACCTTTGACAGGAAAACCAAAAAAGATACTTTTAAAGCAGGTGACTTGGTTCTCAAATGGGATGCTAGGAGGGAGGACAAGCCCAAACATGGTAAGTTTGATAACCTTTTGTTTGTCCCCTTTAAAGTAGCCAAGGTTCTTAATAACAATACCTTTGTATTGCAAAGTCTAGATGACACCAAGATCTTTGGAAGCCCAGTCAATGGGCACTTTCTGAAGCATTATTTTACCTATGAACCAGAAATGGTTCAGTTTGTACATAGTTGCTTTCGTTTTTAGTGTGATTTGGTAGTTTAGTATGAATAAAAGACTCCATATCCCAATAAAGGCACTAGGGTATAGTTGCATATTTGGTTTTCAGTTGAAAAACGACAGATGTCAGGGATGGTAAAGGGAATAAAGTGGTTGGTGGAAAAAATAAAGAAAGAAGGCACACATGTCTATTGTTCTTAGAACCGTGTAGGGAATTGCTACTCGTAGTTGGAGTCGATGTTAGATCTTAGGCCTGCACCTCTCCCTTATACTCAGGAAACCATCTTATTCATCTATCAACCTAGCTCTTAGTTAGTCTTTCTTCTTCACTATGTGTTAAGTCATTTTGTTTTATGTCTTCCCCTTCTTTGTTTAATGTTAGTTGTTTTTATTTTTATAAGGTTGAGTCAGGTCTTGATTTGAGTTTAGACAAGTCCTATCACCATGTTTTATATCACTGATGGATCACAAAAGAGTTAACATAGGCTTATAGGTGTAAAAGTGTTGATTTCAAGAATGCCAACATTCTTGCAATCAACAGACGTACTTTGTTTTTATGAATTTTCATGGTTTAAAAATATTTTAAAGTTTGAATAAAGTGCATTGGCACCCAAATCGCGCTCATTTGTGCCTACTACCATCGAAATCATGCACATTGGTTCTCTATTTACTTTTCACTACAGGCATTGGACGAACCCTAAGTGGCACATAGTCTTTGCCACCATTATCAACAACTAGGGCACGGTGATACCACCACGAGAGAACTAGCAGCTTCAGAGGGCAAAGCCAGCAGGGTTCAAATTATTTGAATCCATACCATAGATCAGGTACATATTCATTAGGTGCAAGTGGTACGATTTCATCAGTGCTTTCAATAGACACCATACATAAATCACTTTGCTCTTTGCACAAAACTTTGATGGATTCCAGACACCAATTGGGGATATAACCATCCACACAACGTAACATTTTATAGCAAGAGCATGTGTTCTCCCTATCGGCGACGAGAGGTAGTTCAATAAAGGGAAGTTATCAATTGAGATGTGCAACCAGTTCCTGGTAGCAGAGCATCAAAGCCCAGACCGAAGCTAAGGCATACCGATCGAATGGTTGAGAGAAGAATGGAGAGGCATCCTGTCGAAAATTCAGAGGTACATCACTGGAGAGGGTAGGTTTTCAATTATCCATTGCTACCATCTTAGATTTATCATGCATCTAAATGGTGATAAGGAGATGAATCTCCCATTCTACCTTCTCAAAATCCTAACCAAGATGTCCAAATAAGTCCAAAAGTATCCACAAATTTCTCAGAGAATCCTCTACCATCAGGGATTTATAAAAATACCAGTTATTTATGATATGATTTAATTGGGAATGTCTTGGGAAGAAGTTCTAGTATCTCTAGGGTTACAAGATGAAGAACCGTTAGAACAATAACCATCAGAACAAGAAATTGAATTTCCCTAGGAAGCTAGGGTTTCCATAGAGCCTGGATGTTCATCAAAAACCATCCAATGTTCCAAAGAAAAGACCCTACCTACAAAAAGAAGGACAGGATCAGATAAAGGAAGATCCATCACTCCAGAAAAAGAGGAAATACCTTAGTGGCAACTGAGGTCATTCACAATGAACTAGAGGGCCATGGATGATGATAAAGTATATGTCATAAAAGGTAAAAAATAGGTTTTTCTAGTAGTCCAACCATCTCCTAAGTATATTGAGGTTGAACCTATGCCCACTGGTATGTGGGTAGAAAAAGCTCCTAAATTGAAAGCAAGAAGACAACAGAAGATTAAGTAGGTTATTCCTAAAGAGGCGACAGTTGAATTTGTGCCATCTGATACACAGATTGAGGAGCCTCCTAAGGAAAAATAGGGCAGAAAGAAAAAATGGGAAACAGGTCCCATAAATGGTAGCTAAACCAAATAAGAAGACCAGGTTGACCAACCATATGAAGCTAAACTCGAAAGACTTGTTCGATCCATCCCTCAAGGAGAAAAATCCTATTGTAATAGAAGATCAAGACACTTATGAAGAGCCCTTTGGGTTTACCAACATGGAATAAATGGCCATCCACACAAATGGCCATCCACAATTTGAAGGAAATGCCAATAGGAAAGAACAAAAAGAAGAGCAACAGGGGACAGAGCTCAAGTATTAAACCGACTGATTTAGAAACAAATTACACCATAGGTCCAGACCTAGAGAAAGACTTAGAAGACACATGTCCATACCTAGAGTAGGATTTTGAAGAGACTGGTCTAGAAATAGAGCATGTCCCGGAACAGGTTTTAGAAGAGACAAAACCAATGGCAAGGAGGGAAATGTTGAAGAGACATGAGCCTGTGAAATACATCATTAAAGACAACCCCAAGAAGAATCATGTGTATGAGATGAGACCTAGGAAAACTAAGCTCTCCATTGATCTCAACAGGGTTGTTGTTGATGAAGAGTATGAACTTAAAGCTGAGGATAGAGTGAAAACAGAGATCAAGACTAAAATTGAAGGTAACAAGGAAATGGAGGACGGTAAGCAACATGTGGAAACCCTCAATCAACAGAATGACAGTATGAGGTAACAGATTCAAGTGTCGCAATGATAATATTAAACTCTTGAGATGCAACCTTCAAAACTATAGAGAAAGTACCAAAAATTGTAGAAAAAACATGAAAAGACCTGGATGTTCCTAAAGTAAATCATCTAAGCATGTTGTTGTCAACAAGTAAGAAAATATGAAGCCTGTGCAAGTTTTTCTCTAATGTTAAAGGCCTTTCTCCACTTAGTGGCATATGTGTGGATCCATGCAAATTCAATAACAAGTTCCAGCTTTTGAAGACTTTTGTGGTGCAAGTCCTACACTTTTGTTATCAACACTGACTCTAGTTTCAGTTAGAGAATATTTTTGTTTTAGTTTAAGATATTTCAACCAGTTGTAATAAAATGTCTTTTGATAAAAACAATGTTTGTTAGGTCGAAGTTGTGGGCCCATAAAAGGGGAGTTATCCCTACAAATTAGCACTTAAACTCTACTTCACTCAATGTAAAGAGGTGTCCTTGAAAAGTAATCATAACTAATGGTGAAGTTTAAGGTCTACATATTTGAATGTGATGAACATATTAACCCTGGGATTTAGGATTTGAGATAACCATTTGAATCCTTTTTGGTGGATAAATAGAAAAATATGTGAATGTAAAGTGGTTCATATTTTTAGGTGTATCAAGTTATCAGGATATAGACTGGGCTTATGAAGTGTAAAGATCTGCAAATTTTTCTACTCAATGAATATAATTTCTAGTGAACAAATTGTCTTTCTCAATTTTGCTTGTCTTTTCATCTTATTTGGATGCATGTTTAATATTTTGAAAAGCAAATATTATTTATCTTTCAGCTAATGTGCTTACAACTTGTTGAGAATTTTATTCCAAGTATTGTTTAAGGTATAATGCGATGTGTTATATCTAAAATTTCTAGCAACAAGTGAAAAACCGTATGCTTGTCAATGTCTTTTTGTTCTACTTTTATATCTTTTATCTACTACACCAGAATGCATGCCACTGGATAAGGGAAACATTGTAGTTCATGTTGTTGAAAATTCCAACTAGACATGTGCCCTTGAAGCTCATCCATCAGCTGACCATCAAAACAAATAAACCAAACTTATAAAAAAACAATCATCCCAATAACTAAGGTGGCCTAGATCTGCCCTTAGCAGTCAGGTGCAGACCTTAGGACCAATAGTATGTACTTACAAAATCATAGAGGCAAGTATCTAGAATCTAAACCCCTTCCGTACTCCTTGTCATTTTTTTATAATATTCCTTTCAAAAGTAGAATGATCACTCAACCTAATTGTCATAATTGCTTCACCTTCATGATGTTTTAGTGGCTATATGAATGGCTTTGTTTACCCAGGAATTGCTATAGTCTTGAAGTGGGGCCATAGTAATCTCCTCTTTTACTTTGATTACAAGTAAATCATCTTGTATTATGTGCAAAATGTTGATTGGATATTTCCACAATGAATTAGCCTTCACGTTGTCTATGACAAAGTCGATTAACCATTTTTGACCTCTTGGTCAAACAAAATATAAATATTATCCAATTCAGTCCCCAGTGTGCCTACTCTTGACTAACATAGTTTGGAATTATTTTTTTGCAATCAATTTCTCATCTTGAGTAGGGGTCAGACCATTAGTGATTCTCATGAATTCAAATAGTCTAAAAACTATATGAGACTTCTTGTTCTCAAGTCCATCACAGAAAGTGATGACCTCTTGAATGGTTCCCATTCTTGTTGGGCCTCTTGTTTTGAATTTGAGGATGGATATGTTGCAGTTGTAGGAAGGGTCGAAGTGGCATGGATTCAACAAATAGAAAATATATGAGTCACACCATGTATATTGAATATTATTATCACAAGGAACATCGACCATAAAGGGATATTAGAACCAGGATATTAGGTGGGATTCCAGGTGATCAAGGAGTTGAGTGGAAAAATAATGAAGACACTTGGTTGAAGTGGAAGCAATTATCAATGGGTTCATAAAGACAAGAATAAAAGTAGGTTAATGGTTATGCTCATTTTGAATGTACCTTATGATCCATAATTGAGGGACTAAGAGTCCACACAATTTATCACTACAAATTCTTGATGCAGAATAAAAAATATTCTATCTTTTGCAATTATTGTTAGACTGGAATATGACCTACTAGATTAAATCATGGGAATTAAGACACAATTTGAAACCACTATGTCTATGTTCTACTACAACCACTATGAGTTCTAACTCTAAGATAAATTAAACATCATGCTACAAAACTAAATTAACACTTCGAACAACAAAATATTCCACTCTACACTCCGACTCCGAGTTAGAAAAATAAGCTATAGAAGTGTCGATACACCTCAATATTCTTCACTCATAGGTTGTTGATCATACCGATGAAACAATATAATTAATTAAATAGGGAATCACCATTTGGTTGTGTGCAAAAATGGATTTGTAGACTATGTTCAAAAAAAATAGTTGGTGCAAGTGTAAAAATGGATTTGTGCACTAAGTATGCATATAGCAACATCCCATTTATTGGAGGGATCAAAATGGGAGTGAAAGGCATTGTCCTATACACGAGAACAATTTACCGAATGTCGTGGATGACAAGTGGGCAAGGAAAAACGCCCAACAATTAATAAAATGTTGTGGATGATTTGTAGGAAAAATAAAAATTCCCATCAAATAATACATGGTTGTGGACGGCTTGTGGGAAAAATAAAAATTCCCAGCAAGCAATAAATGGTTGTGGATGGCCTGTGGGGAAAAGAAAAACAACCAACAAGAAATAGATGGTTGTGATTATGGGCTAATATTGTTGTTTCTATCATGCAATGGTCCAACAATTAATAATCATACCCAGCCCATTAATAAATACCACACACATAGCATAGAGTGTTTGAGTACATTAGGAATTAAAGAACCCACAACAAAGACAAAAAATTGAAACCATTACACACATATATCAATAGTTAATGGGAATTTTAATTAATCTAAGGAGATAAATAAAAAGGGGTGATATATACACAAAATTCATGTATTACTGACAATACAAATTTGCAAATGGCCACGACTCAGAGGCACCTTTGCTTATCATGGACATGCTCCTTGACTCCTTCATCCACTGATATTCAAGTAGGTTTCCCTCTTCAAGATCTCATTTATACTATTTTCCTCCCAATTTCCCCTTTCCTCTCCCTCCCCTCTTTATCACAACCTTCATTTCTTTGAATGGGATGGCTTTGGAATGCCAACCATAACAATGGTTTGTTTCCCCTTCCAATTTTTCCAAAAAGACAAAATAAAATAAAATAAATACATATTATAAAAATTACAAAAGGAAAAGCAACTAAGAGATTATTAC